>CAUYUJ010020567.1:0-22500 GCA_963575745.1 Prorocentrum cordatum | reverse complement strand
CAAGAGCATGGAGGACTGATCACTATGTGCCCGCGGATTCCTGGCATCGCGAAGCTGGAAACTATGTCGTCGGAGATCCTGGTACCAGGCAGTGTCACCATGATGTGCCATTCGGGGTTTGCCAAGCACGGCATTCCCGTAGTGAATGTGTACTTGATCAGCGGTGATGGTATGGGTCATAAAAGATGTCAGTTTTTGTTGATGAGCATTGCTGAACGTTTGCGTGGGGTGATTTTGCCATACATCATTGGATGGTGTGTCAACAGCACGCCAGGTGGAGTACGTGAGTCGGGCAGTTTGAGATATGGCGAGGCTGACGTTTTTCATTATGAGGTTGCCACCTTCGCGAGTGGTCGTGCGCTGGATTTCTTCGTCGTGTCGAACCAGCTCGTCGTTGATAAGGTTGCGGCCCTGGTTGGCGTTCAAACCCGTGTATTTTCTCATGTGCTTGTGCGTCTGCATGTATCTGGTGATGCGGTTCGTCCGCGTGTGTGCATCGCACCTGCCCCTCGTGCAGTTCCTGCGGAGCGTCCTGTTGGTTGCCAGCGGCGTGAACATGAACAAGGATGGGAGCCTGTGCGTACGCAGGTAGAGTCTCAGGTCCTTCCTCGTGCGGAGGGCCCTACAGCAGATGGGCAAGCGGGTATGCAGGCGTGCAGCGGACAGAGGCGTATGGAACTCACTGGTGCGGGGGACATGTTCATCCACCAGGCGGATATTGAGCTCTGCGACGTGTACGATGTGGTGGGCAACGACGCCCACAAGTATCAAGGTCGTGATCAGCTTCTGTGTGCCAGGTGGGTGTTGGTGATGGCACCGGAAGCCCCCAAGTTCCCGAAGGCGTCTCCTGAGGCTCTTTGGTTGCGCGCTGCTTCGGCAAGTCTGCTCTTGGCTGCTCGTGTTGCGCGGCCGCTGGCCTCAGCACGGAAGCGGGAACATGCGCCAGCTGGTGTTCAGGCAGGAGAAGGGCCAGCAGGTGAATGGCGTTTTTTTGTTCAGATCTTCGGAGCTTGATCTTGGGACTCTGGCATCCTGGAGGTCCTGGCTCGCATTGCCCAGGAGGCGACCCTCAAGATGGCCAAGCATGACGAAAAGCAACGTCAAGCGAAGTTCCGGGAATGGGTTGATGAGCAATCTGTTGGTGGGGCAGGAGGGCCCCATCGGGTCACGAAGTTCCCGACGGGTTTCTGCGACAACAGCACTGACTGTTTCTATTGCCCCCGAAACCGGCAGCAAAAGGTGGATAACATTCAGGAGGAATGGTGCAGGTGGTGGAGGGCTGGAGAGTGGCATCGCGGCCTCGCTTGGCCAGAGGATCTGGGGGCTCGTCTTGGGCGTCCAAGCGTTGAACACCTCCGCAAAGTGTTGAAAACCTTGCCCGAGCACACTAGGCCGCAGCAGTTGAAAATGTTGTGCGATCCTGCCTTGGCAGTTTCTCTGGAGGTGCTGGTGGCAGTCGAGGCGTCGGCCGCATGGCCAGAAATTGCTTCCAAGATCGCCTTCCTCTCCAAGCGCCTGGGCGGCTCTCGTTCGCCTTATCGCGCCAAGTTGCATCCTCGCTCGCATGCAGGCGCGGTTGCGCCGTCCGGTTGCTCGGGGGTGGGAATCCCGAAAAGATCGTTCGTGCTTCTGGGCCACCAAACGGAGATAGCGCGACCGCGCCGTCTGGCAACAGACGGCCTGGACGGAGTGCGTCACCACCAAGGCTGAAGGATCGGCTAAGGGAACATGGGTCTCTGGAGTGGTCCTCTTAGATTTGATGAACACCTTCGGGCAAGTGGGTCACCACTGGCTGTTGGAAGCTGCTGTTGTTACTGGATTCCCGCTCTGGCAACTGAAATTGAATATCGAGCTGTATCGAGCCGAACGATTTGGTTGCCTGGGCCAAGTTGTCGTCGCCCCTGGAGGTTGAGCAGGCGGTTATTCACGGCGACGGTTTGGCAACTTGCGTGCTCGAGCTTAGTTTGATTCGGCCTTTCGGCTCTGCGCTATCTCGCATCGCGCTGTCGCCCCCGCCATCGTCGTGGACGATGTGTTGCTGCATCGGATTGGCACGCGGTCGAGAGTCACGCGAGAGTTGGCCCAGGTATCGCTGGAGTTGCAGGCAGTCTTGCAGCGGTGAGCTCGCGCGTGCACGTCGACAAGGGCGTCGTGCAATGTGCAGTGCGTGAGAGTTGAGGTTGCGCGACGTCTGCGCGCTAAGTTTGGCGCGGAAGCTACTCAGCACGAACGGAACCACGGGGTCGATTTATCTTGCGGTCGAAGAGTAGGGGGCGCTGTGCGCAAGGAACGTCTTCGTGGTGCTCGACTGCGTCTACGTCGCATCGGTTTCGTTCGTGCTGGGAAGAAGAAGTGGCCTGCTGCGCGGAAGGTTGCGCGTTCTGGTTTGGAGACGAGCGCGACGCATGACATTAACGACGCTGGGTGTTACACATCTTACCTTGAGACCTTGCGTAGCACGGCCTTTGCTTGTATGTGCGAGAAGGATGCGGACCCGATCCTCCGCGCCGCGCTGCCACCTGCCCCCCCGCTCTGTCGCGCGATATGGAAGGGGCGGGCGCCGAGGCATGTAGCGCAGATGGGATTGGAAGGAATTTCGCCCGTCGCATTGTGGACCCGAGTTTCTGGCCCTTTCAGTGCGCGTCGGTTTTCGCTGGCAAGATTTGGGTGCCCAATGCGTTGATTTAGACGTCTCCGAGCTGTGTCCCGGTGTGATCCGCCATCATCTGGCGCAGGCCGCCACGACCTGGCAATGGCGACAGGTGGCGAAGCGCGAGGATTTGGAACATCTTGAGTTTTGTGCTGTTTTGAAGCCCTTGGCCCAGGCGGATTCCAGTGGGCGGCCTCGGTGCGGGGGAAATCGTGACCTCCCGACCCTGGGGCACGTGGCTCGCGCGCATTTGAAGTCTTGCATAGCGAGCGGCTAGTGGCCCATGGCTAGGAAGTATGAGGCGCGCAGAGCCATGCATAACGAGTGTTTAGTGCGTCGACGGCCTGGTGCGCTGGTGCACGGTCGTTTTGCGTGCGAGTTGTGCCGAGTGCTGCCGTGCCCTACTGCGCTTGGCCCGCTGGTCCAGGCTCAGGACAGGCCCCGGGCCCGCGCGCTGCTGGAGCGGGCCCTTTGGCCCATCACTCGGGCCTCGTCGAGGGCCCCCATTCGGGGCGCCGTGGTTTGGCATCGGCACTCGGGCCCTGAGGTCCTCGATGCCAAAGAAGCCTTTTCTGGGCGGGTCTGCGTTTGAAAGCCAGTGGAGTGGCATGTGCTGTGCAGGCTGGGCAGTTGTCACCTTGCGCGAGCAGGGGCCGCTCGGTGTCGAGGATGTTGCGTGCTGCGCCTGCGCGCAGGCCGTGTGTGATGTTGACGGGGCCGACTTGGAGGCGTTGGTCTTCTTGGTTCAGAATTCAGTGCCTCCGATCTCGGCCGCCGCCGATCCCGATTTTGCGTTCCGAGGGGTGACTGAGAGGAGAAGAGGCCACCACGGCCCACTGCTCGGCGTGGGCTTGTCGGTGGCGAGTCTTCTGGAGGTCCCTGGAGGACTTCGGGGGCCTCTGTGCTGACGGGCTTTCGATTCGCAAGACCGAGAGTTATTGCACGCTGTCCGACGTCGATGCTGGGCGTACCACACGTAGGGACAGATTCGGCAACTTCCAGGCCGATGTCTGGGCGAACTTTGGAGGCCAGGTAGCGCGTGCACCCGCTCGCGACCGGAGGCGCACGCAGCAGGCTGAGCAGTTTGTTGAGCAGGTTGGGCACAGGATTGGGGAGCTTGGCGCACACGTGGGCACGCGTCACACGACGCGCTTTGCGCGCCGCGTGCGTGCGTGCGTGCGTGCGTGCGTGCGTGCGTGCGTGCGTGCGTGCGTGCGTGCGTGCGTGCGTGCGTGCGTGCGTGCGTGCGTGCGTGCGTGCGTGCGTGCGTGCGTGCGTGCGCGCGTGTGTGTGTGTGTGTGTGTGTGTGTGTGTGTGTGTGTGTGTGCGTGCGTGCGTACGCGCGCGCGTGTGTGTGTGTGTGTGTGTGTGTGTGTGTGTGTGTGTGTGTGTGTGTGTGCGTGTGTGTGTGTGTGTGTGTGTGTGTGTGTGTGTGTGTGTGTGTGTGTGTGTGTGTGTGCGCGCCTCCTCCCCTCGTTCTCGTGCCATCTCAGTTGTTGCATGATTTGAATGGGCCTGTCGGTCGGCCCTGGTGTGCTTGCTGCCGTGCGGTGGCCCCCGCGACGCAGATCTGCCTTGGGTCGATCTCGTCGCGCGCGCGTGATGCCAACGAACGGTTGCAGCAGCAGGGTCTGAAAGGCACATCGTTTAGTTTTTTTTTTCGGGACGAGGAATCCCTGAGGGCGGTGGCCCACCCTATGGTTGCGTGCGTGCACCGTGGTGCTCACAGCGCTAAGCATTTTAAGGGATTCCTCGCCCCGTGTAGTCAGCCTGGCAAGTGGGGCAGCAGGGCCGCCCGAAGGATAAGTCAAGGCTACCTGCCAGGCGTGGCTGGGAAAGTTCCAGCCGAGATCGCTCCCTTGGAGTAGGGGTTTCCTGCGTGGACAGTTGTGCCCCCAGAGGGGGGCTCCACGGCATCGGGAACAAGAGGAGGAGGAGGAGGAGGAGGAGGATCGAGGAGGAGGAGGAAGAGAGGGAGGAGGAGGAGCAGGAGGAGCAGGAGGAGGAGGAGGAGGATGAGGAGGAGGAGGAGGAGGAAAAGGAGGAGGAGGGGGGGGGACGGGGTGGGCGGCGAGCGAGAAGGAGAAGGCCTGCTCAGAAGGCGGCGGGGCTTCTGAGGAGCCGTCGCGCAGTTTTTCAAGCCCGAGGCTTTCAAGTCCGAGGCTTTCCGAGCCTTCCGGGAAGGCCCGTCCCCGTTCATTTCCTTTCCAGGCTCGCTGCCGGGTGACGGGAAGGTGCGAGCCTGTGTGTTCGGCAAGGGCATTGGCCTCGCGTCTGCACTCACGTTTCAGATTGCAATTCTCGCAGCCCCGCCTCGAAAGGGAGGCGGGCGCGATCGGGACACTGCTGCTTGCGCTCTGACTGGCAGGTCGCAGCTGGGGGGGCCTTGCCTTCTGCAGTCAAGACGCTGTAATGAGGACCGCTCGAGGGTCGGAAAGGGGCTCGATGTACTTGATGTAATTCGGCGGTTGTTCTTCTAGCCCTCCTTGTGCACCCAGGCTCATCGGCAGCCACAGAGTGGTTTCGTTCTTTGTTTCGCGTTCCTTCTTGCAGCAGCTTGACTGCACCCCCTGGGGGGAGCATTGGCTTTTTGAACCCCTCTCGAGACGCCATCGAAGCAGTGGTTTCCCCCAGTGGGTCAGGCGCACAGCTCCCCCGGTTGTGGCTGGTCGGTATGACCCACGATTGGGCAGGCGTTACGATGATAGTATCCTCCATCCACGTCGCACTGCCTCTCTCCTCAAGTGTACTTTTGTCCCATCGAATGTTTTTCACTTTGGCTGGCGTAGGGCTTCATGTTCTTGAAGGACGTATTTTGTCCTAGTTAAGTTTGGCCGTATCCTCTATCCGCGTGGCATTCCGTAAACGCTAACGGCGATGTAGGTAAAGGCGATGCAGGATTCGGTATTGCAGGTCAGAGGATGCATAGATACCCATACCACTACCCTTCGCCCGTTTTCGTCTTTTCGAGCTTCCTTGGAGGCCCTCGTCGACACCGCTGGAATCGCCTCGAAATTCTGGTCGGAACGCACCCCAGGAGAGGTCTGGGGAGTATCGGTGCCGGTACCTGTTGGTTTCTCGAGTAGGTGGGGCTGGTCCGTGGCCATCCCAGGTGTCGAAAAACGCTGTTCGCGTTTTCCTGCAATCTGTTCTGCGCGAGTTCGGCGTCGCAGATACCATGCTCCCGACATGGCCGTTAGCCAACATCGCTGTTCGCGTGGCCCTGGGTATTGATTTCCCTTCGATTTGACTAGCTGTTGGTATGCGCGCGAGCGCGGCCGCGAGTTGTCCGTGTGCTAGCCGGGGCGGTGCAAGTGATTAGTTGAGAGGCCGCTTCAGCGACAATTGGGTTCCTTGTTGCTTCTTCTCTATGGGCTGGGACTCTGGCCGCCCACCGCACTCGCAGCGTTACATTAATTTGGGCAGTGTTTGTGCTCCGATGCTGGATGCCAGGCCCGAGCGCGCATGTGGTCGACTAAGAATTCACTGTTGCGTCTGATCGGGGCTATGCCTGCTCTGAATCAGGACCTTCTCCAGACGCATGCCGCGTACGTCGTTCGGCCAGGCTGGGAAGCGAATGCTAGTGCTGTTCCCCAGTGGCTGGCAGTCCGAGTGCGCATCGCTCACCGCGTGAGTCGAACTCCGTCGATTAAGTGAAGTGATGCTTGCGCTCTCATCTGGCGCAAGCTGTTCTTGTGCGATTGGTCGGAGCTCTTTCGTTTCTTGAGCAGGAGCTCTGGACGCTCACCGCGTCAGTCGCTTTTTTCCTCGAAAGGGCCTGAGCCAAGGGTTCTCTTTTGAATGGTTTCCCCTCGGCCTCGACCGACGCAGGGCCGGCGAAGTAAAAAGTTGAGGATGTCTTAGCGAAACGCTGGTGTTTGAAATTCCGATCGACAAAACACAGGGTAAAGAAAGCAGGTTCGTTCGTTGCGGATGTTTGGAGCGACACGTTTGTTTTACATCACGTGTTGGGGATGTCTCGAGCGAAACGTTTGTTTCGTGCTATAGATCGTTCCTCTCCTGGAGACCAGAATTGAGAGGATGTCTCAGGTGAAATGCTTGTTTTCACGTGCCCAGGTGTTGAGGATGTCTCTTGCGAAACGCTTGTTTTCACGCGTCCAGGTCGCCAAGGCAGATGTCTAGCATCAGGATTTGTTGAGGATGTCTGTCGACAGACGCTTGTTTTCGCATGTCTAGGTCGCCCATGCGGATGTCTAGCATGAAGATGCGTTGAGGATGTATTGAGCGAAACGCTTGTGTTCACGTGTCCAGGTCGCCCAGGCGGATGTCTACCGTTATGATGTGTTGAGGATGTCTCTCTTTCTCTCCCTCTCTCTCTCTCTCTCTCTCTCTCGAGAGAGAGAGAGAGAGAGAGAGACGCTTGTCGTAAGGTGTCCAGGTCGCCCAGGCGGATGTCTAACGTGAAGATGTGTTGAGGACATCTCGAGCGAGACGCTTGCTTTCGCGTGTCCAGGACGCCCAGGCCGATGTCTAGCATGAAGACGTGTTGAGCGAAGCGCTTGTGTTCACGTGCCCAGGTCGACCAGGCGGGTGTCTAGCATGAAGATGTGTTGAGGATGTGTTGAGCGAACGCTTGTTTTCACCTGCCCAGGTCGCCCAGGCGGGTGTCTAACATAAGGATTTGTTGAGGATATCTCGGGCGATACGCTTGCTTTCACGTGTCCAGGTCGCTCAGGCGGATGTCTAGCATGAGGATGTGTTGAGGATGTGTTGAACGAAAAGTTTATGTTCACGTGTCCAGGTCGCCCAGGCAGATGTCTAACATAAGGATTTGTTGAGGATGTCTCGAGGGGATCGCGTGTGTTCACGTGTCCAGGTCGCTCAGGCAGATGTCTAGCATCAGGAGGTGTTGAGAAGGTCTGGAGCGAGACGAGTGGTTTCATGTGTCCAGATCGCCCAGGCGGATGTTTGACATGAGGATTTGTCGAGGATTTCTCCAGCGAAACGGTTGTCGCAGAAGAGTGCGTCGCAGTCCAACTCCGCCCGTCCGTGGGGCGTCCCCTGGCGCCCTGGCGCGCCCCCTCTTGTGTCCCTTGCGACATTATGGCGTGACGTGCCCTGGCACGCCGCCAAGCACGCATTGTTTTAGCCGCCTTCCTACTTCAGGGGAAGGCTTCCCCCTTCCCTCCTCTTCAGGCGGCGGGCAGACGCCCCAATCTGCGTCCAGCGCCCTCCTACTTCATGCTTCTGCCCACCTCTTCGACCGACGGGTAGTGGCATTCGTCGTCCCTCCTCCTCCTTCTCCTGCTCCCTCTCCTCCTCCTTCTCCTGCTCCGTCTCCTCCACCTCCCTCTCCTCTTCCTCCTCCTCCTTCTCCTCCTCCTCTCATACCCCTGCAGGTGAGCCGTCCTTTTTTGTTGCCACGGGCCGGCATGTCGGGGCCGCCCGCCTGCCTGCGCCTCTGCTCGCACCGGCGCGACCCCAGCGGGGTCAGGCACGTTCAAGCAGTGGCGAAGCGTCCTGACTCGCCTATAGCCCTACCAAACAATGTTCTAAGAACCTTTTGTGGTTTCCCCGAAATGTTCTTAGAACATTTCTGGTTGATACTGCTTCGGGCTTCTGTTCTAAGAACATTGCTTCTGTTCTTGGAACATTGTTGGGTTCTAAGAACACTTGGTGGTAGGACTATAGGAATGCCGGGACGGTCGGTCACTGCTCAACACGTGGGAATGCCCCGCGAGGCTGCCCGTTGCCCACCATCGGCGGGGGTGGACTGACCTCCCACCCTGACACGTCGATTAAGGAATTCTAGACGCTTCGCGTATCCCCACCAGCCCGTCCAGAAACGACGCCCAGGCGAGTAGAGGGTCGTCCTGAGGGGCTTTTCGGCGTCTTGGGTGCCTCGGGTGGGCCTCTGTGGGCCGTTCGGGATCCTCTTTGGGGCCTCCTGGGGGCCTCTTGGGGCCTCTTGGGGCCTCTTGGGGCCATCTTGGGGCCTTTGGGGGCCTCCTGGGCGCTTCTTGGGGCCATCTTTGCCCCCTCAGGAGGCCAAAATGGGGCCAAAAGGGTCTCTTGGGGCCTCTTGGGGGTCTCTTGGGGGCCTCCTGGGGGCCTCTTGGACCCGTCTGGGCGCCCTTGAAGGCCCTGCTGGGGCGCTCTTGGGGCAATCTTGGAGGACATCGGTCAAGGAAGTGGGGTTCCTTAATTAGAGCCCCCCCCAGGAACTCCAAAAATCGTCTCCTGTACCGCTCTGGGACCGCTCTTGGAGCGCTCTTCGGCGCTCTTGGCGCCGTCATGGGGCTTTCTTGGGCCCTTCTTGGAGCTATCTTGAGCCATCTTGGAGCCATCTTGAAGCCTCGGATGTGCATCGCAAGCGAAAAAGTGAGAACACCAAAAACATGGATTTCCCATAGGGTTTTGAAGCATTTTGGCCTCTTGGATGCATCCTAATGATGCTCTTGTGGGCACTTGGAACCGTCTTGGAGCGTTCTTGGAACGTCTTGGAACATCATGGGGACCATCTTGAGGCATCTTGCGCTATCTAGAGCCATCTTGGAGGTCATCTTGAGCTCCCTGAGGCCCTCTTGGAGCCGTCTTGGGCCATCTTGGGCGCTCCAACGCGCCGCGGAACCCCCTGTCCAGGTCAGTGGGGAGGGGGTAGGGGGAGGGGTAAACCCCTCCCCGAAGGGGAAGAGGGAGGGGTGGAAGAGGAAACTCGTTAAACCACCGACGCCCAGAGGGCTGGTGGGATTTGCCGTTTTCGGTTTGCGAGGGGGCGTCGCGGCCGTCATTTTTGCGGGTCCGGGTCCGTCGGTTTCGGTCCCAGGCCGTTTTCATTAAGGGGAGGTCTACTAAAGGGAGGTTTGTCTTTCGCTGACATCGGCGGCGAGAGCATGGCAGGTTCGCGTCGTGTCGACCGGCGGCGACCCCGGCGCGGGCACTTCAGGTTGATGTGGCCCAGAATCGGGCCCATCCTGGAACGATCCGGCCTTTTTGAGAGGGCCGATCGTTCAAGTTTGAACGATCCCCGCGGCGTCAGGAACCAGCGCTGGGGTCGACACGACGCGAACCTGTCGTAGGCGGGGGGGGCAGGGCGCGTTTCGACTCCTCCGATTCGATTCGGTTCGACGTCGGTGGCTTCCGATTCCGATGCGATTCAATCTGGGTCTCCGATCTGGGCTCCGTGTTTTCACTAGAGGCCTACTAGCCTGCCGATTTTTGCCGATTCGACTTCTCACGACTTGGCTGCCGACTTCCTCCGATCCGTTTCATTTCGATCGCCGATCCGACTTATCGATTCGACTCTGGGCTCTCCTGGGGGATGGGTACGGGTTCGCGGTTCGAGGGGGCTGAGGGTTCGAGTTTCAAGGTTCTCGGGCGTTTCTGTTGGTTTTTGGCGGTTTTCCAGCCTCGGGGTGCGTTCCAGCAGTTGCGCCTCGCCGAGAGCGTTCCGGGGAAGGGGGAGCCGAGCTATGAGCCAAAAAAACACCAGACACAGGACACCTTTGAAAAGGCACGAGGGACTCTGAGAAGCCCCGCCTCCTTGAGAGAGGGCCTTCTCCTTATCAAATCGCTTCGCTCATTTCGCTGGCCCATACTGCCTCGCCGCTGTCGTGTCGTTCGTCGGGGTGTTGTTGTTAATGCGGTGCCTCTGGGCGGCTGCCAACATCGTTGAAAAACCATTGTGCAATTAGCGATTTTGGCCTCTCGGGGCCCTCTAGGGGCTCCAGTGGGAGGCCTCTATATCATGGGCGGTGAAGGACTGGCAGTTGAGGCGATCAGCATTCGATATTCGGGGACCTGTTGGAGGCAGTTTTGAAGCCTCTTGGGGGCCGTGTTTGGGCCTTTTGGGGCCTCTTTGGGGCCTCTTGGGGCTTCTTTGGTTGCATCTTGGGGGCCGTTTGGAGCCTCTTGGGGCCTCCTGGTCCCCTTCTTGGACCCCTCTTGGGGCCCTCTTGGGGCCCTCCTGGGCCGTCTTGGGCGCCTCTTGGGTTGTCTTGGGGCCATACTGGGCCGTCTTGGGGCCCCCTTGGAGGCTTCTTGGACCGTCTTGGGGCGGCCTTGGGGGCCTTTTGGACCGTCTTGGAGCGTTGGAGCGCCGAAAAGGCGGGGAGGCCAACATCTTTCAACACCCGCAGTGAAATTAACGATTTTGGCCTCTCGGGGCCCTCGTGGGGCTCTCGTGGGAGGCCTCTTGGTGGTCTCTTCGGGGGTCTTGTACGCGTCGTGGGCCGTCTGGAAGCCATCGTGGGTGTCTTGGACCGATCGTTCGACGAGTGCCAATTGGATCGCTGCCAATTGCCCGAGTGATCGTTGTCAATGCGGTGCTGCTGGGTGGGCTTGTTGACTATCGAAGACGCCTACGGCGAATCACCGCCGCCCCCCGCCTTTCGAAATCGCCAATGTGGCTTAGCGTTGTGGCAAGAGCTCTGCCAAGCCATCGGACCATGTGCTCCCCCCACCTTTGTGGACACCCTTCGGGGAACACTTTGGAGAGGATGGCGGGGACGATCAGATGGAGGAGGAGGACGAGGAGGAGGAACAGGAGGAGGAGGAGGGAGGAGGAGGAGGAGGAGGAGGAGGGAAGGGGGTGGAGGAGGAAGAGGGGCTGAGGAGGAGGAGGAGGAGGAGGAGGAGGAGGAAGAAGGATCAGAACGAGGACGAGGACGAGGAGGAGTAGGAGGAAGCGGAGGAGGAGGAGGAGGAAAAAGAGAGGAGGCGGAGGAGGAGGAGGAGGCGGAGGAGGCGGAGGAGGAGGAGGAGGACGAAGTAGACGAACACTAAGAAGAATAATAAGAATACGAAGAAGAAGAATAATAATAATAAGAAGAAGAAGAGGAAGATAGGAGGAGGAGGAGGAGGAGGAGGAGGAGGAGGCGCAGGGGGCAGATTGGAAGCCTCTGGCGGCACTCTTGGGACCTCCTTGGAGCTTCCCGGGAGCATCTTGGAAGTTTTGGAGGCAGCTTGGGGGCCTCCTTGCTTTTAGGGGCTTCTCGGGGGCCTCTTAAGCAGTCTCAAGGCATTCATGACCCGTCGGGAGCCATCTTGGGGGCGCCTTTTTTTGTTTTTCTTTTTTTTGTCTTTTTTTCTTTTTATCTTTGTTTTTTCTTTTATTTTTTCTTTTTTTTTTTTTATTTTTCTCTCTTTTTATTTTTTTATTTCTGTTTTTTCTGTTTTTTTTTTTTTTTTTTGTTTTTTCTGTTTTTCATCTTTATTTTTTTTTGTTTTTTTTCTTTTTGTTTTTCGTTTTTTTTTATTTTCTTTTTTTTTTTATTCTCTTTTTTTTTTTTTTTCTATTTGTTTTTTTTTTTTGTTCTCTGTTTTCATATTTTTTTGTTCCCCTTTTTTTTTTTCCTCTCTGGGTTGATTTGAAGCCCTTTTAGGGTGCTCCACGGCCGTGTTGGACGCCATCTTGGGCGTCTTGCGCCGCAGATTCAAATTAGAGCTCGCTATCCCCCAGGGGCTGCGATCTGTGAAATTGTCGCCGCTTTCGAGAGCTGCTGGGGAGGCCAACAGAGTGGGCACCCGCCGCTGATTCAAATTAGACCTCGCCATCCCTGGGGGGCTGCGATCTGTGAAACTGTCGCCACTTTCGAGGGCTGCTGGGGAGGCCAACAGAGTGGGTACCCGCCGCAGATTCCAATTAGACCTCGCCATCCCTCGGGGGGCTCCAGCACTGTGACACTGTCGCCACTCTAAAGGCCTGCTGGGGTTTCCAGCACAGTGACGTCCTACGCATATTCACATTCGACCTCGCCATCCCTGGGGGGCTGCGCTCTGTGAATCTGTCGCCACTTTCGAGGGCTGCTGGGGGGTCCAGCACAGTGACGTCCTACGCGGATTCAAATTCGACCTCGCCATCCCAGGGGGGCTGCGATCTGTGAAACTGTCGCCACTTTCGAGGGCTGCTCGGGGGTCCAGCGTAGTGACGCCCTACGCAGATGCAAATTAGACCTCGCCATCCCTGGGGGGCTGCGCCCTGTGAATCTGTCGCAATTTTCGAGGCCTGCTGGGGGGTCCAGAACAGTGACGTCCTGCGCGGATTCAAATTAGACCTCGCCATATTTGCGGGGCTGCGATCTGGAAACTGTCGCCACTTTCGAGGGCTGCTGGGGGGTCCAGCACAGTGACGTCCCACGCGGATTCAAATTAGACCTCGCCTCGTCATCCCAGGGGGACTGCGCTCTGTGATTCTGTCGCCACTTTCGAGGACTGCTGCGGGGTCCAGCACAGTGACGTCCTACGCGGATTCAAATTTGACCTCGCCATCCGTGGGGGGTTGCGTTCTGTGAAATTGTCGCCAATTTCGAGGCCTGCTGGGGGGTCCAGCATAGTGACGTGCTACGCAGATTTAGATTAGACTGGGGGGGCTGCGGTCTGTGAAACTGTAAGCCTGCTAGGGGGGCCAGCATAGTTGGGCCCCGCGGCCGAGTCAAATGGGACCTCCCAAATGCTGGTCGCAGAAATACATACGTCCATGTCTCGTCGTCACCCCCTTATGAAGTCGCCCAAACTACTCATGCCCGGGGGTTGGGTACGTCGCCAGGGTAATGTCGGGTGGCCGGCGGGACGCGCCTGAGCCCCAAGGGGAGTTCTTTTGAAAAAGGACCAGCACCAAAAACGGTAGGATTTGGCATGCCAGGCACCCTTCTTGCAAGCAACAGGGGGCGGCGGATCGAAGACGCATTAAGTTTCTCTTATATTTTTTATTTATTCTTTTTTTTATCTTTTTTACTTACGCTACGGCGAATCACCGCCGCCCCCTGCCTTTGTGGAAGCGCCTATGTGGCCGAACGTTGAGGCCAGACCTGCCAAGCTATCGGACCATGTGTTCCCGAATCGGTTTGGAAAGCCTTCGGGGAACACGTGGGCATCTTGAAGGTCATCTTGGCCGCCTGGAGGCCATTTTGACCCTTTCTGGCCTTCTTGGAGGACGTCTTGGAGGGCTCGTGGGCCGTCTTGGAGGCCATCTTGAGCGTCTTGGAGGCCTCTTGGGCCGTCTTGGGGGCCTCTTGGGGCCGTCTTGGGCGCCTATTGGGCCGTTCTGGGGCCATCTTGGAGGCCTCTTGGGCGATCCTTGGGCGATCTTTGGGAGCTCTTGGGCCGTATCGGGCCGTCGGAAGGCCGAAACGAATCAAATGTCAAAAATACTTCAAACACCTTCGGAACATCATTTTTGCCTTTTCTGGCCTTCCTGGAGGCCCTCTTGGAGGCCTCTTGGGCCGTCTTGGGCCAGCTGCGAGCCACCTTCGGCCATCTTGGTGGGCTCCTGGACCGTCTGACGCCGTCGGAAGCAGTTTCGGGGGCCTTTCTGGGTCGACTTGGGGCCCTCTTGGGGTGCTCCAGGGCCGTCTTAGAGGCCATCTTGGGCGTCTTCGAGGCCTCTTGGGCCGTGATGGGGCCATCAGGGAGGCCTCTTGGGCGATCTTGGGGCGACTTGGGCGGCCTCTGGGGCCGTCACGGGCCGTCGGAAAGCCGAACAGGCGCAAATGCCAAAATCCTTCAAACACCTAAGAAGCATCACAGATTTGGGCCTCGTCGGGCCTTCTGGAGGAACTCTTGGAGGCCTCTTGGGCCGTCTTGGAGGCCACTTGCGGGCCTTTGGGGCCGTCTTAGACCATATTGGGGACATCTTGGGCCGTATTGGATGCATCTTGGGGCCATCTTAGCCGTCTTGGAGGCCATCTTGGCTGTCTTGGAGGCATCTTGCAGGCCATCTTGGGCAATCTTCGCGATTTGTTGAGGATGTCCCGAGCGAAACGGCAGTTTTTCGCGGTGGCAACCACCTCTTCCGGGTGGCCGGCGGGACGGGCCGAAGCCCCAGGGGGAATTCTTTTGGAAAAAGAACCCAAACCAAAAACATATAATTTGGCGCGCCAGGCACCCCTTTGATAAATCAAAAGGGGGCGGCGGATCTCCTGGCCATCGGCCCATCCCGCCACCGTGCTTGAGTGGTGTGTCAGAGGCCTCGTCGATGTTGGTTAGGATCTCGTGGATGGCCTCACGCGCCTCTTGGGGTCTCCTAGGGGCTTCTTGGAGCTGAAGGCTAGACCTTTCGCTTCCTCGCCTCCTTCTTGTGCCCCTCTTGGGGCCGTTTTGGGGCCCTCTTGGACCGTTTTTGGCGCATCTTGGGCTGTTGTGGGGCCATCTTCGGCTGTCTTGGGGCCCTCTTGGGGGCTTCTTGGGCCGTCTTGGGGGGGTCTTGGGGGCCTCTTAAGCCGTCTTGGAGCGATGGAACGCCGAAAAGGCGAGAAGGCCAACATCTTTTCAACACCATCGTACAATTGACGATCGGGGCCCTCTTGGGGCTATCTTGGGAGGCCTCTGAGTGGCCTCTTCGGGGGTCTTGTACGCGTCGTGGGCCGTCTGGAAGCCATCATGGGTGTCTCGGGCCGATCGTTCGACGACTCGGAGCCGTCTTGGATCGTCTTGGGCGCCTCGTGGACCCCTCTTGGATCGCTCTGGGGCGCCTGACAGCCGCGCCCCGGAGGAAAACCATCTCTGGCCCGACCCTGCCGAGGACCTGGCTGGGGTATTCTTGCGTCGGGGAATCCCTAGGGGCCGCACCGCGCGCGCGAAATAGAAATATTGTGAAGCAATTGCCAGAGATCTTAGCACGCCTCTGGCCCGTTGGCCCAACGAATTACTTCCCCCCCCACGCTCGCCGCCGAGACTGGCAAGCGTGTTTGTTGGTTGTCCATCAGGCCATCGGTCGAGCTAGACATCTTGAATGTTGAATGGCTGACCGAATTAGCTGACAGATCTCGACCATCTTGGGCTCGATGCCCTTCTCTCAGCACGTTTCCCATGTCAGCAGTCACCCAGGAGGAGAAGGAGGGGGGGACAGGACCAGAGGCGAGGACAGGCGAAAGATAAAGAGGAGGGAGAAGAGGGCGAGGGCGACCACGTAGTCGATCCGAAGGGGGGGATGCGAGGGCGGAGGACGACAATCATGAGCGGCAGTTGACGCAGGGGCAGGAGGCATGAGCAAGGGAGGGCGCCAGGAGGCGATAAGGGAGGCATGAGTGAGGAGGCAGGGCTCGCGCTAAGCGGTGATTTTGCGATTTCTTGAACCGTTTTCGGTTTGATTTCGTTGCGGGAAGGGGTGCGGAGGTGGAGGGCCTTGGCAGGGCGCTATTTTGAAGCCGTCCCGCTCTCCGACGGCCCGGTGAACAATGAGAGGGAGGCGGAGCATGAGGCGGAGGTGACGGATGGGCAGGAGCAGGAGCACGAGGAGCCGCGCGATGGCGAGGAAGCATGAGGATCAGCAGCAGCAGGAGCAGGAGGGGTCGGAGGAGCAGGGGGAATACAGTCGGGGCCCTGGATAAGGAACCCTTTCCGTTGGGGAGGGGCTCCGTGCTCCTTAATTGTTTCGCAGCTTGCCATGGATTTTCCTTTTTGGTTTTCGATAGGAAATCGAAGTTCAACTCATGGAAAGAAGGGGGCCTCGTTCCTTATTTAGGGTTCCTTAGGTCAACGCCCCGACTGTAGGGGAAAGCAGAGGAGGGGCAGGGGGGGATTGTGACGGCGAGGGTCGAATGGGACCCGGAAGTGTGGTCCACGCTGGGGCGAACACACACACAACAAAAACACAACACACACAACAAACACACACACACACACAACAAAAACACACATATACACACATCTCAATGATTTGTAGACATGCGTCGATCCTGAAATGCGGCCAATGCTGAAGCGGGACCATGATTTCTGAATGGCAGAGATCGTTCTAGTTTGAAGAAACAGTGCCGACAGCCAACTCGGACAATCTTGTGTGTACAGAGCAGTCTACGTACGACACGGTCGGGGGACCATGCACGCAGTACCGGGGGAAAGGGGCCGGACGTATTCCTTTTGAGTGATTGTGGAGGGAGGCAGGGAGGGGGAGGGAGGGAGAGAGCGAGGGAGGGATAGCCATATGAGGAGGAGGAGGAGGAGGAAGAGGAGGAGGAGGAGGAGGAGGAGGAGGGATAGTCGGAGGAGAAGGAGGGGGGAGGGCGGAGGAGGAGGGAGGAGCTGGCGGAGGCTGAGCAGGGGCAGCAGCAGCAGCAGCAGCAGCAGCCGGTACTGGAGGAGGACGAGGCGGACGAGTGGTTGTCCTTCTCCAGCCACTCCGCCCTCCAGTCCACTCCATCCGCTCTCCCTCAGAGGAGGAAAGGTACCCATACCTCTACCCTTCTCTGGTGTTCCCCTGTTTGGGCCTCCTCGGAGGCCCTCGTCGCCACCGCTGGATTCACCTCGAAATCCTGGTCAGAACGCACCCCATGAGGTCCGTGGAGTAGCGGTATGGGTACCTTTTGGTTTCTCCATTCCCCCTCTCTCTATCTCATGGCATATTAATTCTTTACGCTTCGCGTATCCCCACCAGCCCATCTCACAGCAGCAACTCTCGCGAAGCATGCCGACAGTCGTGTTTTTCAGGCGTGTGTCCGCTGGGCCCCGCATATCTCCCCTGTTCCTCCTTCCTCCCGCCTCCTTGTACATCCTCCTTATGGGGGGAGCGGGAGAAAGACGAGGCGAAGGAGGAGGGAGAGAAAGCGCTCCTCGTGGTTTGAGTCGTTTGGGGTTTCTCGTCCTGGTCTGAGTCGTTCGGGCCCTTCTTCCTGGTGTGAGTCGTTCGGGCTCTTCGTGGTGTGAGTCGTTCGGGCTCTTCGTCCTGGTGTGAGTCGTTCGGGCTTCTCGTGGGGTGAGTTGTTCGGGCCCCTCATCCTGGTGTGAGTCGTTCGGGCCCCTCCTCCTGGTGTGACTCGTTCGGGCTCCTCGTGGTGTGTGTCGTTCGGGGCCCGCGTCGTGGTGTGAGTCGTTCGGGCTCCTCGTGGTGTGAGTCGTTCGGGCGCCTCGTCCTGGTGTAAGTCGTTCGGGCACCTCCTTGTGGTGTGAGTCGTTCGGGCTCTTCGTGGTGTGAGTCGTTCGGGCCCCTCGCCCTGGTGTGAGTCGTTCGGGCTCCTCGTGGTGTGTGTCGTTCGGGCCCCTCGTCCTGAGTTGTGTGAGTCGTTCGGGCTCTCCGTGGGGCGCACTTTGGCATGTTTGGAGCACTCGTGTGGCATGCTCAATGTTTCGTCCCTCTTGGGGGCCTCTTGGGGCGGCCCGTGGGGCCTCTGGGGGCCTCTTGGGGGGCCTCTTGGGGCCTCGTGGGGGCCTCTCTTGGGGGCCTCTTCGGGGTCTCTTGGGGGCCTCTTCGGGCCGCTTGGGGCGTCGGGGGGCCTCTTGGAGGCCTCTTGGGAGCCTCCTGGGGGCCTCTTGGGGCATCTTGGGGCCTCTGCGACCTCTCAGAAGCGCAATTGAGGCTACCCCTGAGAAGGACAAAATGAGCCCAAAACCTTCGTAAACTCAATGATTTTGAGAACAAGGAAGAGGAGCGCTGCCCCCTCAGAAGGCCAAAATGGGGCCAACACCGTAGTAAAATCAATGATTTTGGCTTCACAGAAGAGGAGAGGTCTTTTTCTCAATCCCCCCGTCGGGGCCAGAATCCTCGTGAGGGTCGTCGTTTTTTTGGCCCTCCCAGGAGTCGAAAAAGACCCCTCCAACGACCCGCGGAACTCCCTCTCCAGGCCCAGGGGGAGGGGGTAGGGGGAGGGGTAAACCCCTCCCCGAAGGGGAAGAAGGGGGGGTGGGGGGTTGAGGACAGAGAGAGCTCTCTAAACCACTCACGCCCAAAGGGCTGGTGGGATTTAGCTATCATTGTTCCTGTTCTCTCCCTCGCTCCCTTCCCCCCTCTGTTCCCTCACGCTTCCATCATCCCTCCTCTCTCTCTCTCTCTACTCCTCTCGACCACGCGCACAGGGTGGTTAGGGGGAGGGGGGAATGCTACTTAGAAGGAGGCGGCTTCTCAGAAGCCGCGGGCCTTGTCTGTAGATGCGAGGCCCGCGAATTCTAAGAAGCAGCCTCCTGAGAAGCCTTCCCCCCTCCCCCCTGTGAGCGCGCCGATTCCTCTCCCGCCCCCACACAAAACCACAAACACACAACCCCAACCACCCACCCACCACCCACCCACCCAACCCACCCACCACCCACCCACCCACACACACACACACACACACGCACACACACCAGACACACAGACACACAGACACACAGACAGACACACAGACACACAGACACACAGACACACAGACACACATACACACAGACACACACACACACACACTCTTCTCGTTTCCTGCCGCCCTTCCCCCTGCTCTTCGCTTCCCTCGCTCTCCCCCTTCCTTTCTCCCCTCCACCTTCCCCTCCTCCCTCCCTGGCCCGCCCCAACCTCCACGTCGCTCCCCTCCCTGCCTACCTTCCCCTCTTCCCTCTCTCCCGTCCGCCCTCTCCTGACTGCCCTCATCCACTCCCTCCTTCCTCCCCCCCTTCCCTGACGGCATACAATCGACGTATCGCCAGGCTGAGTCCAATAACGTCCCATCTTCCCTCTCCTGATACGATGGGAGGGCGGGGGAGGAAGGGATCGGAGAGGAAGGACGAGACTGGGGCGGGCGATGAGGAAAGTGCTGTTGGGGATAGTAGCAGGATGGGGGGGGGGATCGGCGAGGCAGGACGAGAACGGGGCGGGTGACGAGCAGGGGATCTCTATGTTTCTCTTGTGGCTCGCCAGCCGGGCCTCTTGCTGCCTGTGCCGGTCGGTGCCCGCAGGCCGAGAGGTCGGCAACTTTACATGCCGTGTCGACGCGCTGCCCTGGGCTCGGCATCGCTCGGACGTGTGCGTTTTTTCCTCGGCGAGGACCATCGAAGAGCATCCTTGATCATTTGGCGAAAAAACCACGCACGAAACCGAAAAAAACACACGGAGTGGACGTCCGAGCGATGGCGAATGGGGGAGGGCCCGCGGAGACGCCGGTCGGGCCCTCCCCGTTGCAATCTTTTGGCGAGCTCGCGGCGAGCCCCGCCGCTCGCTTACTTGGCAGACAGTGGGTCTGGCGGCCAAAGATTCGGAACCCCCAAAAAAACAAAAATACCCTAACATCGTCACCGAAAATTCACCCAAAAAACAAGAATACCAAGAAATCTACAGGAGGAAGATCTCGGGGTCGGACAGAACAATGCCCAACATCAGTTCCTGTTCATTTTGAGCAGGACTCGCTGTCCGTCCCGCCGCGGCCTGTGTCTATTTGAGCCAGAAGGCCGCATGCCCAACAGCGGCCGCTGTTGGCTTGGGACAACATTTGTTGTTGGGCAGTGTACCCATTTTTTCCGTACCCATTTGGGGGGCCTAAGTCGATTAGTGGAATGTCCCTCTTCGGTTCTCGAGAGGGCCCCGCGGCCGTCGTTTTCCAGGCTTGCGCCCGCCAGGTTTTGGCCTGAGGTCGTTTTCACTAACCCACGTTTTGCTACAGTGGGTTCTGTCCACCCCCGAAAGTTCAAACATAGTCAAATAAAAATAGTCCAGGGACGATTTTGTTGACTACGTTTGTGCATTGTTTGGGCATCGGTTGACTATGCCTACTTTATCGTCCAAAATCCGCCCGTAGGGGGACGCGCCCGACCGAAGTCTAACCCGTCACTCCGGCAGGGAGGGCCGCCGATGTTTTAATCGACGTTCTTCCGACCCCAGTTTGTAAGTCTATGCACGCTTCGGTGCGTGCACGATTGCGCGGAGCAGTTTGTATCTCCCGAAGCAGATTCTGGAGCACCATCCTTTCCCCCTTCCCAACCTCGGTGCCTCTCCTTCACGCTCTCTCCTTTGGAACCGCTTGGAGCGAGCCACGAGTGAACCTGAGTTCGGGCGTCCTGCTGCCCCGGAGGACAGAAGCACAGCAATGCAAACTCAGCAAAAGCCCAGGTTCGTGATCGCTCTGATCTCCCAGGGCCTCTGGGGCCCTCACCAGGAACGGCACGCCGACGCCGACTTCAAGGACCTCCATCCTTCTCGAGCACCACTCCACCGACACCAAGCGGGCAGACCCATCGACGCGCCGAATCCGACTTCAAGGAACTTCTTCATCACTCCACATCCTCCTGTAACTGATGTGTCTCGCATTGCGACGCGCCAGACTCGGCCTCCCCATTATCTGGTCAGAATAAGGCTCGGCCAGTTGTCCACACCGGTGGTCGTTCGTTCGTTGGGGCATTCTCTGGATCGTGTTTATCGCTCGATGGTGCTCTCTTGAGATGCACGGGCGTGTCTGCCTAGGTGAGTCTTGGCACCGCTTCGGAGACTTGTTGGTATGTTTGTTGCAGTTTCGAGGTAGAAGGGAGCGACAAGGAGTATATCGTATGCGGATGATATCTTGTGGTGCGCGAGGGGGGGCGCGAATACACAGAGGGCAGGCTGGCATGACCCAGCTTGCCAGGGGTGGGGGGGACGGTGACGGACACATTGAACGCACGAGTCAAGACCAATTCCATGCAGGTCGCTTCTGCTACATTCAGTCTCTATGACTCCTCGCGTTTCCCTTCTTACCCCTCCCTCCTCGTCTGCGGACATTCGTTCCTGCATCGCCTGCCCGTTCTCCGCCCATTTCTCGCGCCTCACCTTCCCCTTCATGTTTGAACTCAGGCCAGGTGCCTCACACTTGCCAGTCCACACGAAGAGTTGGTGCGAGCCGCGGTGATCACGATTCGCGTTCCGATGAGGGGCAACTGTTTGAGGCCACTTTGCCAGTGGTTGCTGGGGGCATCAACATGCGGCGCAGCACCTCGTCTATCCTCTCTCCTCCTACTCCCGACTCCCCCTCGTCCTCATGGCCCCCTTGGATCCGTTCGGTCTGCTTCGATGCGGCTCGATGCCTGCGCGGCATCGCTGTGCCTCCCCACGCGGTTGGTTCCATCCGACGTGATTTTCCGGCCTATGTTGTTTGATGTCATATTTTCCTCTTTTTCCGGCTCTGCACCGACTTACAGTCAAGCCGCTGAAATAAGGAACTTTTTGGGCTGAGGAGGGGCTCGGATTTTCGGGCCGTTCCTTCCTTCGGTCTAGGTCGGGGAACCTGTCTGTGACCGAGACTCGCCGCGGACTCAAAAGCCTCCTCGCTCCTTACTACGCGTTCCTGGTGGTAGCAGGATGACTGTAGCCAGCGTCTCCACTCCCCCCCTCCTCCTCCTCCTCCTCCTCCTCCTCCTCCTCCTCCTCCTCCTCCTCCTCCTCCTCCTCCGCCGCCTCCACTTCCCGCTCAGGCCTGCCTCGCTCTCGCGGCTCGGCGCCGACGGAGCTCGGCCCTCCCCCTTCCGCAGCCTCTTGGGCTCCCTGGGCCGCTCCAGGGGCGGGCCGGGCTCGCGGAGAGCGCAGCTGCGACCGGCCGCCCGCGCGCCGCCGGAGCCGAAGAGGGGCCAATGGCATGAACATCGGGGGAGGACAGACCTCCTATGACGAACGAACACACACCCAAACCCATAGGGAGGTCGTTGGGATGAGGACTGGCTATGGGTATGGGTACGGGTTGTCGGACCCTGGGGAACGCTCCCGCCCGAGCGGGGACCCCCATCCGACAACACGCACCCATAGCCCTCTCCGATCCCCCTATGGGTATGGGTGTGTGTTGTTGGTTCGTCATCCTACCCTGACACGTCGATCAAGGAATTGGCCGTTTTCGCTTCGCGAGAGGGCGTCGCGGCCGTCATTTTTGCGGGTCCAGGTCCGTCGGTTTCGGTCCCAGGCCGTTTACACTGAGGGGAGGTCTACTAAAGGGATGTTTGTCCACACCCGAGGACACTCCTGTACGGAGCTCCGTGCAGATGTCTCGGATCGGCGCTGGGGGTCCTCGGCGTAGCCTCCGGCGCGGCCCCCTGGCGGCGCCAGGGGTGGGAGTCCATCGCCCATCCGAGAAGTCCGAGAGGTTTCAGTTGTGTTCTCTTCTTCTATAAAGTCCGCGGCTTGGAAGTGCAAGGTGGGGGATGTATTGCGACACCAATCCCCGGCGTTGTGAATTTTCGTCGAGTGGACCAAACAT
>CAUYUJ010020566.1:0-152500 GCA_963575745.1 Prorocentrum cordatum | reverse complement strand
GCTCCTGAGAGCGCCGCTTGAAAGCTGACGGCCCAGTCCTTACTGTTTCGCACGTGTACAATCGGGGCGTTGACCTAAGGAACCCTAAATAAGGAACGAGGCCCCTTTTTTCCATAAGTTAAACTTTGATTCCCCATCAAAAACCTGAAGAAAACCTAGTGCAAACTGTGAAACAATGAAGGAACACGGAGCCCCTCCCCAACGAGAAGGGTTCCTTCTTCAGCGCCCCGACTGTAAGCAGTGCAGGAGAAAGACGAGGGCATAGAAACTAGACGAAGAGGACATGGGCGCGGACGTTGGCATGAGGGAAAGGGGTCCCGGACGGATCTTAGACCCCGGGGCGTCTCCCCGAGCCACCACTCATTCCCGTATCGTCCTGGGGCGGTCTTGGGGAGTGCCCGGCGCCCCCTTCCCCCCACTGGGAATAGAGGTCGCACTGAGGCCTTCGGGTTGGGCTGGGGTGGTTTGGTGGGTGGCTTGGGTTGGGTTGGGGGCAGCCTCCGCTGATGAGAGGGCGACCCTCTGCCCCAAATGGATGGCTTGGCTTGGGTTAGGGACAGCCTCCGCCGATGAGAGGGCGACCCTCCGCCCCAAATGGACAACTTCCGCGGCGATACCGACTGCGAGTCCTGCTCAAAATCGGCAGGGCTTGCTGCTGGACTTCGCTTCCGTCTTTTCCGTACCCATGCCAATCGCACCGAGCAAAGGTTGGGTGACGCCGGGGCGAGGAGGCTGCTCTGCTGCTCCCCCGTGAGGCCACCTGCTCTCGGCTCTGGCATGGGAGATATTACATGCCTCGAACAGATCCCTATCCCTAAGATTGACATGCCAGAAAGCGATGACAATCCTAGGGATGCGTCCTCAAAAAATAAGTGAACCCCTAAGATTGGCATCGTGACGAGGAGATGCCCAGCATAGGGATAGGGATCTGCTCCAGGCTGGTAGAGATAGCCTGGCCATTGCTGGAGAGCCACCGCCTCAGAACCAGTGGAAAAGCCGAGCAGGGCGCGTTTGAAGGGGCCCTGGGACACACAAAGGAATACACACAAATAAGACAAATCCCCATATGTTCCCATATTTTCTGGGCTTCTGTCTTCCCCCCCACTTCCCATATGTTCCCTGATTTTCCTGGGAGTGGACGATTCGTTGTGTCTGTGCGTTTCTTCCCCTCCTGGGCGTTCTTGGCGACAGGGCGACGGCGAGGCCCCTCGGCGGAATCGGCGTCGTCGGCCTGGCCACCGGCGGGCACAAGCGGGGCGCCATCGCCTGCCAGGGCGAATACAGTCGGGGCATTGACCCAAGGAACCCTAAATGAGAAACGAGGCCCATTTCTTCCACAAGTGAAGCTTCGATTTCCGATCGGAAACATGAGGAAAACCTGAGGCACGCCGCGAAACACCTGAGGACCGCGGAGCCCCTCTCCAACCAAAAGGGTTCCTTCTCCAGGGCCCCGACTGTACCCCGACCCCCGACGTCATGATTAATTCGTAGCGTCGACCCACAAAAATCTCGACCCATTCCCAAGGACCACTTTGTCACCCTCAACCGTTTTTCGACACTCCCGAGTCCAGGTAAAGGGCTCCCAGAGTCCGAAAACTGCCCAAAAATGCCCATCGTGTGTTTGTCCCCATATCCTAAGGATGGGGTTATTGTTATGACTTTGACCGCGCGGAGAACGAGGGACCTTCTCCCATCCTCAGGTCATCATCCTCTGACTCACTCACATGTAGACTCACTCATATTCAGACTCACTTATACTCAGATGCACTCGCTCTTAGATTCTTGATGCTCAGGTTTCTCATGCTCGTAATCACTCATATGCAGACTCACTCACACTCCTGGTACTTCCGCGCTCAGACTCACACACACGTTGTGAGGATGTCTAAAGCGAGGCGCTGATTTCAGTACTTCCAAGGGGGGGCGCCTGTTTGGGTGCTCTGCGCCCTTCTCTTTCGGAGCAGTTTCCGAGGATGTCTCAGGCGAGGCGCTGGTTGCAGCACTTCCAAGGGGAGGCGCCAGGGGGCACCTCACGGGCCCGTTCGCGCCCACATTTGGGGGATGTCTCAGGCGGTGTGCCTGTTTGGGTGCTCAACATCCTTCTCTTTCGGAGTGGTTTCCGAGGATGTCTCAGGCGAGGCGCTGGTTTCAGTACTTCCGGGTGGGGCGCCAGGAGGTATAGAACAGGCCCGTTCGCGCCCACCAGGGTGGTTTGCCTGTTTGGGTGCTCAACATCCTTCTCTTTCGGGGCAGTTTCCGAGGATGTCTCAGGCGAGGCGCTGGTTCCAGCACTCCCAAGGGGGGGCGCCAGGGGGTATCTCACGGGGCCGTTCGCGCCCAGATTTGGGGGATGTCTCAGGCGGTTTGCCTGTTTGAGTGCTCAACTCACTTCTCTTTCGGAGCAGATTCCGAGGATGTCTCAGGCGAGGCGCTGGCTTCAGCACTTCCAAGGGGGAACGCCAAAAGGCATATCACGGGTCCGTTCGCGCCCAGATTTGGACGATGTCTCAGGCGGTTTGCCTGCGTGGGTGCTCAACATCCTAAGGATGGGATTCTTATGGGAAACGAGAACACACCTCCCACCCTCAGGTCATCATTCGTTGACTCTCTCACATGTAAACACTCATATTCAGATTCACTCATACTCATATGCACTCGCTCTTAGATTCCTGATACTCAGGCTCTCAGGCTTCTGATGCTCGGAATCACTCAGATACAGACTCACTCGCAATTCGAGCCGCTCCTCAGACAAAATATTAATCATACTCGGATCACACTTACATGCAATCTCACACTCACTCAGACTCATATTCAGACTCACTGACACTAAAACTCACTCATACTCTGCCTCGCTCTTCCTCACTCAGACTCAGCCACACCACTTCCGCGCTCAGTCTCAACACACACGTTGTGATGATGTTTCAGGCGAGGCGCTTGGTTCAGCACTCCTCATACTCAAATGCACTCGCTCTTAGATTCTTGATGCTCAGGTTTCTCATGCTCGGGATCACTCATATGCAGACTCACTCACACTCCTGGTACTTCCGCGCTCAGACTCACACACACGTTGTGAGGATGTCTCAGGCGAGGCGCTGGTTTCAGAACTTCCAAGGGGGGGCGCCTGTTTGGGTGCTCAACATCCTTCTCTTTCGGAGAAGTTTCTGAGGATGTCTCAGGCGAGGCGCTGGTTTCAGCATTCCCAAGGGGGTCCGCCAGGAAGTACCTCACGGGCCCGTTCGCGCCCAGATTCGGGGGATGTCTCAGGCGATTTGCCGATTTCGGTGCTCTGCGTCCTTCTCTTTCGGAGCAATTTCCGAGGATGTCTCAGGCGAGGCGCTGGTTGCATCACTTCCGGGTGGGGCGCCAGGAGGTATAGAACAGGCGCGTTCGCGCCCACATTGGGGGTATGTCTCAGGCGGTGTGCCTGTTTGGGTGCTCAACATCCTTCTCTTTCAGAGCAGTTTCCGAAGATGTTTCAGGCGAGGCGCTGGTTTCAGCACTTCCAAAGGGTGGCGCCAGGGGGTACCTCACGGGCCCGTTCGCGCCCAGATTGGGGGGATGTCTCAGGCGGTTTGCCTTTTTGAGTGCTCAACACGCTTCTCTTTCGGAGCAGATTCCGAGGATGTCTCAGGCGAGACACTGGCTTCAGCACTTCCAGCGGGGGGCGCCAGGGGGTATCTCACGGGTCCGTTCGCGCCCAGATTTCGACGATGTCTCAGGCGGTTTGCCTGCTTGGGTGCTCAACATCCTAAGGATGGGATTCTTATGGAGAACGAGAACACACCTCCCACCCTCAGATCATCATTCTCTGACTCTCTCACATGTCAACTCACTATTATTCAGATTCATTCATACTCAGATGCACTCGCTCTTAGATTTTTGATACTCAGGTTTCTCATGCTCGGAACCACTCAGATACAGACTCACTCGCAATTCGAGCCGCTCCTCAGACAAACTATTAATCATACTCGGATCACACTTACATGCAATCTCACACTCACTCAGACTCATATCCAGACTCACTCACACCCAGACTCACTCACACTAAGACCCACTTATATTCTGCCTTGCTCTTCCTCACTCAGACTCAGCCACACCACTTCCGCGCTCAGTCTCAAACACATGATGTTTCAGGCGAGGCGCTTGTTTCAGCACTCCTCATACTCAAATGCACTCGCTCTTAGATTCTTGATGCTCAGGTTTCTCATGCTCGGGATCACTCATATGCAGACTCACTCACACTCCTGGTACTTCCGCGCTCAGACTCACACACACACACACACACACACACACGTTGTGAGGATGTCTCAGGCGAGGCGCTGGTTTCAGAACTTCCAAGGGGGGGCGCCTGTTTGGGTGCTCAACATCCTTCTCTTTCGGAGAAGTTTCTGAGGATGTCTCAGGCGAGGCGCTGGTTTCAGCATTCCCAAGGGGGTCCGCCAGGGGGTATCTCACGGGCCCGTTCGCGCCCAGATTGGGGGGATGTCTCAGGCGATTTGCCGATTTCGGTGCTCAGCGTCCTTCTCTTCCGGAGCAGTTTCCGAGGTCGTCTCAGGCGAGGCGCTGGTTGCAGCACTTCCAGGGGGGGCGCCAGGGGGTACCTCACGGGCCCGTTCCTCAGGCGGTTTGGGTGCTCAACATCCTTCTCTTTCGGAGCAGTTTCCGAGGATGTCTCAGGCGAGGCGCTGGTTGCAGCACTTCCAAGGGGGGCCGCCCAGGGGTCTCACGGGCCCGTTCGCGCCCAGATTAGGGGGATGTCTCAGGCGGTGTGCCTGTTCCGGTGCTCAACATCCTTCTCTTTCGGAGCAGTTTCCGAGGATGTCTCAGGCGAGGCGCTGGTTGCAGCACTTCCAAGGGGGGCCGCCAGGGTGTAGTGTCTCACGGGTCCGTTCGCGCCCAGATTTGGGGGATGTCTCAGGCGGTGGTCTGCCTGCTTGGGTGCTCAACGCCCTTCTCTTTCGGAACAGTTTCCGAGGATATCTCATGCGAGGCGCTGGTTTGAGCACTTCCAGGGAGGGGGCCGCCAGGTTCCATCTCACGGGCCCGTTCGCGCCCAGACTGGGGGGATGTCTCAGGCGGTGTGCCTGTTTGGATGATCAACACCCTTCTCTTTCGGAGCAGGTTTCGGCGCCCTGATAGGTGTTCAATGGAAAAGAAGGAGAAAGAGGAGGAGGAGGAGGAGAACAATGAGGAGGAAGAGAAGGAGGAGGAGGAGGAGGAGGAGGAGGAGGAGGAGAGAAGGAGGAAGCAACTAGTTAAAGTCGTCGTAGTCGTCGGCGTCCCTCTCGGCCCCGTCTTCCACGCGGCCACGCGAATTCGCTGACACGCAGAGATCGAAGAGGACCATGCCTTCTACCGAAGCGTGCCATCACCATGAGATGCACCTTTGGGGATTTCCGCGTCGAGCATTTCCTGACTTGAGAGGGTCTGGGAAGGGCGTGGGATGCCGGCGAGGGCGGCACAAGACGGCAAAGCGGACCGCCGGCGCCGGCGCAGCTCGCCCAGGAATGCGTGCTCCCCGCGGCCGACGGGCTTCCCGTCCAGCTCCTGCCGGAGGGCTCCGGCGTCCTTCCTCAGACGCGCCCTCCAAATCGTACTCCTCGTCCTCCCTCCTACTTTTCCTCCTCGTCCTCATCCTCATCCTCATCCTCGTCCTCCTCCTCCTCCTCCTCCTTCTCCTCCTCCTCCTCCTGGGCTCCTTCTCTTCCTCCTCCGCCTCCTCCTCCTCCTTCTCCTCCTCCTCCTCGTTCTAATCCACATCAGTGTCAAGTCGTTCCACCAACCCCTTGTTCTTCTCATCCTCAGCCTCCACCTCCTGCTCCATCTTCCCCCCTCTCCCTGACCCCATCCCGTCTTCCTCCCTTCCCCCTCTCCCTCCTCACCTCCTCGCCGCCCACCCCCCACTCGATCACTCTCCCTCGCGACCCGCCCTCTGCAAAAGGAGGAGAAGGAGGAGGACGACGAGGCGGAGGAGAGTCCCTGCCAGGAGGAAAACGCGCACGCATCCCATCCCCCCATCAGGACTGCGGACGGGGCGCGGGAAGGGAGGGAGGGATACTCCAGTGCGCCCTCGCGCCGCCCTGATCCCAGCACCACCCCCCCCCCCCACGCCTGCCCCGCCTGCGCCAAAGGGAAGCTCCTTCTCCGCCGCCTCCTCCTCCTCCTCCTCCTCCTCCTCCTCCTCCTCCTCCTGCTGGCCAACGTCGGCTGTTGGGCCCAAATGGGCTCATCACCCGCCCGGCAGAAGAGGCCTGACCTCTCCTTCGTGGACAACCGTTCCGTTCCGTTCCTCCTCCTGCTCCTCCTGCTCCTCCTACTCTTCTTCCTCCTCCCCCTCCTCCTCCCCCACCTCCTCCGCCTCCTCCTCCTCCTCCTCCTCCTCAATCCTTCTTATCCCCGTGCGCCCCCTTTCCAACCAGGGGAGTCATCGTGCGTCGCGTCCGCGGGGGTCTCGCTCCGCAGTGGTGGGCCTCGCTCCACAACTGGGGTGGCGCCGTGGTGCTCGACGGCGCACTGCTCGCGCAAAGTCGGGTCTTGTGCGGAGTGACGCCGCTGCGTCGCATCGTCGGGGGTCTTGCTCCACGACTGGTGGGGGGTCTCGCTTGCCTCTCTGCGCGACAGGGCGAAGGAAGACCAGAGTAAGCCCACGATGCATCAACGATGCTGCAGTACACCGTCCCGTCCCAAGCCCCTCCTCATAAGCAGATACAAGCTACAAACCCCCTTGAACGAGGAGCTCCCTTCGGACCTCGCATCCTGCTAGCGAATCACAAGGAATCTGAACATGAATGATCATACAGATCACCGAAATGTCGAGCGAGGCCATCACGTTGAAAGGGACGCCCCCCACGTCTGCAAATGTTGCACATGGTTACAAGTATGGCTGTACCCTTTTGACGAAGTCCCAGCGACAATCGCAATGTTTACGGGAACCGCGTTCTATTCATGGTCAACGTCCTGGTCTTCTAGGCGCTTTGAAGTCCCACGCGAGAAACCCATGTTGAGAAAGAACCGCCACCCATACCCGCATCGGCTGCAACATGCGCAGACGAGTGTGCGAGGCGCTGACGCGAGAACCACACCTTGAAAATAACCCTCCCCAATCCATGTAATCGTTGCAAGTTGTTGAAACGAATTTGCGCGGTGGTCAAGCGAGCGCCCCATTGAAAACAAACTTCCGCCAGCCAGCCGAGTAACTGCTGCAGGCTTCTGAAAAATATTGTGCGCGGCGCTAATGCGGGAACAACACTGTGACAATAACCCCCCGCCTCCATCCGTGAAGCTGTTTTGAACGTTTGGGACGAGCGTGCGTGGCTCTAGGGAAAGAACCACATGTTGAAAACGACACCCCTCCATCCGCGCAGTTATCCCAAACCTATGAGGCGAATGTGCGCGGCGATACGGCCACAGGCACATATTGAAAAATCACCCTCGTGCATTCGTTTGACTGGAGCCTTTGTTTCACTTTCCACGATAGCGGCCGTCACCAGCGCCGCGGACCTTCACCCCCACGTGACGTCACGTTCCGCACCGGCTTCTCCTGGGAATGCCTAGGGATGCCCAAGGACACGTAGGAGCAGCATGCAGGCGGCGATCTGCACCACAACGCCCGCGTACACCATAGTGATTGCGTGCACAACAGCGCACGTGTACTCCACAGCGCACAAGCTGTGTGCAACGCAACGCCTGTATACACCACAGTGCTTGCGTGCACCACAGCGCACAGCGAATGTGCACGGACACCGCAGCACCCGCCTGCAACACAGCGCCTGTGTACACCACGGTGTTCGCATGCACCGCAGCGCACGTGAACACCACGGCACTTGTGTAAACCACAGCATCCGCGTGCAGCGCAGCGCTGGTGTACACCTAAGTGCCCGCGTGCACCACAGTGCCCGTGTGCACCACAGTGCCCGAGCATGTAACTAATTAGGTGAGGAGCTGCTGCGGACAGCTACGCACCACGCAAAGGAAACGTTCCAATTCGCCGGCCCAAGGGGCCAGAGGCGTGCTAAGATCTCTGGTCACTGGTTAACAATATCTCTAGTTCGCGCGCGCGGAGCGGCACTGGGGGCCCCCGGACGACAAGTACCACGGCAAGGTCCCGGGAGAAGACACCAGAGCACTCAAGGGGAGGGCCATTTTTCGACACCCCTCACGAGGATCGTGGCCTCCGAGGGGGGAGCCGCAATCGACTACCCCCCCTCCCGCCCCAAGAGGCCCCCAAAAGCCCCCCAAGAGGCCCTGGTGGCCCCCAAGACGCCGCCAAGGAGCCCCACGAGACTCCCAAGAGGTCCCCAAGAGGCCCCCAAGAGGCCCTAAAGAGGGCTCCAGGGCCAGCGGAATGAGTGAAGCGATTAAATACATATTCCTTTACAAATCCTATATGTCTTCTGTGGAATCCACAGGCGCGCCATTTTGTCTGGAGAATTCTAAGTGCTCTCTCTCTTTTTTTTCTCTCTCTCTCTCTCTCTATATATATATATATATATTCCCCAAACAGAACTAGCCTCTGTAGGGGTCCTAGCGGATTCATGAGGTTAGGTTAGGTTTGCCTCCGATTTTCGCTGCACGCCCGGGTGCCTGTGGGTCCCCGAGTGCCCGGGTGACCAGGTGCCCGTGCGTGCCCGGGTGCCCGGGGGTGCCCAATAGCCCTATAACCCTATAGCCCTATAGCCCAATAGGCCTATAGCCCTATAGCTCTATAGCCCTATAGCTCAATAGCCCTATAGCCCCCTAGCCCTATAGCCCTGATTGGGCTTTTCTTCGGTATCACACATATATATACACACACAATAGTGATGTTATGTTGCACACGGTTGCTGTGGCGCACACGGGCGCTGTGGTGTCCACAGGCGCTGTGGTGCACGCGGGCATTGTGGTGTACACTGGTGCTGTGGTGCACGCGGCTGCTGTGGTGTACGCAGGCGCTGTGGTGTACACAAGCGCTGTGGTGCACGCAGGCACTGTGGTGCACACAAGCGCTGTGATGCACGCGGCTGCTGAGGTTTACGTGGGTGTTGTGTACACAGGCACTGTGAAGCACGCAGGCACTGTGGTTCACACAGGCGTTGTGGTGCAGATTGCCAACTACATGCTGCTCCTACCCGTCCTTGGTCATTCCTAAACATTCCCAGACTCCGCTGGCGCGAAATGTGATGTCACCGGCCGCCTTCCCCCCCCCCCCTGGTGACGCCCATCATCGCCCGGAATATAAGAAACAGGCTCATGTTGCAAGCTGCTCCTCAGACGAATGTGATCGGTGCCCAGGAGAGATCAATTTGTTCATACTTGGGAATTTTGAAGACGGCCCCGCTCAATCCGTGCAACTGCTGCAAATTTGTAAGACGATTGCGCGCGGAACTGAGGCGCGAAGCACATTTTGGAATACCCGCCAGTCGGAAAGAGTAGGTCGAAACATGAAGTAGTAAGGCGGATAAATAGATTGGGTGCACACCCAGAGAATCAGGAAACAAGCAATGTATGTATATGCGTATCCATATATATATATATATATATGTACATCTATATATATATATATATATATATATATATATATATATATATATATATATATATTATATGTGTATATATATATATATATGTATTCCTCTTCCTATAAATTGTATATATATATACCTTTTCCTATAAATTGACAAGCCCGGGCGAAGGATCCCCCCCCCCAAAAAACGGACTCCCGGGATCTGGGATCGGAACCCTCAGAACGGGCCTCGAAGCGGCCGCCCTGGCCTCGCAGGGCGTAGGGGGGTCATCGGAGACGTCCCAGAGAACCCCAAGACAGCACAAGAGCGCTCAAAGAGTGACCGACGTGACCTCAAGATGGCCCAAGAGGCCTCCAGGACGGCACCAAAGAGGCCTCCAAGAGCACTACCAAGACGGCCCCAAGAGGCACAAATCATTGATTTTCTCTTGGTTGTTGGTGAATTTGGGGGTTCTCCTTTTTCCCCAAACAGCTTGCTGAACGGGGTGCTGTTGTGAGAGAAGCTAATTCCGGCCGAGGGAAAGCTAAGCAGAGACATCCTCAAACAAATGTGGTGGTCTGGCCCGTTTCGCCTGAGACATCCTCACAACTCTCGTTTCTGAGTTGTCCGGGATTGAGCGTTTCGCCTGAGACATCCTCCTAAATCTGAGCTCTGAGAGGCCGCGCGAGAGGTGGTCCGGGCCGTTTCGCTTGAGACATCCTCGAAACTCTGAGCTCCCAGATGCCGCGCGAGAGGTGGTCCGGGCCGTTTCGCCTGAGACATCCTCGCAACTCTGAGCTCCAAGATGCCGCGCGCGAGGTGGTCCGGCCCGTTTCGCCTGAGACATCCTCGAAACTCTGATCTCCCCGATGCCGCGCGCGAGGTGGTCCGGCCCGTTTCGCCTGAGACATCCTCGAACTTCTGAGCTCTGAGATGCCCTGCGCGAGGTGGTCCGGCCCGTCTCGCCTGAGAAATCCTTGCAACTCTGAGATCTGAGATGCCGTGCGCAAGGTGGTCCGGCCTGTTTCGCACAAGATATTCTCGCAACTCTGAGCTCTCAGATGCTGCGCAAGAGGTGGTCCAGCCTGGGGGCCCAGAAGGCCACATGTTACATATCCTCCATGGGACCCTGCGAGCCTCAGGAGGCCCCAGAGAGGTCCAGGAGGCCGCAGGACGCCCAGGACAGGCCCCAGGGGCCCCCAGGAGATTCCCAGGAGGCCCCAGGAGGCCCTCTATCAGAACGTGTCAAGTTAATACACATCCGGTGTCGATTCGTTGATTTGTCCTGCTCTTGTGCCCCCCCCTCCATTTGGAGAGGCCCAAGCGGCCACAGGTTAGATATCCCCCCTGGGAGCCCCAAGATGCTTCAGGAAACCTCAGGTGGAGTTCAGGAGGACAGGCCCCAGGGGTCTCCAGGAGATTCCCAGGAGGCTCCCAGGAGGCCCCAAGAGGCCGCTTATCAGAACGTGTCAAGTAAATACACATCCGGTGTCGATTCGTTGATTTTTCCTGCTCTTGTGCCCCCCCCCCCTCCATTTGGAGAGGCCCAAACGGCCACAGGTTAGATATCCCCCCTGGGAGCCCCAAGAGGCTTCAGGAAACCCCAGGTGGAGTTCACGAGGCCACAGGAGGCCCAGGAGGAAGCTCCAGGAGGTCCCCAGGAGGCCCCAGGAGGCACCAGGAGCCCCCGCAACTCGGAGCTCTGAGACGCCGCGCTCGAGGTGGTCCAGCCCGTTTCGCCTGAGACTTCCTCGCAGCACGTTTCGCCCGAGACATCGTCGCAACTCTGGGGTCCGAGATGCCGCGCGCGAGGTGGTCCAGCCCGTTACGCTGGAGACATCCTCGCAACTCTAGGCTCCGAAATGCCGTTCGCGATGAAGAGGAGGTGGAGGAGGAGGAGGAGGAGGAGGAGGAGGAGGAGGAGGAGGAGGAGATGGAAGGGAGAAGGAGGAGGCGGATGATGTGCATGAGGGAGCAGGCAGGAGGAGGGGGAGGTCCCAGAGAGCTTCAGGAGGCCGCAGGACGCCCAGGACAGGCCCCAGGGGTCCGCAGGAGATTCCCAGGAGGCTCCCAGGAGGCCCCAGGAGGCCCTCTATCAGAACGTGTCAAGTTAATACACATCCGGTGTCGATTCGTTGATTTTTCCTGCTCCTGTGGCCCCCCCCTGTATTTGGAGAGGCCCAAACGGCCACAGGTTAGATATCCCCCCTGGGAGCCCCAAGATGCTTCAGGAAACCTCAGGTGGAGTTCAGGAGGCCACAGGAGGCCCGGGAGGAAGCCCCAGGAGGTCCCCAGGAGGCCCCAGGAGGCACCAGGAGGCCCCCGCAACTCGGAGCTCTGAGACGCCGCGCTCGAGGTGGTCCGGCCCGTTTCGCCTGAGACTTCCTCGCAGCACGTTTCGCCCGAGACATCGTCGCAACTCTGGGGTCCGAAATGCCGCGCGCGAGGTGGTCCAGCCCGTTACGCTGGAGACATCCTCGCAACTCTGGGTTCCGAGATGCCTTTCGGGATGAAGAGGAGGTGGACGAGGAGGAGGAGGAGGAGGAGGCATGTTTTAACATGCCATGCCAGCCCGCACTAGGCGGGCACGCAATCGACCTTGGAAACCGCAGTGGGTCTAAAAACCCTGTTTGGGGATACTGCACTCCGGCTATAATTTCGGATTCCCGACGCTCCAAGACGGCGGTCTTCTGGGCGTCCGAAGCCGCCTGGGAAGCTCCAAAATCGCCCCACAACCATCCGAAAGGGCTTCAAGGCAGTCCAAGAGAGCCCCAAAACGGCACAACATGGGTCCAAGATGGCCCTCAGAGAGCCCAATGGCGGCCCAAGATGGCCCCAAGACACCATCCGAAGCACTCCAAATCGTGACCCGGTCGTTCAGGCAGACCGCGGTTGGAGGCAGGGTGGCCCGAGGAAGCTCCCACAGGCCCCCAGAATACGCCCAGGAGGTCTTAAGAAAGTATGAAACAACTTTTGCGATGCCCCCTGAGGCTCTCCAAGGAGGAGCCTTCGCAAAAAAGAGCTGACGAGTATGGGGAGAATGCGCGGGGTATGGAGTAAATAAAGAAAACTAAGCATGAAGGAAGGATAACGAATAACATTAGTATAGCGGCGATGCCCGAAAAGAAAACAAGGAATTATCGCTAAATTGTCGGCTTGACCTCTCTGTTATTCGGCCTGCATGCTTAACTTCAAGGACCAAGGTGCATGGCGCGAAGCTGCACTGCTGTCTTGTATATATATATATACATACATATATGCTTAAATAGATGTATACATGTGTATATATATATATATATATATATGTGTGGAGTCGCGTAGTTGGAAGTCGCTTGAAGTAGACTAGATCTGCGGGCCAACAAAATGCCTACCTTCAACGACCGGCGTGTACATCCTCGAAGCGGCTGCAATCCTCAAGCTTCAGACTTAGAAATAGTGGGGAAGTCTACCGCGACACGCCCGGCCCGCCCCACCAACACATCGCGGGGACGGGACAGGGGTCGAGTAGGAGATCGGCTACAGAATTGCACTCGAAACATTAGAATTGCGGGTCAAATCTGCGAAACATACAGAAAATATCCGTGGGTCTACGGAGCATGCTACGCTCTTGCCCCGACCAGCATGCGGTGTTGGGTCCTCGATGTGAAGAGACAGCGCCCCGCGTCTCCTTCCTCCTCTCCTCCTCCCCCTTTTCCCTCCTCCCATCCTGTCCCCTGCCCGTCCGAACGTGGATTTCGGCACGCGCCTCACACGCTTCGTGGCCCCAAAGGGGAGCTCCACCGATGGCCCCGTTGGCAAGGTTCTCATGCAATTCCCCCTCCATTTCGGCACGCCCCTCATACGATCCGTGGCCCCATAGGTAGCTCCACCAAAGGCCTCGTTGGCAGGGTTCGCAGGCGGTTCCCCGCCCATTTCGGCACGCCCCTCATGCGCTTCGTGGCCTCATAGGGAGCTCCACCAAAGGCCCCAGCGGCAGGGCTCGCATGCGGTTCCCCGACGCCCATCTCGGCACACCCCTCGCACGTGCGGTGGCCTCAAAGGGAGCTCCACCGAAAGCGGTCCCACAACGCGGTGTTCTCAACTGCGTGTGGCTGTGTCCTTCACCAGGATAGGTCTGCAGATTCGATGAGCATCCCAAGGCTGGGGTAAATTAATACGCCCAGCCCGCCCCACCGACACGTATGGGGGTGGGGCAGGGATCGAACAAGGGATCGACTGCAGACTTGACGCCCCCACGAAATTGGAACTCCCGTCGAACCTACGACAAAAAAATACGTGGAATGCTCCGCAGATCTCCGGAGCATTCCACGCATGTGTCGAATGTCCAACTGCACACATCAACTTTTTGGGGCAACTACAGTCGGGGCGTTGACCTAAGGAACCCTAAATAAGAAACGAGGCCCCTTTTTTCCATAAGTCAAGCGTTGATTTTACATCGATAAACCTAAGAAAAAATCTGAGGCAAGCTGCGAAACACTTGAGGAACGCGGAGCCCCTCCCCAACGAAAAGGGTTCCTTCTTCAGGGCCCCGACTGTACACCAACTCTGCAATCGATCTCCCACTCGATCCCTGTCACGCCCTCCGGGCGTGTCGGTGAGAGGCGGGCCCGGCGTGTCTCCGCAGACCTCCCCTCGCCACGTCTGCCACGGAGGTCTGCAACCGCTTCGGGGAAGCACACACAGGTCTTTGAAAGTAGGCACTGCTGGACTCCCAGGTCCCAGCCTTCTTCAAGCGCCTTCCTGCGACAATAATGTGTATATACACATATATATATATGTATGTGTGTATGTATGTATATTTGTATGTCTTGTTTTAGGTCCGACGAGAATTCCATCGTTGGGATCCATCGCATCGATTATGTAGTCGATCTCCGAATTACTCTTGAAGAACGGGGGATGGAGGCGCCCTGCTGGAGGACTCGCGGAGGCCCCGTGCCGAGCTTCGCACGGCATGCGCGGCCCCACTGGAGCTGCAGACACCAGGGGGTTGGCGCCTCACGCTGGAGCTACTCTCCCTCAAGCTCTTGCTCCTATTCCTCCCTCCTCCTCCTCCTGCTTCTCCTTCTTTTCATGATCAGTATCATCATGATCCTCCTAATCCTCCTCCTCCTCCTCCTCCTCCTCATCATCATCATCATCATCATCATCAGCAGCATCATAATCATCATAATCATCATCATCACCACCACCATCATCATCATCATCATCATCATCAGCAGCATCAGCATCAGCAGCAGCATCATCATAATTATGTAGCCAGTTTGGCTCAAGTGTCTTCTCCAGATCTCTTGCAGGCGCCCACGCTCTGCGGTCAGCGGCGCGCAACTGGGAGATGCACAATGGCTACGGGGGGCTGCCCGCAGGAGCGATGGCGGGGCGGCCCATCAGGCGGGTCGGTGCGCTGCGCAGGAAGGAGGAGGCCGAGGTAGGCGCCTCGGCGGCCCGCCGCCGGGCCCGGGCACGGCGCCTCCTCGCGGCCGAGGCAGCAAGTCAGCAAGGCGGGCAGAGGCGGCCCGGGTTCCTGGCGAGACCGTGAGGCTGCTGCGTGCCCTGCCTGGCGCCTCGCCGCCGCGGGAGGACGCGTCCCTGGCGCAACGAAGCGGCGGCGGAACGCCGCATGGCACGCGCTGCTGGCCCCCGCGGGCGGATTCGCGCGCGCGTCCGCAGCGGGCACAGCGCGGGCCGCCGAAGGCCCCCGCCTGGGCTGGCTGCCCCTGCTCCCTGAGGCGGCTGCGGTGTCCTTCGGCGACGTCGAAGCTGCACCCGAAGAGCACTGCCAGGCTCTCGGTGCCGAGGAAGAGGACCTCTGCAAGGACGGGCTGGAGGACCTGAAGGCCGTGTACGGGCGCAAGTTCGGCCTGGGCCTGGACAGGGGCCAGGGCGTCCGCGAGGGCAGGCTGGAGGACCCGAAGAGCCCGTGCATGTGCGAGCTCGGTCTGGACCTGGGCGAGGACACGAGCCTCTGGTCACCCCAGGAAGGGTCGTCGGGGACCCGTCGGCGGAACCCACGCTGCCCACGCCACTGGCGGAGCGGCGGAGCGTCGGGGAGGCCACCGAAGACGGCAACCCTCCCCACCTGGAGGAACCTGGGCGAGGACGAGGGCCTCTTCGAGGGCACGCGGGGGGACACCAAGGGCCTGCACAAGCGCAAGTTCGGTCTGGACCTGGACGAGGACAAGAACCTCTGCGAGGACAAGCTGGATGAGGACCCGAAGGGCATGCACAAGCGCAAGTTCCGCCTGGACCTGGTCGGGGAGGACGGGCGCGAGGACCCGAAGGACAGGCTCAAGCGCAAGCTCGGCCGGGACTCGGACGGGGACGAGGTCCTCTGCGAGGACAGGCTGGCCGACATGAAGGGCCTGCGCAAGCGCGAGGTCGGTCTGGACCTGGACGAGGACGAGTGCCTCTCCGAGGACAGGCTGGAGGACTTGAAGGGCATGCAGAAGCGCCATTTCAGCTTGGACCTGGTCGGGGACGAATGCCTCTGCGAGGGCAGACTGGTGGACCCGAAGGGCCCGTGCATGCGCGAGTTCGGCCTGGACCTGGGCGCGGACGAGAGCCTCTCCGAGGACAGGCTGGATGACCTGAAGGGCATGCGCAAGCGCAAGTTCGGTTTGGACCTGGTCGAGGAAGAGGGCCTCTGCGAGGGCAGGCTGGAGGACCTGAAAGGCATGCGCAAGCGCAAGTTCGGTTTGGACCTGGTCGAGGAAGAGGGCCTGTGCGAGGGCAGGCGGGAAGACCTCAACGGCCAATACAAGCGCGAGCGCGACCTGGAAGAGGGCGAGGACGTGGGCCTCTGCTTCGCGGGGGCCACCTCCCGCATCGCCCTCGCGGCGGCCAGCATTCTCCTGGGGGTCCCACTCAAGGCCCCTCAGGCATTAGACGACCCTGAGCTCGCCTGATGTCTCTGGCAGCGCTTGGTGCCTGAGTCGTTGGCTGAGTCGCCGTGACTGTTCGGATGTCGCATCTTGCTTGCTTCGGCTGGGGCTGGGGGCGGCCTTTCGACACTCAGGCGAATCTGCGAGGGTGCCTTGGGCACGAGACTGAGCGTTGCCTGCGCAGGGCCAAAAGGAAACGACTCGGTCCGAGGGGCAGTCCGAGCCGGGAGCTTCTGACCCCTTCAGCCGCGTGGGTAATCATCATCATAATCATACGAAGCATCATCAGCAGCATCATCTTCATCATCATTATCATCATCAACATCAACATCATCATCATCATCATCATCAGCATCCTCATCATAATTATCATCATCATCATCATCATCATCATCATCATCATCATCATCATCATCATCATCATCACCACCACCACCATCATCATCATCATCATCATCATCACCATAATCATCAACACCGACGCCATTCTTCATCCTGATCATCATCGTCATCTTCAGCAGCATCACCATCATCATCATCATCATCATCATTATCATCATCATCATCATCACCATCATCAGCAGCAGCAGCAGCACCATCAGCATCACCATCCTCATCATACCATCACCATCACGATCACCAGCATCAGTATCATCAGTAGCAGCATCATTATTAGTGCGATTGTTATTCATATCAGCAGCAGCATCAACATCTGTAGCAACAGCAGCAGCAACAGCACGTGTGAGCTCGATTCTCGCCTACGGATTCCAGCACCAGCTTATGCTCCACCTCATCCATCTCCTCCTCCTCCTTCTCCTCCTCCTCCTCTTCCTCCTCCTCAGCATCCATTATCATCACCACCACCATCATCATCATCATCATCATCATCAGCATCACCATCATCAGCATCACCATCTTCATCGTCTTCATAATACTCATCATCTTAATCATCTGCATTCTCTGCGTCATATTCATACTTATCATCATCATCATCAACACCAGCATCAGCATCAGCATCAGCATCAGCATCAGCATCAGCATCAGCATCATCATCATCATCATCATCATCATCATCATCATCATCATCATCAATCACATCGTAATCATCATCAAAACCCTCCTGCTCGTCCTTGGTCTCTGCTCCCTTCCCCATGACCCTGTCAACCCACCTGCCCAAAGCGCACAGCTCCTCCAAATTCCGTGCAATCAGGATGAGGTCGTCGCGGTATCGCCGGCCAGTGACGAGCGGATTACCCTCGCAGGGGCCACGTTCCATACTACATCGCCCATCTGCAAATTCCTGTTCAACTGAACGCGCTGACCTCACCGATCCTAGGCTTTGCTAAAACGCCCTCCACATCCGTCTGGACGACGACTGGGACAGGTTCGCGACGGTCCAGGCTGATCGAGATGGACTGGGGGTGTCGCCGTGCCACAAAGACCCCAGGTTCTGAAGTTCCGCGCGTGCCGTAACTTCCTGGCCCAAACGTTCGGCCACGCTGTCCCCACTGACAGGGCCTCCAGGAACTTTTTCCTCGGACGGTAGGCAAGCAGCGCTGGCTCCCGTCGTGGCTATCCTCGAGAGCGCTTTTCGCACACATGTGGTAACGGACCGCACCGCACGGTGACCACGGAACCTCAAGAGACCTCCGCACGGTTTGGGGATCCTGGAGGCCCTGGTCGCCCCAGACGTCCTCGGAGAACGACCCGAGTCCCAAAACCGCGCAGTGACCCCGAATCTCCGCTGACTCACTGGATGGGGTCTGAGTAGATGGGGTCAGGTGGATCGCGCGCACCGCCGATGCACCGGCGACGCAGGCGAGCCATCGACGGCGTCGGCGGTGGGGAGAATCAGGCTCCACATCGAGCTGCATCGCCGATGCATCGGCGATGCGGCCCGACCCTTCGAACCCATCTACTCGGGGGCCCCATCTTCGGGAGCGGCCAAGAGGGGGGTGTCCAAGAGGGGGGGGTGCAAATCATGACCGGCGGCATGTGCGCGGCCCAGCGGGGGGGCTAGGGACGTAATGAGATAAGAAGAGGCGCCACGAAATCTGGGGAAATATCATGCCCCACGCCATGATATCCCCCCCCCCTAGTCATCACCCCCCTCTTTTCCGCCCCCGACATCTGGGAGGGCTGGACTCACCACGCGGGGTGGTCACCACACCGTCTGGAGGGCCACCCGACTCTCCGCGGGTTCCGGGCCTCTGGGGGCCAGCCTTCTATCCATATCCACTGCGCCTTTGATTTCTGGGAAAGGGAGCCCGAAACTCCTCGATTCCCCAGAAAATATGAGAAAATATGGGAAGTGGGCGGGAAGACAAGGAGTGGGGGCCCCTTCAAAGGAGTTGGAAGCCCCAAAAAACAAATGCCCCCGCCCTTTGAGAAGCGGCCGGCCCGGTCTGCCCTGCCCCCTCCCCTGCGCACGCCGCCGACCAGCGCTGCCCCCCGCCATTTGTTCCCTCCGCGGGGCCTGCGACGGGAGCGCACACGTCAGGAGGAAAAGAAACACACAGACACAATTAATCCCCGATACCACAGGAAAATATGGAAAATATGGGAAGTGAACCCAGACAATATGGGAAAATATGGGGATCATTTTTGTTTGTGTGTATTTACTTGTGTGTCCTGGGGCCCCTTCAGCACGTCAGGGCATTGTGCCCACAGGAGGCCTCGGGCCCCGGAGGGCTCTCACGCACGATGGCGGCGGCGGTGATGACCACGGCCAAGCCTCAGCTGGTGCTCCAGTGTTCCCCGCGGGGCAAAATTACGAGGAGGGCGCGCGTCAGGGCAGTGTGCCCACAGGAGGCCTCATACCCTGGAGGGGCTTCTTCTCGTGTGAGGGCGGCGGCGGGGACGTCCGCGGCCAGGCCTCCTTTTCCCCGCGGGGCCTGCGATGGGGGCGCACGTCAGGGCATCGTGCCCGGGAGGCCTCGGGCCCCGGAGGGCTTCGCGCACGTCGGGCCGGACGAACGGGAAGGGGGGGATTGGAAAAGGGGGGGTTAATAAATCTGCTGCCTGCAGCTGGTTTCGGTCCCACGGAGGAGCCCATTCCTCGATGCATGGCCGCCTCCAGCGCCGGGAGGCGCTGGGGAAATCAGCTACGTGAGCTGATTCTCAAACCCCCCCTTTGCTATCCCCCCCCTTCGCCCAGCCCGAGTATGATGGCGGCGGCGGTGAGATCCACGGCCAAGCCTCATCTGGTGCTCCACCAGGTTTGCAGGCCCTGGATTCCTTGTCCAGCGTTACCTTTCTCCAACGGCCTCGCCAGATCTGATCGTAGCCGCCTCCGATGGTCGGGGGTCCCAACCCCGTGTGGTGACGGACCGCACGGTGACCTCGGAACCCCAAGAGACCTCACCGAGCGGCCCGTCACCGTCTATGCCTCCTCAGCGTTGCTCCTGACACGGGCTTCGGTTTTCGGGCACTGTGTTGGATGGGTCTCTCAAGCTCTCCGCCGCCTTCTGCGATGTACGCTCAGAGCAGGGACACAGCAAAGCCACGGGAAGGCATGCCACTGACAGTGCAGCTCCGCTCACGTGTCCAATGCTCTAGCGACCAAGAACACAACAAAGACACAAGACAGCGAGGCATCTACAGTGTAATTCAGCATCAACGCAGTGGCAGGAAAGCCTCCGCGACACGTCCAGGAACGTTCCCCCACCGCGGCGGGTCTCGAGGACTCGTTGAGTGCACAAAAGACAATACCACGGCGGCCGTTTGGGACGACCCGGGCACCTTCAGTAGGCTCTTGCCAGCTCTTGTCAGAGGCGCTAGTGCTGAAGAGAGCGTCCCGAGGCTGGAGAACTGCCGAGGACCGAGGAGACCGTCCGAAAACTGCAAACCTCGAGCGCCGAAACCTCGTGCCCCCGAAGAAAAAGGCACTGAGGACGTGTAGACATGGCCCTGCTTAGGTGGCGGCATCCGAACCCAAATTACGCCCACCCACCATCGACTCTCCTGAATCCATGGGATCCAGGGTTGGGGCTCGGAGTCCGCCACGTGCTCGACGACTTCCGAAACCTGCCCCCGCTGCCCATCGAGTTGCCTGAACCGTTGATCGGCGAGAGCAGAGTTCGGACTTCGCCGCCGACTGCTCGGACTGAGCTTCGGCGGGGGACAAACCTCCCTTTAGTAAACCTCCACTTAGTGAAACCAGCCTGGGACCGAAACCGACAGACCTGGACCCGCAAAAATAACGGCCGCGACACCCTCTCGCGAACCGAAAACGGCCAATACCTTGATTGACGTGTCAGGGCAGGAGGTCTGTCCACCTCCGAGAGCTTCCTGCCGACGGCGCCGGCGGCGCGGGGGGCGCCGGGAGCGATCCGGCCGCGATGCTCAGAGGGAGCCCCCCCATTCAGGTCGCGCGCTGGTGGCGCGGCCTGCACCACACAAGCCACCCCGCCCGCACTCGCACGGATGATCGCGTGAGAGTGGGGCCCCAACCAAAGAACACGCCTGCCCATGTTGCACGTAAAAAGGCAACTCTCTGTCGCCACTGGTAAGTGTGAGCCGCGTCGGCTTCACAGAGCGGGGGGGTCTAATTACGAAGGGGAATGCGCTCCTTGACGAAAACCTTACCCCGATTTGTGCCCGCCAGATCGCCGCGGTGACCTCCCAAACTGGCCCACTGGCTCGGGGCCAGGTACCACGCAACGGACAGAGGAAGATACAATGGCATAGCCATGGTGTGCCATTTTCCTTGTCCTACAGGAGGCCCGCGGGATGGAGGGTGGCCCGTCGCATCCCCGGGTGAGAGAGTTCCAAGGTGAGCAGCTCGATGTGGGCCGTCCAAGTGGGGGCGTCCAAGAGGGGGGGCAGCACAGCGTGGGTAGACGAGGGGGGGTCGGGGGATGCGTCGAAGGAAGAGAAAGAGGGAGCCCGGACACCTGGGAAGAGATCCTGGCCCGGGCAAGGACAGTCGCCCCCCAGAGTCGTCACCCCCCTCACGCTGGAGGATCAAATGATGGAAGGGTCCCCAAGACACACAAATAAATGCACACAAATAAAAGGATTCCCCATCTTTTCCAATATTTTCTGGGTTTTCGTCTTTCCCCCCACTTCCCATATTGTCCCAGATTTTCTGGAGACTCGACGATTAATGGTGTCTGTGTGCTTTTCTCTCCTCCTGAAAAATCAGGTGCACAGAAGAGCTTCGCGAGGCCTGCGCGGATGCCCTGGCTCGACGCTGGGCGGCGCGCCGGGGGGCGGCGCAGGGAGGCGCTGCCGGGGGGGAGCCGGCGCCGACCGGGGGAAAAGCCGAGCGGGTCTCCGAGAGTGCCAGAGTACGTCACCAGCTGTGCCTCGAGGTACCCGCCCCCCACCGAGTATCATCGCCCCGCTGACGTCGGGGGCGGCCAAGTCGGGGGGGTGCAAATCCTGGCCGGCGGCATGTGCGCGGCCCAGCGGGGGGCCAGGGACGTCAGGAAAGAAGAAGAGGCGCCACGAAGTCTGGCGAACTATCACGGCCCACGCCCTGAGATCCGCCCCCCCCTAGTCGTCACCCCCCTCTTTGCCGCCCCCGATGACTGGCCATCGCTCGGAGGTCCGTTCCCCGTGTTCTTGTTTGGTTTCGTGCGTGTTTGTTTCGCCAACTGATCGAGGATGCTCCTCGATGGTCCTCGCCGAAGGAAAAATGCGCACGTCCGAGCGATGCCAAGATGATGGCCGCCCGTGACCCGAGGCCATCCGGGCAGACCTTGGGGGGGCATCGACAGAGTCGAGGCGCGAGGGCGAACGACGCGGGCGCGGGGGCCGCGGCGACTGCGAGGAGTGCGGGCAACCTGCCGCCGCCGGGCCTCCCCTCTTGGGAGGGCGGAGGCCTGCCCGCCGGAACCTCCGCCCGACCCCAGTGCCGCTTTGACGTTCCTCCAGAGCGTGCCGATTGGCTCCCAGTCCATCTCTTTTTTTTTTTTCTCTCTCTCTCTCTCTCTCTTGCTCATCTTACGCCCCCTCCTCCTCCTCCTCCTCCTCCTCCTTTTCCCCTTTCCTTCTCCTCTTTCCCCTCCTCCTCCTCCTCCTCCTCTCCTCCTGCTCTACTTCCTCTCCTCATGCTCCTCCTCCTCCTGCCTCCACCCATGCTTTTCTCCTCACCCCCTCCTCCTGCTCCTCCTGCTCCCCATCCTAACCCGTCCCTCCTCCTCCTCCTCCTCCTCCTCCTCCTCCTCCACCTCCTCATCCTCCTCATCCTCTTTTCAAAACTGCAGCATTTCAAATACCGAGCGTATCTGAAACCATGAGTAGCTTTAAAGGCTTGGGCGATCAGAAGCCAGGGAGCAGAAGCTTGATGTCTGCCCACGTCCGAACCAAATCCCCGTCCCCTTCCTCCCCTCCTCCCTTCCCGTCTCCCTCATCCCCTCCTGCCTCATCCTCATCCCCTCCTGCCGCCTCCTCCTCCTCTTCCTCCTCCTCCTCCTCCTCCTGCCACTCCTCCTCCTCCTCCTCCTCCCTCCTCCTCCTCCTCCTCCTCCTCCTCCTCCTCCTCCTCCTCCTCCTCCCTCTTCATTCCTCATCCAGCCTCGCCCCTCCTCCTCCTCCTCCTCCTCCTCCTCCTCCTCCTCCTCCTCCTCCTCCTCCTCCTCTCTTCCTCGCACCGCCGGTAGACACCCTCCACGGAGCGCTCCGCCGAATCATCGGCGCCGCCCGCCTCGACCAGGAGGCCGCGGAGCTCCGGCATGCACTGGACCACGGAGGTCACGTCCTCCCGGGGGTCCGCTCGGGGGCCGGTCGCTCCTACTCGGCTTCCCGAGAGGGGCGGGGACGAGGAGGAGAGAGGAGGAGGAGGAGGAGGAGGAGGAGGAGGAGGAGGAGGAGGAGGAGAAGGAGAGGAGGAGAAGGAGAAGGAGAGACATCAACAGTGTTGGATTGAATCCTCCCTCCAAGCTCCCTCTTCATGGGCCCCTACACAGGTTCATGTCCATCGAGAGAACTGCCTTGCTGGAAGACAACCGTTTGAAAATCCTGAAGCATGACAAAGCAGTGTTCTCGGGATTCCAAAACAACAGATCAATATGACTGTTGCATTTTGACGTTCCTGAATCGTGCCAGAGCACCGTTCCTGAGACTTCAACACCGCGAATCAACGTAACTGCTGCACCCTGATAATCCTGAATCCTTTCAAACAAAAGAACTTAATGTACGTGGATTCCGAATGCGCGCGGCGCTACAGCGAGAACCACATATTTAATTAAAGAACACCCTCAAACCGTCAGCAAACTTTGAAAACGAATGTGCGCGGCGCTAGAGCGAGAACCACATTTTGAAACGGGCCGCCCTCAATCCGTAAGAACCCTGCAAACTTCGAAAATGAATGTGTGCGGCGCTAGAGCGAGAACCACATTTTGAAAACGGGCCGCCCTCAATTCGTTGTTTTTATTTGTTTCCCAAATATTGAAAACGAATGTACGCGGAGCTAAGGCGAGAGCCACATTTCGAAAACGACCCACCCTACATCTGTGAAGCTCTTGCCAATCTTTAAATTTCAGGATCACAAGCGGTGAAGAAGTCACAAGCGAACCGCCCGGCCCGCCCTAAAAACCGGCCTCGGGGTACCAGCGGGAGAAAGTATGTTTAAGGAAAAGGAACGGAAGGAGAGAGAGAGAGAGAGAGAGAGGAGGAAAAGGAGGAGCAGGAGCGCAGGAGGGAGCAGAAGAGGAAGGGCGAGGAGGGAAGGATGCAAGGAGGGAGGAGGAAGAGGAGGACAAGTGCAAGCCTAAGGTGCGTCAGCGATGTTGCAATAAACCCTCCTCCACGTTACCCCTTCACGGATCCCGAAAAAAAGTAATTTCAATTGCAGGAAAAGGCTTCTTATAAAACAGTCGTCCAAGAATCCCGAATACTGCCGAAAAGCACATCCTGCGACTTCAACGCCGCTGGTCAACGTGACCGTTGCGCCCTGAAACTTCTACATCGTGCCAGGGTACCAGTGCTGGGACTTCAACACCGACAATTAATGTGACTGCTGCGTCCAGAGATTTAAACATCGTACCAGAACACCACTCCTGGGACTTCGACCATACGAACCCTTGAAACTGCTGTCAACTGTTTAAAAAAGTGCGCGGCGCTGGGGCGACAACCACATTTTGAAAAGCCGTCCACCATGCGTGGAACTGCTGCACGCCTAAAACATGAATTCGCGCGGCGCAAATACGAAAGCCATATTTTGAAAGACACCACCACCACGAGCCAACTTTTTGGAAACCACCCGCCCTTCATCTGTAAAGCTGATGCAAACTAAAACAAATTTGCGCAGCGCTGAAGCGAGAACCACATTTTGAAAACCACCTCCCCTCAATCCATGAATTTGTTACGATATTTAACGTGACAATGCGCGGCACTAAGGCGAGAACCACATTTTGAAAACCGCCCTCCATGGGTGAATCTGTTGCAAGCCTCGACACGTCCGGGGATGCAACAGGGGAAGTTAGTTAGGAGGAAAAAGGGATGGGGTGACGGGAGGGACGGGCGGACGGAAAGAGGAACGAGGGATGACAGGAGGAAGGAGGAGGAAGGGGAGGGAGGAGGGATGAAGGAGGCGGAGGGATCAGCCGACCCCTGCCAGCTGGGGGTGAAAAGGCATTTGAGACGCTTGGCGGTCACCCACCCCCTATCCCGCTACCCTCCGGTCCACAATTCCCCGTGGGGGGGCTTCGTTTTTCGCTCGCCGTTTCGGGGCTTTGCGCTGACCGCAATCCACGCGATAAATCCGCTGCAGCACGTCTGCAAGGTCGGTGCAGTGGCGATTTTTTAGTGGACTCACCACCATTATTCTAGACCTCCTAGATGGGGTCGGAGTAGATGGGGTCGGAGGATCGCGCCGCATCGCCGATGCATCGCCGATGCGGCTCGATGCGGAGCCCGCTTTTTTCCACGCGGACGTCGCCGATGCATCGCCGACGTAGCTGATGCATCGCCGGTGCGTCGCCGATGCATCGCCGATGTATCGCTGCTTGAAGAAACAAGTACAGATGATTCCCCCATGGCTGTTGCATTATTGTCGCACTGTCGCCATGCGAACAAGACGCCCAAGAAACCCTCAGAGGGCACCAACAAGCGCACCGGAGTCTTGAAAAGGCCCCCCAAAGGCCGCCCACCCCCGAAGCATATAGGAGGCCCCAAAGAGCCCCCCACAACAGACGCGGGGGAGAAAAAAGGAACAGCCAGAAACAGCTATTCGCAAACAACGCGAAAGGACGCGGCAAACAATGCATACGAAGACGGAGGCCGCACAGTTCCTCCTCTGAGGATCGCTAAGCCTCACGAGTAAGGCGTAGTGACTGGGATTAAGAGCAAGGAAAGAGGAGTGACAACAAAGGAGGGAAGGAACAGGCAAATTCATGAGAACAGATGGGAACATGGGCGAACAACGGGGGAGGAAACGGTCGGAGGGAAAGGTGGGGACGGATGGAAAGGGAGAGGCGGACACACGTACACAGGAAGAGAAGAAGGAAAGGCACAAGAGAAGGTGGAGGAGTAAGGCAGATAATGGGTGATGGACGTGATGGGGAGGAAGAAGGAACAAACGGGGGGAGGAGACAAAGGGGGGAGGGCATGAAGATACAGGGATATGGGATGGAGAAAAGTAGCCCGCCGAAGGGCCTCCAAAGAACGACAATTGTCACAAACTTCCTGTCATGAATTTTCACGACGCGAAGGCGGCTGGAAGCTTACGGCGGCGCGGCGCCGCGACCGTCGCCGTTGGTTTCGAAGCTCCCTCCGGGCCACAAAACAAGGCGGCCCCGTGGGAGCTGTCGACGTCGTTGTTGTCGTCGTCGACGTCGTCGTCGTCCTCGTCGTCGTTGTCCCCGTCGTCGTCGTTGTCGCTTCTTTCTCTCTGAATGCTGGCGGCGGCCAGCCAACCGGCCTCCACGGACGCCAGGTTGTTTTGGCTGACGTCCAGCTCCTCAAGCCGCTTCAGGCACGACAGAGGCGAGATCCGCTGGAGGCGCTCTCCGGCCGGGGAGCGCCCCGCCGCGTGCGCGGGGCGACGGGGCGCGGGGCGGAAATGGGCAAGGGGACAGGTCCGCCTTTCTTGCCCGCCTTCCTCCCTCCTCCGTTTCCTCCTCCTCCTCTTCTTCCTCCTCCTCCTCCTCTTCTTCCTCCTCCTCCTCCTCCTCCTCCTCCTCCTCAATCCCTCCTGCAAGCTCTGTCAACCAGCGGGAGCGCGGCGACAAGATATTGAAACCCAGCGAAGTCACATCATATTGTCATGCGGAACCTTCCGCCCGGCCCATCAGTCTGCTTCAATGTGGACGGATCCATCCATGTTTTGAGCAGCTTTAAAATATTCTGGCGTTCTTGTTGCGGGGGGCACCGCGGCGCGGTTCTCCCCCCAAAAGAATCTCGAAGAGCCGAACACCGCGCGCGACAGGCACCAGACGAACGAATTCCCCTATCAGCCAGGGCCTGTGCATTCTGTATAGAAGCCCGGTTAGGCGGGCGAGACCAGTGTAGGGCAACGCGCAGACGGCCTATTCCGAAGCCGCGACCACCCGTAGAGCGTACAAATGAAAGCCTCACTCGCCTTGCCAGACCTCTGCAGAACGTGCCCCTGAGTGCAGGGACGAAACGCAGAGGGCCGTCTTTAGGATGGCAGGCATTCTCCACGTGCAAGACGTCTGAGAAACTGAACCTGCCCAAGTGCCGCCCGAACGATCCAAAGAAATTGCCCGTGCGCGCCAACGACTGGCGGCTATTTGCGCACCTCTGCTCCAGGACAAGGTGGGACGGGTGTCTCTTGGCACTGCGCTAGGCAAGCTTGTCGGCCAATGCGTGGCCGAACCAACCCCAAGAGGGAACGCTTGAGATCCGGGCACACTTGTTCCAAAACGAGTGGGCCCTGATTTTCCCAGGCCCGACATCGTCGAGCCCGGAACCAAGGAGACGATGGAACCTCCCTTGGGCGCTTTGGAACTCGAGGCCTCCCTCGCGCACTGGACTGCCCCGCAGCCCCTGGGCCAGAGCGCGCGCGCCGTCTGCTCGTTAAGCCCTCCTCCCATCTCATTCTGCATGGCCACGGCGGTTGGCCCCCCCGTCCAATTGTGCATGCCGGCTGTTCATTCCCGACGCCGCCGCGGGCATCGGTGCGAGCCTGGTAATGTCGTCGCCGACGTCGGGGTCGTCATCACTCGCCAGATGCACACCCCGTCCTCCGCCTTCCCCTCCCCCAACGCTTCGAAAACCTGGTTGGCTGCGTCGGAGGTGGTCCTGGCGAGCCCGTCGGGAATGATGCCGTCGCCCATGGCGCCGCCCTCCTTCGGCGCGAACTCGATCTTGCCGTTGCCCGCAGCAACTGCGACGTCGAGGCCGCAGGGAATACGCGCGAGAACAAGCTTCTCGGTGACCCTGGGTCTGCGTTGAGCTGGACTGTTCCAGAGTGCCCTGATGATTTCTTTCAATGCCCCATCTGCGCCCCAGTTCTGTTGTACCACTGGGATGCCTGCGCCCCTGGGTCTCAGGCCGCCTGCTTGCAGTGGTCGAATCGCCGACCCTTTGCTTCTGATCCATGCGCCCTCGATCCCATTCTGGCCCTGGTGCTAGCGCCCGTCGCCGCGTCAATCCGCTGCGTCATGCCTGGGGTAACTTATCGCAGTTGCGAAGGACCCTCTGCCCCTGCAAGTCGCCCCTGCCATTGCCTTTGTCAAATCCAATCGTCCCGGTCAATTTCTCATGGCGGGCGGACGCCTCCTTGCGGTGAATGCCGGCACTGAACTCGCACATGCAGCAACCAGGGGTCAGCATTTTCGACGGCGCCGCAAAAACGCCACCCGCGCCCGCGGCGTGGACCCTGGCCGCAAGTGCGTCACATAGTGCCGTCATCTCTGCGAATATATCCCATTCGAGAATACAGTCCACCTCGGCGCCGCCCGACATTATTGCATCATCGGTTCCAGATTGCGCGCCCCAAAGAGAAGTCCCCGAGAGCGCCCGAAGAGGCGCAACTGTTCAACGTCACGAAATGTCTGGCGAAACTTGGGCCTTCCCAAACCTTCTGCTTCCCGACGCACAAAGACGGCCCAGGAGGCCCCCACGAGAGCACCATAACGGTTTCAAGGAAGCCCGAGACAGCCCAACAGGTTCCCAAGACGAGCCAAAGAACGCCGCAAGATGGCCCCAAGAGGGGGTCAAAAGAGCTGCCAGCTCTTCTGGGCTCGGCGACAGAGGCGGCAGCCTTTGCATTTCCTCTCTTCCTGGCCCAGGACCGCGAGAATCTTCACTTACTCTAGAAAGTCCTCTCTAACTCCATGCTCCCCCCTGGCCCCAGACGGACAGAATCCTCTGTAACGTAAAGACTTCCGAACAAAATTCTTCTCTAACTCAATGTTCCTTCCTACCCCCGCATGGCCAGAATCATCTTCTAACTCTAAGATATCCTATCCAAGCCCCTCTGTAACTGACTGTTTCTTCCTGGCTCCGGGTGGTCAGATTCTTCAAACCCTAGGACTTTCGATACAAGTATCTCTGTAATCCACGTTCCATGCTGGACCCGGATGGGCCGAATCCTCTCTAAGTCGAAGACGTATTCGGACATCCGAGCTAAATTCCTCTCGAATGCCATGTGCCTTTATGGCCCTCGATGGCCAGAATACTATTTTAGGATTTCTGACATGCGTTCCTCTCTCACACCGTTTTCCTTCCTGGCACCGGATGGCGTGATTCCCCTCTAACTTTAGGACATCCGATCGGATTTCCTTTTTTACTCCATTTTCCTGCATGGCCCCTAGTGGCCAGAATCCCCTCAAAACTTTGAGAATTGCGATCTAAATTCTTGATGTGATTCTAAGCTCGACCAGCATCCTCTCAAAACTCTGAGAAGTTCTATCAATATTCCCCTCTAACTCCATATCTCTTCCTGGCACCGACTGGCCAGCATCCTCTCTAACTCTAGGACATCCTGTCGAAATTCCTCTCTAACTCCATTTATCTTCCTGGCCCCCGACGGCCAGAATCTTCCCGAGCTCTAAGACTTCCTATTTCAATTCTCCTCTAACTCCATTCTCATTAGTGGCCCCAGATGGCCACAGTCCTTTCCAACTCAAGGACTTACAAGCTCCATGTCCCTTCCCGGCCCCGAATGGCCAGAATCCTCTCTAACCTTTTAGGATCTACAGCCACAAGACATCTCTAACTCCATTTTCCTCCCCGGCCCCCAATGGCCAGAACCCTCTGTAACGCTAGGATGTTCGATCCAACTTTCTCTATGACTCCATTTTCCTTCCTGGCTCCGAATGGCCAGAATCCTTTCTTCTACCTCTAGGAATTCCGATCGAAATCCCTCTCTATCTCGAGTTTCCTGCCTTGCCCGGAATGGACAGAATCCTCTCCAACCCTAGGATCTCAAGCCAAAACACAATTCGAAGAATTCAAAACCAAATTCCTGTCCAAACCTTGATCTACATGTGTGAATTCTAACTTGTACCGCATGGGTCGGAAATCAAAATTGTGAAATTAAAATCTGATTAATAAACACACCGTGGCCCATGAATCTGTCCCGGACAAGTCTTGTATTGCCACCCCTAAATGTCGGTATGTCCTTTCCGGTTGTTGATTCGCAGCACCATGGGGCAACGACCACGAAGTTCTGCAGTGGGGAAAGCGGCATGGATGGTATTCGATTTGTTCTCGTGCGCAGGGCCGAGACGAACAGAGAATAGGCCGTGGCATTGAAGGCGTGGTCGAAACAACTCTGGCTCTTGGCGCCGCGGTGGTTCGTGCACAACTTGGTGTGAGCATTGACCGCTGTGAGGTACCGCGCGTCCTAACACCGTTCGAATGTATAAGCATGTGGTAGCGGTTTGTGCGGCCGCATGTCCCTGCAACTCCGTCCGCCTTATCGTTCCCCAGCTGCTTGTCGAAATTTGCAATCGCGGGTACATGCATCTGCAGCTTGCGGCTGGCCGCGTGCCACACATCCTCTTCAATAGCCCCAGCTCCGCACCATGCCTCCCAGCGTACGGGCCTGACAATATAACCCGGCTCCGGATACAGTCCGTGGCTTAGCGGCCGTCGCTGATTTGTTGTCCTCCAACCCTGCCCGCGATGCCGAGAGAAGGCGGGTGGGTGGTATATCCATCCAACAGCTCATGTGCGGACGCGCCTGCTGAACTTGATGGGCGGTCCGCAATTTGCGTTAACGGCTCGGCCCCTCTTCCATACCGAGCAGCATGCCACGTGACGTGAGCATGCCCTGCGGTCGGGGTCCGCACTCTGTTGCGCGCCAGGCAATACGGCGACGTCAAAGTGCTCCATGGCATCGCTCACCATCGCGGCCCTCTAGGCGGGAAGGGGCGTCGGCGACGCCGCCCGGGTGTCGGCATCAGATGTGCGCTTCGCATCAAAGAGATCCAGGTGCGCAACCGCCGCCGCCGCCCCCCGACGGAAGGCGAGGCCGCGGAGACTGCCGCGGTCGCCGCAGTCCCCCCTGTGGAGAGAAATTACCCCAGTGCGACCATACCTAGAAGTTGGAGCCCCTAGGACAGCAGCATTAGCTGCTATGCTATACCATGCTATACCATGCTATGCTGCGCTATGCTATGATATGTTGTGCTATGCTGCGCTATGCTATGCTATGCTATGTTATGCTATGTCATGCTGCGCTGTGCTATTCTAAGCTATGCTATGCTATGCTATGCTATGCTATGCTGCGCTGTGCTATGCTGTGCTGTGCTGCGCTATGCTATGCTATGCTATGCAGCGCTATGCTATGCTGTGCTGGGCTAAGCTATGATATGATGTGCTGCGCTATGCTATGCTACGCTATGCTATGCTATGATGTGCTCTGCTATGCTAAAGTTCAGCGAAGCTAAGATGAAGGTAAGCTAAGCTAACATAAACCTGAGCTAAGATGAAGCTAAGCTAAGCTCATATGATAACCTCAGCTAAGCTAAGATGAGATAAGCAACGCCAAACTAAGGGGACGTAACTGGGGGAACCGCGGGGCGGATGCCGGGGGAACCGCCCGGGGAAGTTCCCACTGCCCGGCCCTTTAAGCACATAGGGTAAGAACCCTTCTAGGCAGAGCCTGGGTAGGGAACTGGCGACAAATCAAGGGCAGCAGCGTGGAATAGGGATTCCCCGCTGCAATGTCCCGGCGGAGAACCGCGGGCCACGCGGGGGCTCGTCGTCGGGCCCTCCGCCAGTGGCTCCTCCTTCTTCTCCTTGTCGTCCCCCGCCCCCGTCCCTTGCGGTGGCTCACGCAGGCCGCTCGCGCGGCAGACGCGCGAACTTACGAGGGCGGCATGCGCGCGAGTACCCGCGCAATCGACCCCCTTGAAACCCTGCGGGGGGCAGTCCCACGAGCGTGGCCGAGACGTGGCTGAGGCAATTCCACTCGCCTGACCCCCCAGGGAGAAACGATCAGAAAGGGGGTTGCACTCGATTGCGCGACGACCTTGCGCGATGGATCACGCAAGCCGCTCGCGCGGCAGACCGCATTAAGGCGCCTACGCGCAACCTTCCGCGGGCAGCTTACGCACAAGTGCACGCGCAGTCGACCCCCTTGAAACCCTGCGGGTGCGCCCTCCCGCGGGCGCTTTGAAATGTGTCGCCCGGTTGCGGTTGCGGTTGCGGTTGCGCGCTCCCGCGGGCGCTTTGAAATGTGTCGCCCAGTTGCCGGTTGCGGTTGCGCGCTCCCGCGGGCGCTTTGAAATGTGTCGCCCGGTTGCGGTTGCGGTTGCGCGGGCGCTTTGAAATGTGTCGCCCGGTTGCGGTTGCGGTTGCGCGCTCCCGCGGGCGCTTTGAAATGTGTCGCCCGGTTGCGGTTGCGGTTGCGGTTGCGCGCTCCCGCGGGCGCTTTGAAATGTGTCGCCCGGTTGCGGTTGCGGTTGCGCGCTCCCGCGGGCGCTTTGAAATGTGTCGCCGCGGTTGCGGTTGCGGTTGCGCGCTCCCGCGGGCGCTTTGAAATGTGTCGCCCGGTTGCGGTTGCGGTTGCGGTTGCGCGCTCCCGCGGGCGCTTTGAAATGTGTCGCCCGGTTGGGTTGCGGTTGCCGCCGCCGGGTTGCGCTCCCGCGGGCGGTTTGAAATGTGTCTCCCGAGCTGTCCCCTGACGTTCAGTCAGTCATCAGTCAGCCGGCGGGCACGGAATTTCACCCGGCTCCGCCGGGAAACAATGGTCCTCATCCTCTTCCTCCTCCTCCTCTTCCTCCTCTGGCGGCATGGGGGGGGGGGGGGAGCAGTCCGCACGCGCATTGGCCGCGACGTTCATCCCCCCGCCCATTCCCCCCCCCTCCGCAGAAGGAAGGGGGATGGAGCAGGCGGAGGAGGAAAAGAACAGGCAAGAGGGAACAAGGAGAAGGAGGAGAAGGAGAAGGAGGAGCAGAGGGAGGAGGGAGTGGAGATCAGGATCAGGATCAAGGCTCTGCAAACAACCTCTTGCCTCGGCCGCCTACAGGAAGAAACTGGGCCCGGAGGGAGTCCCCACGAGGTGGGATCAAGCTCGGGACAGGAGCGCCTCCGAGTCTTACGCCGCAGGCTAGCGTCCTGAGCCCCAGAGACCGTCTCGGGAACGCACTACCCCAAACGGGGCCCAGCGGGAGATGCACAATATCAGCATCATGAACCGCATCACCATCCACAGTATCAGCACACACAGTCTGTAGGAAGCCACGAGCCACTCCATCAACACCCCTCACGTCCGTATCGCCTCGAGTCGGCACGGCCTCACTCCCAACGTCATTCGCCACACTATCAGCACTCACATGTCCGTGAACGCGTCGAACCATTCCTGCAGCTCGCGCTCCATGTGGGTCGGGGGTGCACGGCCCTGCTTCGGCTCCGCGCCCGTCTGGGCCGACGGAGTAAAGAGGAGGGAGGGAGAATGACCAGAATGACGAGGAGGAGGACGACGAGGAGACGGAGGAAAGGGAAGGAAAAAGGGGAGGAGGAGGCGGTGATGGCTGCACTGATACACAACGCACTCAGGGGGAGACGACGCGAGGAGAGGAGGGGGGAATGGAGGTGGACACCGACGAGAAATCTGCGGCTGTGTTTACGGCGTCCGGGGCGGAGAGGGCCCGGGGCCGTGAGAAACCGACTCGGGACGGAAAGCCAATCCTGGGAGACGGTCTGGACTTCCCGGGACCCCGCACTACAAAAATCCAGACATCACACGTCTCAGGAGGAAGGGGAAGGCAGGGGGGGAGGCGGGGGGGGTGGGGGAGGTGGAGAGGGGGGACTTGATTCCGCAGAGTGGGGGCAGGATTGCGCCAGCTGGGCAAATGTCGGCGAGGTGGTTCCGGGCCACGTCCAGAAACCTGAGCCCCGGCGCGATGGCCTCTCCGGGACGCCGCGGGCAGTGGAGGTGGACTGGCTTGGGGCGTCTGTGAAAGGGGGGGCGGGGAAACAAGGAGGGAAGACGCGTGCACCTCTCCACCACCCATGGGGCCCGCGGTAGTAGTTTATGACCCGTGTAGGGCCCCGTCAGGGCCACCTTCCTGATGCCCTGGAGCCCCCGCTTACCCAGGCTACCCAGTTACGCGCATCCCGCCCCAAGATTCGGGACGGCATCGCGCCCCGTCCTGCGCGACGCGCGATTATCGTCGCTCCCTCGCGCCGCCCCCTTGGCGAAGGGCAACCGCTCTGGCCCAGACCGCGACGCGCGAAGCGCACCTCTCCTCGCGCCCCTGCGACTGTCCCCCTACGCTACCGAGCGCCGAAAAAGGCTCCTGCCGAGGTCCGCGGAGTGGGCCAGCGCGGACTGGCATACGGGGGGCACGTCGGCCTGGAATCTGCGATACGTCGCCGATCGATCGGCGATGGGCTCCCGATGGTGAGGCCCCACGCTCCTTGGGGGGGGGGGGCTATCACACCCCTTGTCGGCGATCCATGGACGATTGGGGGGCCGATGCCCTCCCCCCTGTTTACCAGCCTCGAACGTATCCCTATCCCTTAGATTGACACGCCAAAAGGCGATGACAATCTTAGGGATTCGCCCTCAAAAAATAGGGGAATCCCTAAGATTGGCATCGTGATGAGGAGATGCCCAGCATAGGGATAGGGATATGTTCCAGGCTGGTAACCCGTGCCCATCCACCTCCTGTGGATGCCAGAAGCGAGGAAGCAGCGCGAGCTGCCCACCCCTCCCTCTCCGGTGCGAGCCTCCGCCGCAGCCGCCCCGAGCGCAGCACGGCGCGAGCGGCCCGCCCCCCACCCCCCTCGGACGCTCAACAACCCTGTTCTGCCCCCCCCCATACGCGACGTGTGTGTATATATATATATATATATATATATACAGACAAGACAGATACACACATATTCATATAGATATATACACACGGGCACCCTCCAATGAATTGGTCCAGGGCCGCAGGGGAGGGCGGCGGTGTCTCAATCACCACTGGGCACCAATCGCTTATACACCGCCGCTCTCCCTGAAGGTGCATGCAAAGTTCGTCGGCGGGCGTACATATATATATATATATACATACATACATACATACATACATACATACATACATATATACAATACAAGACTGCAGTGGCGCTTCGCGCCATGCACCTTGGCCCTTGAAGTTTGGTGCGCAGGCGGAACGGCAGGAAGGCCGAGCCGACAATTCTGCGATGGCTCCTTGCTGCCTTGTCCAGCATCGCCGCTCAAATGATGTTATTTCTTATCCTTCCTCCATGCTTCTTTTTCCTCGTTCTCGCCATACCCTGCGCATTTCCCCATCCTCCTCAGCTCTTTTTGCGGAGGCTCCTCCTTGGAGAGCCTCTGGGGGGCTGCCAAAAGTGTAAGGCCTTCTGGAGGCCTCCTGGGCGTGTTCTGGAGGTTAGGGGGGGGTTCCTCGGGCCACCCTGCCTCCAACCGCGGTCTCCCTGAACGACCGGGTCACGATTTGGAATGCTTCTGAGGGTGTCTTTGGGCCGTCTTGGGCCGCCATGGGGCTCTCTTAATTAAAGCCATCTTTGACCCCTGTTGTGCCGTTTTGGGGCCCTCTTGGGCTGCCTGGAAGCCCTTTCACATGTTTGTGGGGCGATTTTGGAGCCTCCCAGGCGGCTTCGGACGCCCAGAAGACTGCCGTATTGGAGCGTCGGGAAGCCGAAAAGAGGAGAACCCCAAAATTCATCAAAAATTCAAAGAAAATCAATGATTGTTGCCTCTTGGGGCCTTCTTGGGAGTGCTCTTGGAGGCTTTTTGAAGCCTTTGGGGCCGTCCTGGAGGCCTTCTTGAGGTCATCTTGAGGTCACTCTTGGAGCGCTCTTGTGATGTCTTGGGGGTCTCTGGGACGTCTCCGATGACCCCCCTGATCACCCTGGGTGTGCTGGGAAGGCTTGGCGAAACACCCTGCGAGGCCTGGGGGGCCGCTTCGAGGCCCGTCCAGAGGGTCCAAAAGCTCCAGATCCCGGGAGTATTTTTTTGTTGGGGGGGGGGACGGGGTCCCCCCCGCCCGGACTTCTAAAAATATAGGAAGAGGAATCTATTTGTATATATATACATACATACATACATACATACATACATACATACATACATACATACATACATACATACACACACACAAACCTCTTCCTATATTTGTAGAAGCCCGGGCGGGGGGGACCCTGTCCCCACCCCCCCAAAACCGGACTCCCGGGATCTGGAGCTTTGGGAGCCTCCGGACGGGCCTCGAAGCGGCCCCCCAGGCCTCGCAAGGCGTTTTGCCAAGCCTTCCCAGCACACCCAGGGCGATCAGGGGGGTCATCGGAGACGTCCCAGAGACCCCCAAGACAGCACAAGAGCGCTCCAAGAGTGACCGACATGACCTCAAGATGACCTCAAGAAGGCCTCCAGGACGGCCCCAAAGGCTTCAAAAAGCCTCCAAGAGCACTCCCAAGAAGGCCCCAAGAGGCAAAAAGCATTCATTATCTGTGGGTTTTGGGTGAATTTTGGGGTTCTCCTCTTTTCGGCTTCCCGACGCTCCAATACGGCAGTCTTCTGGGCGTCCGAAGCCGCCTGGGAGGAGGCTCCAAAATCGCCACACAAACATGTGAAAGGGCTTCCAGGCAGCCCAAGAGGGCCCCAAAACGGCACAACAGGGGTCAAAGATGGCTTTAATTAAGAGAGCCCCATGGCGGCCCAAGACGGCCCAAAGACACCCTCAGAAGCATTCCAAATCGTGACCCGGTCGTTCAGGGAGACCGCAGTTGGAGGCAGGGTGGCCCGAGGACCCCCCCCAAAACCTCCAGAACACGCCCAGGAGGCCTCCAGAAGGCCTTCAGAAAGCCTGAAACTTTTGTGAGGCCCCCAGAGGCTCTCCAAGGAGGAGCCTCCGCAAAAAGAGCTGAGGAGGATGGGGAAAATGCGCAGGGTATGGCGAGAACGAGAAACAAGAAGCATGGAGGAAGGATAACGAATAACATCATTTTAGCGGCAATGCTTGAAAAGGCAACAAGGAATCATCGCAACATTGTCGGCTTGACCTTCCTGCCATTCCGTCTGCATACCAAACTTCAAGGACCAAGGTGCATGGCGCGAAGCGACACTGCAGTTTTGTATTGTATATGTATGAATGTATGTATGTATATACATATATATATATACATATGTGTGTACGCCCGCCGATGAACTTTGCATGTACCTCCAGGGAGGGTGGCGGTGTATAAAGCCGTTGGTTCCCAGTGGTGATTGAGACACCGCCGCCCTCCCCTGCGGCCCTGGACCAATCCGTTGGAGGGTGCCTGTGTGTATATATATATATATATATATGTATACGTGTGTGTGTATCTGTCTGCCTGTCTGCCTGCCTGCCTGCCTGTCTGTCTGTCTGTCTGTCTGTCTGCCTGCCTGTCTGTCTGTCTGTCTGCCTGTCTGTCTGTCTGTCTGTGTACACGCCTCAGCAGCCATTCCTGACGCCCCCCCGCGCCGCGTCCTGGCCCCCTGTCGCCCGCCCCCCGCCCGCTCAACCTCCCCACCCTGTCCTCGCCCCCCCCCCTTCCGACCAGACCACCCCAAGCCGACACGAAAACCCAAATGTCGGGTTGGGGGGGGGGGGGTACGGGTTCCACATGTGTCTTTTTCCCCATGCTCCCCCGCGCCCCCCACCACTGGGAACGGAGGGCAGATTGGAACCTTCGGTACTCAGTGCTCCCCGACGCCCCCAAGCACTGGGAATGGAGGGCACATTGGGGTTTTCCAATTGGGTTGGGGTGGTTTGGTGGGCGGCCCCCTCCCCCACCCGCGCAGTTCTATCCCCATTGCCCAGCCCCTCCCACAATGGGGGCCGCAAGGCCCGATGGCGCGACTTTGCAGCTGGGCTGCTCCCCGGAGGGGAAAGAGGAAGGCGAGGAGGAGGACCATGGTGAACCCAACACACATCAACGATGTTGGAACACAGCCACCCACCCTCCAACATCCCTCTTCGTAGGTTCCTAGAGAAAGGGTCACTTCCACAAACACTTAGCCTTTTGGGGGACAACCGTGTGGACATCTTGAAGCGCGCCAAATCACCATTATCAGGACTTCCACGCCACGGCTTCGTCTGACAGCTACGTCTTGGCAGCCCTGAATCGTGCCAGAACACGAGTCCTCAGTCTTCAACACATCGAATCAACAGAACTGTGGCACCCAGACAACCCCGAATCGTTCCAAAACTCCACTTCGAGCAAGAAGGTGCCCGTAGGAGGGTCCACGCGAAGGGACTCAGTGGAGCGGGGCCGGAACGCCCGAACGGCATGAAGATGTGCATGCAAAACGGGGGGCGGGGGTATCACGCACGATCCGGATGCAGAAAACTAGGCTCGAGTTCCTTCTACGTTTGTGTTTCCGCTTGGCTGCCTCAGCTGATATACCCAAAGTCTGTTGTACCTGTACGACCACCCTGCGGGTGATAAGGAGGTTGGGAGGGGGGGCCCAGCAATGGGCAACAGTGGTGAGAGTTGCTCTGACGATGCCAGTGGAGATTGTTGCGATGCCGCTCGCTCTTGGGAGCCTTGGTGTCGAATTGTTTACGTCACCCTTCGCTCCTGGGCGCCTTTGTACCAGTCCCCCCCCCGGGGATCCAACCAAATAGTATATTATTTTGTTTATTTTGCAAGGGCGTGGGTGGTCGTTTGGGCTCGTCTTTTGGACCCCTTGGGGGGCTCTCTTGGGGGCCTCTTAGGGGGCCGCTTAACTTGGGGGCCTTTGGGAGTTTTTGGGGGGCCTCTGGGGGCCTCCCAGGAGCATCTTGGAGCGACTCTTAAGAGCCTGTCCCGCCAACGTTCGTACTGGGAGCCTTGGTGTTCAAAGATTGTTGCGTTGCCGCTCGCTCTTGGCACAACATACAGCACGGGATGTCGATGTGCCTGACGATTTGCATGTGCATTTGCTCATCGATGTGCATGCCAATTTGTTTTTCGATCTGCTTTTCGATTCGCATTTCGATTTGCATCTCGATTTGCATCTCACGATCGGTCCCACTATCGATCCCACGATCGATCCCACGATCGACTCTACGATCGAGATCACTCGATCTCACTATCGGTCTCACTCGATCGACTTCACTGTCGATATCACTGTCGATATCGTTTTCGGTCCCACTATTGATCTCACTATCGATATCACTCCATCGGTCTCACTATCGATCGCACAATCGGTATCACTCCATTGATCCCATTATCGACCTCTCTATCGATCTCAGCCGATCGATATCACGATCGATCTTACTCAATCGATCTCACCATAGATCCCACGATCGCCCCCACTATCGATCCCACAATCGATCTCACCATCGATATCGCTCGATCGATCTCATCATCGATCCCACTATCGATTTCACAGGCGATGTCACAATCGATCTCACGATCGGTCGCACTATCGTTTTCGCACCAGAGGGACACCGGGACACCAGCGGGATACCGGCGGGACACTGGCGGGGCACCGCGGCCCCGGTTGCCGGCCGGGGAACAGTTGGTCCGGCCGCGCCTCAGCCACAGGAGAGTTACCAGGACACCACCGGGACACCGGCGGGACACTGGCGGGACACCGCGCGGCCCTTCTGCCGGGGGGGGAATGATTTGGTCTGGCCGCGCCTCAGCCGCACGAGACTTTCCTCTCGCCCGTCCACGCAGCTTCGCCCCGCCCGCACGCATGGCACGCACGAACACGAAACCGAAACCGATTTCCTGGTGGGGGGCTCTCCCTTCCACTTCGATCTCACCGCCCAATCTCCGACATGTCTGCGTATGTCTTCGTCCCATGGAACTGTTGGCCTGGCTTGTTCACGGCCTGGCTCACCCTGTTGAACATGCAATTCAGCCTCCCACAGCCATGCCCAATATGTCCACTCTTCGTGGTCGGATGCGACCTGCGACGCCCATCTCAATGTGCTACGTCGGCAAATCGTAATCTGAACATCTATATTCAAAAGTTCTAGCAAGTGTTCCGCCTCGTGCGCGGCGCGGCAAAACCACTCGACCCATGGATCCCATTGGTTCGCGTCTTTGTTCATGCCGCTGGAAAGCATCTCGTTGTTATCATGCCGACGTCAGTGGACGAACTGATGGCCTGCTGTTCATATGGTCCACATCACCATCCCCGCGCATGCACTGGTCACCCGTCGGTTCGTGTCGACTTCTTTGGGTACCCGAAACCGTCCGCAACATTTGGCGTTGTGCCCGACGTGACCGGTTGTTTAACTCTTTGTTCACACCCACTACGCACAACCGCAGGTAACTGCCGGAATAACTGCGCCGTTGAATAATTGCATCCTGCCGTGAAACGAATGTGTACGGGTAATGAATGCTCGCTTCAAAGAATGAAATTTCGACCACCCCGCAACGATGCGGCCGTCCACTGCAAACGCACGGTGTTCAAAAAAAATAAGGTTTCAGCCAGAATATCGTTGGGGCGCGTCGAAGGGTAAGTTCCCAACCATACCCATGCCCATACACATACACACCTACCCACACCCATATCTATATCTATATATATAACCGCCCACGAAAACATCGCGCACTTCGCGCGCGCTCAGGTTCTAGCTGGTCGAGTGCTGACCGCATTGAGACCATAAGGCTGTCATGAAGAATGAGGTCCAACATTGTAAATTTCCTCCTGCCTCTCCCTCATTCCTCCTCCTCAACTGTCATCGACCAGTCGACCGGTGATCTGTCGCCAAACTTCGTGGGGACCTATTGACCCATCCTAGGGTCTCCTGGGGCGAAGATCTCAGGTTCTCGGTTTACGTTCCCGATAGTGGCGTTTGGTTCATCCCGCCACCGTTCCTTGGTTGTGGATTAGAAGTCTCTTGGAAGTTCGTTTGGAATTCGTTGGAAGTTTCCTGGAAGCCTCTTGCAGGAATTTTGGAAGCCTCTTGGGGGCCGTCTGGGGTGCTCGTGGGGCGTCTGTGTTGGCCCCTTTGGGGCCTCGTGGGGCCTCTAAAGGTCCTCTTGGATTCTGTTGGGGGCCTCTTGGGCCTCTTGGGGCGAAAGCCTCGAATTGTCGGTTCGCGTTCCCCCTCTTGGGGCCGTCTCGGGGCCATCTTGGGGGATCTTGGGCGCCTCATGGGCCGTCATGGGGAACTCTTGGGCCGTCTTGGGGCTCTCTTGCGCCGTCGTGGCGCCCTCTTTGGGTGCCGCTTGGGCCGTCGTGAACTGATTTGTGGGGCCTCGCGGGCTGCCTTTGACCGTCGGAAGCACGAAACAGCGAGAACACGACAAACCTGCGAAATCCATAGTTCTTTGTATAACAACTATTGGTTTCGCCCTCCTGAGTGCCTCGTGGGGGTCCTTTTAAAGGCATTTGGGCCGTGTTGAAGCCTCTGGGCTGTCAAACCATGTTGGATCCTTTTGAAACGCTCTTGTGCGGTCTTGGGCTCTCTTGGAGCACTCTTGGACCATCTTGACGCCCCCTTGGACGTCTCTCGGTCCCCTTTGACGTTTTTTGGCGCCTCCCGTGGGGCCAGAAGACAAATCAGTGCACCATGGGGGACCCGGGACCCCCCACACATTTACTTGTATATATACACATAAATATATACACATACATATGCACACATATACATTTACACATATATATATACACATATAAATATGTGTTCACGGGATCTCCTGACGCCGGAAATGTAAAATTCGGTTCTTGCTGGATGCAATGCCAGGCCTACCTTGGCGGCTTCATGACGTCCTTGTCGAAATATGCGCTGGACTTGATTCTAGGATGTCGCAAAGAGGTGGGCGTCATCAGCAAATCGAAGATTCGTAAGAAAAGCGCTGGCGACCCTAACTCGGAGATTACAATTGCGTCTCGATCAGATCGGATACAAAGTACGGGGCACGCTTTCCTGCAGCGAAATGTCAAGTAATGAACTCAGTGGGTCTCCCTGTCTGGTACCATGCTGCGTTTGACATAATTACCCTGTTCGTCTTGTGAGTCGAGACAGTCGCCTAGCAGAAGCGTTATGCAATTATCTGGGATACGATGTTCTCTCAAGGCCCTCCACAGCTCGCGATGTGACACCGTGTCGAACGCCTGTTTGAAATCAAGTGTTGCCGTCCATGCAAGAAGCTGCCATGATTGAGTTTCTTTTGCAGCATGGCCCGTGTAAAAAGGTGTCATGTGTAGGATATGGCGCCACCATCCTGCATGATGAGGAGGTTGTTGTATATCAAGCTGGCACGCACATCGATTGTACAATAATATGCAAAGATGACTATACAATAAAGGTACAACAGGCATTGGGCGGTACTTCTGCGGCTGGCATGGGTGGCCTGCATTGCATACCACCGTGATGTTCGCTTGGCGCCAATGTTCTGGTGTTTCGGCATTCGGATTCAGCACGTCGTTGTACAACTTCAGCTACGTCTGCTCGAGCACGTGTCCGCCAATCTTCAGCACTTCGGCCAGGATGCCCGACTTGTCTTGAGCTTTTCCACCTTTCAGCTGCGTCAGGCCTGTTCTGAGGCCCAAACGCGAAACATCACAAAGAACATTTCTGGAACGTTAACCAAGAGATTCGTTGGCCCTCTTGCTAATATGTACCGCCCTGAAGCAGTGAAATTATTGCAATTATTTTAAAACCAAATCCGCGGCGCAACCCGTAAAACTCTTGCAACATTTAAGCGAAGGCGCGCGGCGCTAAAGCGAGAACCACATTTTGAAAACGACACGCCCTCAATCAGTGAACCTCTTGCACAAGTTCCAAGCGAATGTACGCAAAGTCAAGGCGAGAACCACATATTGAAAACGAACCACCCTCAATCCAAGAAGCTCTTGCAAATGTGTAAACCGAATGTGCGCGGCGCTCAGGCGACAACCACATGTTTAAAGCGACCCGCCCTCAATCCGTGAAACCCTTGCAAGTATTGCCCAGGCGAGATAAATATCGTGAAAACCATCCGCCCGCAATGTCAGGAACTGTTGTCCATTCTAGAAGCATCGGGGTCGCGGGTGGTGAGGAAACCTCAGGCGAAGCGCACGGCCCGCCCTTTCGACAAGCCTCGGGGCGCGACAGGGAGGAGTTGTCTATTAGGAAAGGGGGTGGAGGAGGATTAGGAGGAGGAGGAGGAGGAGGAGGAGGAGGAGGATGAGGGCGACCTTTGTGCCGGAGGGACCTGGCAACAGAAGTACTCGAACAAAGAGATCCCGAGCCGTGCGAAAACCCCCGGCCAGCAAACGCGCGTTGAGAGGAGTGAAAACGACGCTCGGGCAGCGGAGGAGGCCGAGGCATAGGAGGATGGCGCGGAGGAGGAAGAGAGTGGCTAGGCGATGCAAGGGCGGCCCGAGGGAGGGCCGACGAGAAGGGCGGCAGGGGGGAGGAGGGGAAGGAATGGTGAGGAGGAGGAAGAGCAGCAGCAGTAACAGCAGCAGCAGGAGTGAGAGGAGGACGAGGACGAGGATGAGTTTTGAGGATGAGGACGAGGATGATGCTGAGGAGGAAGATGAGAGGGAAGAGAAGAAGGAGCACGAGGACGAGGACGAGGAGGAAGAGGAGGAGGAGGAGGAGGAGGTGGAGGAGGGGGATGAGGAAGGAGAAGGGAAAGGAAGAGAAGGGGAAGGAGCACGTCGCAGGAGGAAGAGGACGAGGCGAAGGAGACAGACACGTTGTGGCAACCTAGAAATGAGGATCAGAGGGTAAAGAGGAGGACAGAGGATGAGAACGAAGAGAAGGAGAGAAGCAGGAGGGAAACGAGGGGAGAGAGTAGAGGGGAAAGGGGAGAAGAGGGGGAAGGGAGGAGGAGGAAGAGGCGAGGGGAAAGAGGAGGAAGAGAGAGGAGGAGGAGAGAGGAGGAGGAGGAGGAGAGAGGAGGAGGAGGAGGAGGTACGAGGAGGAGGAGGGCAGATGGGCGACTCTGCGCAACAGGTGGCGCGGCCGAACTCCCTGCCGCAGCCCTCCTGGGGAGGCGGGCCCCACGACGTGGCCTCCGTCCGTCGGGCCCAGGAGGGGGAGCCGCCTCCGCCACCGCCGCCGACTGCCCGCGGTGACCGGGGTGCCCGCCCGGGAGAGTCCTGGCCAGGTTTATGTCGGGCGTGTCCCCCGGCAGGGGGGTTCTCGACGAAGGGTGGCAAGTGCCCCAAGAATGCCCCAAGAAGGTCAAGACATGCTCAAAACATAGTCCCCATACTATTTTGTTGACTATTTGTTGGCTATTTATTGGGTATCTCTTTTTTCGTCGATAATCCCCCTGTAGGGGGACACGCCCGACTTGAGGCCAAGTTCTCGCAGCCCTTCGGGCAGGAAATCCAGCCCGATAATAACCACCCCAGCACGCGAAGCCGTTTAGTCAATGCGCCCAGGGAAGGAATCAAACAGGGCAGGGCTGTTTAGTAAACGCCCAAGACCGTTTAGTAAACGCCAATTCTCCGGTCCGGGTGGTTTTTCCTCCCTTGATACGAGGGCGAGCCCATCAGAGTGAGCTGGCGCGGGTCGGGGGGGAGGAGGAGGCGGAGGAGAAGCAAGGAGGAGGAGGAGGAGGAGGAGGAGGACGCAGCACCCCTCGCGCTCCCAGGGGCGCTGCCCTCCGTCAGCCGCTGGACCGCTCTGTCGGGTGTGGCCAAGGGTGGCCCTGGCCCGAGAGGTGCACTCCCCAAGCTCTCCCGCGCGGCTTCGGGGCCACCTGGGCCTCGCGAGGGGGCGCCTCTGGGTGCCTCCTGCGCGCGCCCCTGGACGAGAACAGCCAGCATCAGACCTGAGCATCGGATCGGAGCTGAGGGTGAACTGAGACGGAGCGAGGGCGAGGGAGAAACCGGGTGAGGATGGATCGAAGCTCTCTGAGATCCAGCGGCTCTGGAGGATGTCTCAGGCGCCACGACCTTCTCAGAGCGTCCAGGAACACTCTGAGAATGCTCTGAGAGCTCTCTGGGACGCTCTTCTCGCCCGGCCCTCGCCCGGTGTATCGAATTGGACCGCATCGGCACAGAGTCGCAATCGAATCGGCGCCGCCAGGATGCACAACAAAGCCCAGTAAGCATCGGGGCGCATCGAACCACCGAAAATCAGAATCGAGCTAAATCGGGCTGGCCGTAGCCAATGTCGAATCGGATCGGGCGGATCGAGCTGGGCCTTGCTGGGGAAGCTGGGGGAACCCTTTGAAACAATTATCCTGGCGAAGGACCCAACCATACGCAAATGCGAGAATCGCAGGGCAGGTGGGACGAAGCAAGGGGAATTCCCGATAGGGCCACGAACCGTGTGAATGGTGCGCCAAAATGGGGCGGGGCCGCCATGCGAACCCTTCCACTGGGGCCTGCGGTGGAGCTCCCTATGGGGCCACGAACCGTGTGAGGGGCGCGCCAAAATGGGCGGGGCCGCCATACGAACACTGCCACTGGGGCCTTCGGTGGAGCTCCCTATGGGGCCGAACAGTGTGAGGGATGCGCCACAATGGGGCTGGGCCGCCATGCGAACCCTGCCACAGGGGGCCTTCTGTGGTGGTCCCAGCGAGGCCACGAACCGTGTGAGGTGTGCGCCAAAATGGAGCGGGCCGCCATGCGAACCCTGCCACTGGGGCCTTCAATGGAACTCCTGATGGGGCCACGAACCGTGTGATGGTTGCGCCAAAATGGGGCGGGGCCGCCATGCGAACCCTGCCACTGGGGCCTTCGGTGGAGATCACTATGGGGCCGAACCGTGTGAGGGGTGCGCCAAAATGCTGGGCCGCCATGCGAACCCTGCCACTGGGGCCTTCTGTGGAGCTCCCTATGGGGCCACGAACCGTGTGAGGGGTGCGCCAAAATGGAGCGGGGCCGCCATGCGAACCCTGCCACTGGGGCCTTCTGTGGAGCTCCCTATGGGGCCACGAACTGTGTGAATGGTGCGCCAAAATGCGGGGCCGCCATGCGAACCCGTCCACGGGGGCCTTCGGTGGAGCTCCTTATGGGGCCACGAACCGTGTGAGGGGTGCGCCAAAATGCGGGGCCGCCATGCGAACCCTTCCACTGGGGCCTTCGGTGGAGCTCTTTATGGGGCCACGAACCGTGTGAGGGGTACGCCAAAATGCGGGGCCGCCATGCGAACCCTGCAACTGGGGCCTTCGGTGGAGCTCCCTATGGGGCCACGAAGCGCTGTACTGGGTGGGTGACATGCAGGGAAGAAGGGGGAGGAGGGTGGAGGGGGAGGAGGAGGAGGCAGGAGAGAGGGAGGGACGCGGGGCGCTGTCTCTTCAAAACGAAGACCCAACACCACAGGATGGTTGGGAACAGAACACATCATAAACAGAAGCTTGTGAAGTCCGCGCGGATTTCCTGGATCTGCGCTGGAACGACCTCCCTGGCGCGCGGCGCCGGAGGCGCCACCAGGGGTGCCCCAACCCCGATCCAAGAAATCCGCGCGGAACTCCGAAAACTTGTTCTTACGCAGTTGATTCTTCGAAGGAAAGCTGGGGGCACCCTGGGCCCAAAGGGACACCTTCGACCCATTCCCCACGACCGGTCTTTCATCCCGAGTCGTTTGTTGACGGTCCCACGGACTGGCAAGGGCCCCCAGTGGCCGAACATGGCAGAAAACCTTCCGTCGGGATGTTTGCCATGACTCGATTAGGAGCAAGGAAAGGCGACACCAACACCAACAGGGCGAGGAGATGCGAGGAGCAAGCGGGGGTCTCCCTGGTGGTGTGGTCCCCACCTCTCGCTCAAGACATCCCCAGCCTCCAGCTCGGGGAGGCATCGTGGACCTCCGCGCTGCCGGTGGGCCCCCTGGTGGTGTTGGAATCGCTTCTCCGCCCTCCGACGGATGGGGATGCATCTTGCGGGCAGTACTTATATCCATACCCAGAGTGTCTTGGACTTTTCGGGAAGAGGTGCCGCAACGCCGAGGCGCACTGGATATGGATAACATCAAGCCTCTTGGGGCCAAATTTCTATCCATATCCAGTGCGTCTACGGTTTCTGGGGAAGAGAGCCCAAGACTCCAAGACGCACTGGATGTGGATATAATTATTGCCCGCACATCTGGCGCCTTTCTCCGCGCCGTGGGCCCAGAAGGCCACTCCCGGCGGCGAAAACCGGGCGCGGGCCGCCGCGCCACCCCCGAGGAGAACCCCGAAGGCCCCGAGAGGCGCGCCGGGCCTGCAGCGCGCTGGGCGAGAAGCGGAGGCCGAGCTCGCGCGACCGCCGCTGCCCTGGGGCCCCGGCGCGGGCCCCATCGTCCAGCGTCCTTCACCCTGTCCCGTCGCGGCCCTGTCCGCGTCGAATCCGTGTCGAATCCATGTCGGACGCGTCGGGATCCATGTCGAATCCGTGTCGAATCCGCGTGGAATCCACGCCAAATCCGCATCGAGCACGCGTCGTGCCCCCAAAAAGACACCAATTTTTGGGACAGGCGAGGTCCCCCGAAGATGCAGAAGAAACACAGCTGTGCAAGAGAACATCTTCCTGTCGCACCCCGAGGCCAATTTTTCAGGGGCGGGCCTGGCGTTTCGCCCGAGACCTCCCCTCACCACTCCTGACCCTGGTCGTTTCGCCCGAGACCTCCCCAGCAGCTTCGCAGATGGAGGGCGTGCCGTTTCCAAAATATGGCTCTCGCTTCAGCGCCGCGCGCATTCGTTGTTTCCCAACCCTCCTTGCTTGGCCACTCGTTTTGAATGGAGCACTGCGGTCGCGACCTTCTCCCGCCTGCCACCTCCTGCCTCCCGCCTCCTGCCCCCCCCCCCTCTTTGTCTCATCTTGCCTTGCCAAGGGGGCTGCGATCTGCGAAACGGTCGCCACTTGCGAGGGCTGCTGGTGGGTCCAACGGGAAGAGGCACCGCGCGGATCTGAGCGGGACCTCCCCGTCCATAGGGGGCTGCGACCTGCGAAACTGTCGCCACTTTCGAGGGCTGCTGGTGGGTCCAGCGGAGTGAGGCACCGCGCGGATCTGAGCGGGACCTCCCCGTCCCTGGGGGACTGCGACCTGCGAAACTGTTGCCACTTTCGAGGGCTGCTGGTGGGTCCAGCGGAGTGAGGCACCGCGCGGATCTGAGCGGGACCTCCCCGTCCCTGGGGGGCTGAGACCTGCGAAACCGTCGCCACTTTCGGGGGCTGCTGGGAGCTCGCCACTTTCGAAGGCTGCTGGTGGGTCCAGCGGAGTGAGGCACTGCGCAGACCTGAGCGGGGCCTCGCCGTCCTTGGGGGGTCATGTCATGTTGTTGCTGGTCCGCCGATGTTTTCAAGCCCCTTGCCCACCGTCTGCTTTTGGACCTTGCGTCTTCCTGCGTGACTCAGGGGTTCACTGAGTTACTCGTCGTGTTTCCCTGGATTGGGGACCTGCGAACCTTCCGAATGCCGCTCGCAGAAGTATATGCGTCCATGTCACGTCGCCGCCTCCTCGTCAAATCTCCCAAGCTACTCCTGCCCCACATTGCGCAGGGGTTGGGCACGTCGCCAGGGTAATTGAAATTTGCAAGAGCTTCACGGATGAAAACCGGTGTCTTTTCATAATGTGGCTCTCGCCCGAGCGCCGCGCGCCTTCGTGTTTTTCCCAACCATCCTGTGGTGTTGGGTCCTCGCTTTGAAGAAACGGTCCCCGCGTTCTCCCCTCCTCCTCTGCCCCCTCCTCCTCTCCACCGTCCGCATGCGTCCCGCACACCCAGTACAGCGCTTCGAGGCCCCATAGGGAGCTCCACCGAAGGTCCCAGCGCTACCGTTCGCTTGCGTCCCCCACGCCCAGTACAGCGTTTCGTGGCCCTCCTCCCCCTCCTCCCTGCGTTTCACCCACCCAGTACAACGTTTCGTGGCCCCAGAGGAAGCCCCACCGAAGATCCCAGTGCTACCGTCCGCATGCGTCCAGCACATCCAGTACAGCGTTTCGTGGCCCTCCTCCCCCTCCTCCCTGCGTTTCAGCCACCCAGTACAGCGCTTCGTGGCCCCATAGGAAGCCCCACCGAAAGTCACAGCGCTGCCGTCCGCATGCGTCCCGCACACCCAATACAGCGAGGCCCTCCTCCCCCTCCCCCCTGCGTTTCACCCACCTATTACAACGTTTCGTGGCCCCATAGGGAGCCCCACCGAAGGTCCCAGTGCTACCGTCCGCATGCGTCCCGCACACCGAGCACAGCGCTTCGTGGCCCCATAGGGAGCCCCACCGAAGGTCCCAGCGCTACCGTCCGCATGCGTCCCGCACACCCAGCACAGCGTTTCGTGGCCCTCCTCCGCCTGCTCCCTGCGTTTCACCCATCCAGTACAACGCTTCGTGGCCCCGTAGGGAGCCCAACCGAAGGTCTCAGTGCTACCGTCCGCATGCGTCCCGCACGCCCAGTACAGCGTTTCGTGGCCCCATAGGAAGCCCCACCGAAGGTCCCAGACTACCTTCCGCATGCGTCCCTCGCACCTAGCGCAGCGTTTCGTGGCCCCATAAGGAGCTCCACCGAAGGCCCCAGTCCCCTGTCCGCTCGCGTCCTGGAAGCCCAATTTGCCATTTTCACCCACCCAGTGCAGCGTTTCGTGGCCCCATAAGGGGGCTCCACCCAAGGCCCCAGTGCCACCGTCCGTATGCGTCCGGGGATTGTGATTTGGCATTTTCGCCCGCGCCATGCAACGTTTCGTGGCCCCATAGGGCGCTCCACCGAAGCCCCCAATGGGACCGTCCGCATGCGTCCCGGAAACCCAATTTGGCATTTTCACTCACTCAGTAGAGCGCTTCGTGGCCCCATAGGGAGCTCCACCGAAGCCCTCAGTGGGGCCGTCCGCATGCGTCCCGGAAACCCAATTCGGCACACCACCCACACAGTACAGCGTTTCCCCCCGCCCAGTGCAGCGCTTCGTGGCCCCATAGGGAGCTTCACCGAAGCAGATATTCACAATTACGGTACCCACAACTGCATATGGTTGGGACCTTCGCCAGGATATTTTTTTCCCAGCCCTTCTTGGTTCGGGATTCGTTTTGAATACAGCACTGCGGTCGCGTCTTCTCCTTCTCCTCCTCCCGCCTCCCGCCTCCCGCCTTGCGCGTACCTCTTGTGTGTGCATCTTGCCTGTTGTACCCCTTGCGTGTGCATCTTGCCTGGGGGGGGCTGCGATTTGCGAAACTGTCGCCACTTTCGAGGGCAGTGGGCAGTCGCCGCTCGCCGCTGCCCCAAATCAGACCTCCCCGTCCCTGGGGGACTGCGATCTGCGAAACTGTCTCCATTTTTCAAGGCTGCTGGGGCTGCTGGGGGGGACAGCGCAGCAGGTGCCCGCGCCATCCCTGGGGGGCTGCGATTTGCGAAACTGTCGCCGCTTTCGAGGGCTGCTGGGAGGGGGGGGGGGGGGCAACATCGTGGGTAGCCGCCGCCGACCCAAGTTAGACCTCGCCATCCCTGGGAGGCTGTGATTTGTGAAACTGTCGCCACTTTCGAATGCTGATGGGGGGACAGCATAGTGGGTAGCCGTCGCAGACCCGAATCAGACCTCGCCATCCATGGGGGCTGCGATTTGAAAAGCTGCCGCCACTTTCGAGGGCCGCCCGGGGGGCCAGCATAGTGGGCAGCCGCCACAGACCCAGACTAGACCTCGCCATCCCTGGGGGCTGCGATTTGCGAAACTGTTGCCACTTTTGAGGGCTGCTGGGGGGGGGCAGCATAGTGGGTAGCCGCCGCGGACCCACATTAGACCTCCCCGTCCCTGGGGGGCTGCGACTTGAGAAACTGTCGTCACTTTCGGAGGCTGCTGGGGGGGGGCAGCATAGTGGGTAGCCGCCGCGGACCCGAGTTAGACCTCGCCATCCCTGGGGGGCTGCGATTTGTGAAACTGTCGCCACTTTCGAGGGCTGATGGGGGGGGACAGCATAGTGGGTAGCCGCCGCGGACCCAAATCGGACCTCGCCACCCCTGGGGGGCTGCGTTTTGCGAAACTGTCGCCACGTTCGAGGGCTGCTGGGAGGGACAGCATAGTGGGCAGCCGCCGCGGACCCAAATCAGACCTCGCCATCCCTGGGGGGCTGCGATTTGCGAAACTGTCGCCGCTTTCGAAGGTGTGCAATCGAGCCGCCTGCAGCGCAGTCCATCATCTTAGCTATTTCTGAATGTGCCTAGCTATGCCATCACCTGCCGCAGTTCTCTTGCCAATGCGCCGTCTGGGCGCGGCTTCTCTGTCTGTCTGTCTGTCTGTCTGGGGGTGACAGCATAGTGGGTAGCCGCATTCGACCCAAACTAGACCTCGCCACCCCTGGAGGGCTGCAATTTGTGAAGCTGTCGCCACTTTTGAGGGCTGCTGGGGTGGCAGCATCGTGGGTAGCCGCCGCACACCCAAATTAGACCTAGCCATCCCGGGGGTGCTGCGCTTTGCGAAACTGCTGCCGCTTTCGAAGGCTGCTGGGGGGGCAGCATAGTGGGTAGCCGCCGCGGACCCCAGTCAGACCTCGCCATCCCTGGGGGGCTGCGATTTGCGAAAATGGTACCACTGTCGAGGGCTGCTTTGGGGGGGCAGCATAATGAATGGTAGCCGCCGCGGACCCAAATCATACCTCGCCATCCCTGGGGGACTGCGACTTGCGAAACTGTCGCCACTTTCGAGGGCTGCTAGGTGGGCCAGCAGAGTGGGTAGCCGCCGCACACCCAAATTAGACATCGCCATCCCTGGGGGGACTGCGATTTGCGAAGCTGTCGCCACTTTCGAGGGCTGCTTGGGGGGGCAGCATAGTGGGTAGCCGCCGCAGATCCAAAATAGACCTCGCCACCCCTGGGGAGGGGCTGCGATTTGCGAAACCGTCGCCACTTTCGAGGGTTGCTTGGGCGGCCAGCTATAGTGGTAGCCGCCGCAAATCCAAATTTGACATCGTCATCCCTGTAGGGCTGCGATTTGCGAAACTGTCGTCGCTTTCGAGGGCTGCTGGCCGGTCCAGCGGAATGAAGCACCGCGCAAACCTGAGCGGGAGCTCGCCGTCCTTGGGGGGCTGCGATCTGCGAAACCGTGCTACTTTCGAAGGCTGGTGGCGGGTTCAGCGGAGTGAGGCACCACGCAGATCTGAGCGGGACCTCGCAATCCCTGGGGGGCTGCGAGCCTCAAGAATGCCGCTCGCAGAAGTATATGCGCCCATGTCACGTCATCACCTCCGTATAACGTCTCCCAAGCGACTCATGCCCCGCATTGCGCAGGGGTTGGGTGCGTCGCCAGGGAAATGTCCCAATCCTCCTTGGTTGGGTATTCGTTTTGAATACAGCACTGGGATCGCGTCTTCTCCTTCTCCCGCCTCCTGCCCTCAGCCTCCTGCCTCCCGCCCCCCGCCTTTTGCGTACCTCTTGTGCGTGCGTCTTGCCTGCGGTACCTCTTGTGCGTGCACCTTGCCTGTGGGGACTACAATGTGCGAAACTGCCGCCACTTTCGAGAGCTGCGGGAGGACAGCATAGTGGGTAGCCGCCGCTGACCCAAATGAGACCTCGCCATCCCAGGGGGGCTGCGATTTGCGAAGCCGTCGCCACTTTCGAAGGCTGCTGGGGGGGGCAGCATCGCGGACCGGAATTACACCTGAGAAAACCCAAATCGGTGGATGATTTGGAAATTAGTTATATGTTTCCTGAGATCGATTGTGAGATGGATAATGGGATCGATAGTGTAACCGATAGTGAGGACGATTGTAAGGTCGATCGTGAGACCGAGTGAAATCGATTCAACGAGATCGATAGGGAGATCTATCGCGTGATCGCTCGTGCGATATTTAATGAGATCGCTTGTGAGATCGATTGTGAGATCGATTGTGAGATCGATGGTGCAATCGATAGAGAGGTGGAACATGAGATCGATGGTTGGCTCAAATCGGCTCAAGGCTGCGTGGGCTTCGCCCACTTAGCGGAGTTTTCTCGCACCTTCTGTGTAACTCTGCCAACTCCTACCTATACATTCCCACACCCCTACTCACATTGCGCCGCCATGAACAGTCCGAGGGCTAAATAACCTCGACAATGCCTTTGCGCCGACCGCAAAACGAGGACCTTCGTCGTCTCCGGTAAAGGAGAAGCTCGAGAAAATCCAGCGCCTGAAGGAGTCCCTGACTCAGGCACCGGGATCTGGCTCTCAGGGTAACTCAGCTCACTCTCCGAACATGGAGGTTCTTGAAGCCATTCAAGCGCTGTCGGCTAAGATGGACAAGATGGCCCTGAAGTCGGACATTGAGGACTTGAAGAAGGAAGGATTTCAACGAGTTCAAGAAAGAAATCAAGAATGAGGAGGTCGTCGGCCCCCTCAAAGACACCTGTTGCGAATTGGGTTCCCGAGCGTCTGTCTTAGAATCCCAAGCACCTTCATCAGGCGCCGACGCACGCACCATCAAGGAGCTGCAGAACAGCGTCAACCGCATGGGCTGTGCTCGCCCTCGCGTCGCTTTCGCGGGCTGGCCCGACGACGTCGCCGCCGAGGCGCGCGTCGCGAAGATGGAGGCCTTCATGAATGATCACTTCAAGACGTTCCGGACTATTGGATTTGGTCATGAGTACAAGGGTCCGCGCACGAATCGCAAGCTTTCCCCTGGCTCGTGGGTCGAATTCTCCAGCGTCGAGGTCGCCAAGGCTTTCGTCCCCAACGTGTCCCTGTCCAGCATTGAGCTTAACGTCGGCAGCAAAAAAATCAGGATCAAGCCTGCCCGCGCAGAGTTGCAACGCAAGCGCAACTATGCCATGCGAAGGCGGAGGAGCTGCTCAAGGCCTCCACTCTCACCGCTGGCAAAGAGGTCAAAATTCGGTGGAAAGTCGACGGTTCCCGCGAGAGGCTCGTGACGGTTAACGACACCATCGCGCTCAAGCAAGAGGAGAACGACTTCAATGGGGGCGTTCCTGCATCCGTTCGCCGACATCGTCATCCCCTACGGGTTTCCCGGGGCCGCTCATCCAAGTACCTCATCTCGTAAGCAACCCGTTCAAGTTCGCCGGCCCGCCCGCCACTCTGCGGCAGATGAGCGGCCCCAGCAGTCGACGTCGCGGCGTCTCCGTCGCCGTGGCCCTCGTTCTTTTCGTAGTTTACATCTTCGGCGACACGCATGGCTATCATCATTTGGCCGTTGACGCCCTCCTGGCGACGGCTCGCGAAAATCCGAGCAAGAGTCGCCAGATCCCGACATGCATGTCTCCATTGTGCTCGTGAATGTGCGCGGTTTTTCGACGCACCATGCTGAGCTCTTTCACCGCCTCTCCCTCACCGGCTTCCCAGACATTGTCGCTACGCTGTCATCTGCAGGCTGGACCGGCGAGACGGTCGTCAAGGCGGTGGTATTTTGTTATGTGCAAGAGAACAGTTCTTTAATAATATTGTTCACATAGCTGATTCCGACGGTCGTGAACGTTCCTGGCATGTGGTTCATACCGATATTGGTCCTCTTCTTCTTGCTCTCTGGCATCGTCCGCCTGACTCGGGGGAGATCGCTTGTACACAATCGTTTGAACGCGAATGGCATCACCACCACGGCCTTGCCATAGGCACTTTTATGATTGGTGACGTTAACGGTCATCATAAGCCTTGGCTTCTGTTTTCAGACGGCAGCTCCCGGGAGGGCAAAGAGTTCTCCAAAGTATGCGGCAACATTGGCCTGTTGGAAAAGGTAGGGAAGCCCACTCGCAGCAAACACCTTCTTGACCTCGTTCTTTCAGACCTTACTTCGGGAGGGTGTGCAAAATACTTGCTCCAATCGCGGACCACAACATTGTACACGTGACGATCGACATTCACGTATCACGCACTGCACCGACTGTCCGGGAGCACTGGGTGTTCAAGCAAGCGGATTGGCAAGGTCCCCGCACGGTTCTCCGAGACGTTGATTGGCAAGTTCTCCTCTCGGACTGCGACCCGTCCTCCCAGGGGGAGAAGTTTGCCGCCTTCCTCTTGCGCACTGCCAAAGCATATGTTCCAAAGTTCATTACGTGTATGAAGTCCACGCACCCGTGGCTCAATGAACGTTGTCTCAAGCTGATAGAGGAGAACTTTCGCGCTCATGGCACGCCGGCGTACGAAGATCGGCAAAAGGCTTGCTCTGCCGGTTTGCTGCACGAGTATCAACAGCATGCCACTCGCACTCGACAACGCATTTTGGTTATGCGCCCTTCTTGCAAAACATGGTGGTCTTTATGCGACTCCTTGATGCTCCGGGCGGGCAACTCCCATGTGTCCATTCCTCCGTTGTTGTCTGCATGTGGCGCTTGGGCCTTGGAGCCGAAGGACAAAGGTGACCTCTTCGCAACGACCTTCAGAGAGAAGTTCGGCCTCCCGATCGTTCAGATTAACGATTTCTCGGATATCCCCGCGCCAATGGGCCAAGTCATGGCAAATGTCGTTCCTGTTCGACGGCGTGGTGCTCTGCGAGTCCTTCGGCGTCTCCGTGACGATACTGGCACTGGCCCCGACGGAAAACCAGCACTCTTGTTGAAGAGATGCGCTGACGAATTGGCAACTCCACTAGCTTTACTCGCCTGGCTTATCCTGCTACACGGATCCAGGCCCACACTTTGGAAGATTCATTGGCTCTTTCCCCTCTTCAAGCGAAAGTCCCGGTCGAGAGCCAACAACTACAGTGGCATACACTTAACTTCCCAGATCAGCAAGGCAGTGAAAAGGATATTCGCCAATCTGTTGCTGCCATTTTCCGAAGCTGCGCAAGCTTATGGACCCCACCAATTCCCTTACCCCCGCGGCCGCGGCTACCGCGACGCCCTTGCGCATGTAATTTGCCGTTGGGTTTGGGCTGGGGCGCCGGCTGGCAATTTACTGCTCGGACGTCTGGCGCCTTCGACAGGGTGCGATCCGCGAGGCTTATTTCGAAGCTCCAGGCAGCAGGGCTCTCCGAGAAGCTCGTGAACGTCATAGCCGCGTGGCTGGAGCTCCGCACTGCCAGCGTGTGCGTCGACGGCGTGTTCTCGGACCCCTTTCGTGCTCAGGGCACGGTTCTTGGTCCGCCTTTCTGGAATGGATTCCACGCGGGTGCCATTCCGTCGATCAAGAACGCCGGTTTCGAGGCTTGCGCTTTTGCGGACGGCTTGAACTGTTGCAAGGTCTTCTCGGGTACATCAAACAATGAAGATAGTATTCAATCGCGCCACACATGTCAATCATCGCTTCACGCGTGGGGGGCTGCCAACCAAGTGATCTTCGAGCCCGAGAAAGGAAGCACGTACATCTTAGACAAGTTCAGGCCGCACGGGGAGAACTTCAAGATATCACGTGTTGTGTTCGATCCGAAGCTGTCGATAGTTTACGCTGCCCAAAGGCTGTCCACAGAAGCATCATGGAGGTTGAAGGCAACAAGCGCGATCTTTCATGCCACAGACACTGTCCTGAAGATGATCGACAATGTCCAGAACGAGTTTCTAGATCACGTGTCCTTGACAGATGAGGCAGCTTTCTGCGAGCATAGTTTGGCTCCTCTGAGTATGAGGCGTGACATATTTCTATCCTCGGCCTTCTGTTTAAGATCTCGCGTGGCAGTGCTCCTCCCGTTCTCTCCTCCTTGCTTCCCCGAGCTAACGGGCATCTCGAGCGGTACGGTTTCAACGCAGACAGGCGCTTCCACAGCAAAGCTCTGAAGAACCCCATTGAACCCAGCCACCACCCAATGCTTCAACGGTCGATTTTCGGCATGGTTTGTGTCTTTAATCATCTTCCGCAAATCATAATCGATTGCCGCTCTGTCAAGTCTTTTCGGAGGGCGCTTCAAAGGGAAGCCGAAGATGCTGCATCTTCTAGCGCCAGCGCGAGGCCAGTGATGTATTCGGCACGCAGCCGCGCCTAACGGCATGTGTGTTGTGGTTCGTTTCGAGGGTATGTTCGCAGACAAAAAAAAAATCGACCAGGAACCCGGGAAACCGGGAACCTCGCCGCCCACCGAAATCGGCCCGGAACCCGGAACCGGGAACCCAGGATCCCGGAACCGGGAACCCAGGAAACCAGCCTGCCACCAAAATCGGCAGGAGTCCTTCGCCAAATCTTTCAACCTCCGCTAGGACTCCTTCATTGCAAGCACTGATTGGGGAATTAGATTACACCTGAGAAGACCCAATCGGTGGATTATTTGAAAATTAGTCATATGGATCTTGAGATCGATTGTGAGATGAGATCGATAGTGGAATCGAAAGAGGACGATTGCAAGGTCGATCGTGAGACCGAGAGTGACATCGATTCAATGAGATCGATAGGGAGATCGATAGGGAGATCGATCTTGAGATCGCTCGTGCGATCTCTAGTGAGATCGCTTGCGAAAACGATCGTGAAATCGAATGCGAGCTCGATGGTGAGATCGATAGAGAGGTGGGACATGAGATCGATGCTGGGACCGATCGATAAGAAGATCGACCAAAAAACCAGGAACCCCCGGAACCACGCCGCCCACCGAAATCGGCCCGGGAGCCGGGGACCCCGAACCGGGAACCCCGGAGCCCAGCGTGCGACCAAACTCGGCGGGAAACTTTCACCACATCCTTCAACCTCCGCTAGGACCCCTTCAGTGCAAGCACTGATTGGGGAACCTCGCCATCCCTGGGGGGGGGGGTGCGATTCGCGAAGCTGTCTCCACTTTCGAAGGCTGCTGGGGGGAACTGCATAGTGGGTAGCCGCCGCGGGCCCAAATTCGACCTCGCGAAACCGTCGCCACTTTCGAGGGCTGCTAGGGGCGCAGCATAGTGGGTAGCCGCCGCGGACCCAAATTAGACCTCGCCATCCCTGGGGGGGCTGCGATCTGCGAAACCGTCGCCACTTTCGAAGGTTGCTTGGGGGCACAGCATAGTGGGCAGTAGCCGCCGCCGACCCAAATTAGACCACGCCATCCCTGGCGGGCTGCGATTTGCGAAACTGTCGCCACGTTCGAAGGCTGTTTGGGGGGCCAGCATCGTGGGTTGCCGCCGCAGATCCAAACTAAACCTCGCCATCCCTGGGGAAGCTGCGATTTGCGAAACTGTCGCCACGTTCGAGGGCTGCTGGTGGGTCCAGCGGAGCGAGGCATCGCGCGGATCTGAGCGGGACCTCCCCGTCCCTGGGGGACTGCGATCTGCGAAACCGTCCTTGGGGAGCTGCGATCTGCGAAACGGTCGCTACTTTCGAAGCCTGGTGGCGGGTCCAGCGGAATGAGGCACCACGCAGGTCCGAGCGGGACCTCGCGATCCCTGGAGGGCTGCGAACCTCACGAATGCCGCTCGCAGAAAGATATGCGCCAATATCACGTCATCACCTCCGTATAACGTTTCCCAAGCTACTCATGCCCCGCGTTGCGAAGGGGTTGGGTACGTCGCCAAGTGTTGCTTTGCTGTTGGTACCATGTATGTAAACAATGGCAACGGCTTCGCGGATTAAAACTCGGTTCATTTTCATCATATTGCTCTCGCCCAAGCGTCGCGCCCAAATTCGCAAGAGTCAAGAGTTTCACGTATTCCCATGATCAACGTCCCAGAAACGGTGTGTTGGAAGGATTCAGGATGATGAGGGAGCAACACAGTTACGGTGATGCGCGGTGTTGAAGTCCCAGGAATGGCGTTCTGGCATGATTGAGGATCGTCCATACGCAACGGTCAGGTTGATCCGTGGCGCTGGAATCCCGAGAACAATGTTTTCGCATGCCTCACAATCTTCAAACTGTTGTCTTCCTCAGTGGGATTGAACCGTTGTAGGAGCCTATGACGAGGGAATTTGGAGGAAGGTTTGGTTTCCAGCATCGTTGATGACTCGTGGGTTTATACTGGTCCTCCTCCTTCTCCTCACCCTCCCCTTTCTCCTCCTCCTCCCCTTCCTCGTCCTCCCCTTGCTCACGCTCCCCTAACTCGTCCTCGCCTCCCTCCTCCTCTTCCACCACCCCTGCCTCCTCTTCCTTCTGATCCTCCTCCTCCTCCTCCCCTTCCTCCTTTTCTTCCGCCTCCCCTTCCTCCTCCTCTTCTTCTGTTTATTAGTATTAGGAATCGTCTTCTTGTTTCTTCTTCATCCTCCTCCTGCTCCTGCTGCTCCTCCTGCTCTTCCTGCTGCTTCTCCTCCTCCTCCTCTTCCCCTGACTCCTCCTCCCCTGCCTCCTCCTGCTGCTCCTCATCCTGCTGCTCCTACTCCTCCTCCTCCTCCTCCTCCTCCTCCTCCTCCTCCCCCTCCTCCACCCCTCCTCCTCCTCCTCCTTCTCCTCCCTGGGAGGGCAAGGGGCGCAAGAGGAAACGAAACAAACATGCATGCGAACACGGGATTCTGTAGAAAGCTGCAGAAGGGCGTTTGGGAAAGAACAGAAGCTGTAGTTTTCTCACGGACCGCTTTTTAATACTTGCACACTGGCACTGGCAATACGCCGCTGCGCTCGGCCGATCAGGGGCCCCGTGGCGAGCGCGGCTCCCCCTCGCAGAGCGATGCACACTTCGCGAACGTGAATTATCAACGGAGCCGCCACTGCGGCATCAGGAAGCCTCTGCGGGAGGCTCTAGCAGGGTTGCGGCCATGCGCGCCTCCACGTAGAGCCTGCAGGCCTCCTTGCCATTGTGAGAGGCGTCGGCACTGCCACCCCGCATGTCCGCCATTGCCCGTCCTCCGCAAGATCTCCCAAACAGCGGCCACAACTACTCCCAATGACAAGGTATAGATCAGAACTTGCTGCGATCTGGGCCTGAGAGCTAAACCATACCAGGAGTAGTCCGCTTGGGCGATCCTCGGTGGCGATACGTTCGAGGACACGATGACATTAGTAAGATTGAATTCGTTCCTGGAAATGTAGCACCAACCGATCGCGACTTGACGTCGAGAGGTGGTCACCGTGGTGGTTGTGGTGCCGATGTCGACAAGGCCGAAACGTTGTAGTGACTCTGTCGTGAATTAGAGGATGCACTGCTCAACGGTCATCCCTGTTTGACCTTGTAGTGTCGCAAACTGGCCGGTAGCTCGTTAGACCAGCCCTCACATGTCCCTAAGTCGTCGTGCATCACTTGGCGAAGGATTCATCTATGCCTATACCCGTCTCGCCTTGGCGAAAGGTTGCAAGAAATCTACTGAGCGCTCCGCAGAAGCCTCCAACCGCGGAACGCAATGCCGTCACCGCGCCCACCATCACCCGCTGCTGCGGCCTGCAGTGGCGCCCCCAGGAAATCACGGATGTGAGCGATGCCGACAACGTGCCAAGAGAAAATAGGTACGGGCAATGCTGGGTGTAGAAGTTTTTGCGAAACAGCTAAACCTATACATGTTTTCTCCTGGCTTCCACAACAGGGTGACAAATCTGCTGCGACCACCTACGTTCAATAGAGGAAAAAGCAATCAGCTCAAAGGCTTGCGGTGCGCACTCTTTCACGACGCCGTCGCCCACGCGATACGCGGCTGCCTCTGGCGCAAAAATTCAATAGAAAACGGGTATAGGTATAAGTGTAAGGTTCGTGATCACTCAAGCAGCATAACTGCTCGCGGCCTCGGTAGCTGACGGTCACGGCCCCGTGCTAAGCATGCATCGTAAGTGCGGGAGAGGGAAAGAGAGAGAGAGAGGGAGAGAGCGAGAGGGGAAGAGGGGAGGCGGAGGATGAGCCCAGGGAGGAGGATAAGTCGAAGGAGAGAAGCAAGTGGGCAAACAACTTGACATCATCCACCCAACCCGTCCGTCCTGTCCCGCCACGAGCGCGACGCTTCCCTCGCGTGTCACGCCACGCCCGTTTCCGAACCGGCGGGCACCCCTTCTCCTCATCTGCCACTCCCTCCTCCTCCCCCCACACCATGCACATCCCTCCCACGCATCCCTCGTCTTCTTCAAGCGTCGCTGCCGTCTTCCGGTCTTTCCCCTCCCCTCCCGTCCTCGCAGGGAGGGTCCCGCCGCCCGCCGCCCGCCCCCCGCCTCTCAGCACCAGGTGCCGCAGCTGGGAGCTGCTGCGCAGGCCGTCCACAACGGTGAGGCTGTTGCCTGCGGCAGCGGGCGCGCTGCGGTGCCCCCCCCCCCCCCGTCACGTGCAGCCTCTGTGGTGGGGCCCTGCTGCTGCTGCTGCTGCTGCTGCTCATCCTCCTGCATCTCCCCCTCCTCCTCTTCCCCCTCCCCTCCTCCTCCTCGTCTTCCTCCTTTTCTTCTTCCTTCTCTTACTCATCTTCGTCCTCCTCCTCCTCCTCCCTCCTCCTCCTCCTCCTCCTCCTCCTCCTCCTCCCTCCTCCTCTCCTCCTCCTCCTCCTCCTCCTCCTCCTCCTCCTCCTCCTCCTCCTCCTCCTCTCCTCCTCCTCTTCCTCCTCCTCCTCCTCCTCCTCCTCCTCCTCCTCCTCCTCCTACCTCCTACCCCCCTCCTCCTGTTCCTCCCCCCCCTCCCCATAGTTTCCATCTGTTCTGGAGGCTCGTGTTCCCCTCCACGTCCCACGTGTTCCACATGCTCCTGGGAAACTACGACTATCTGTGTCTGTGCCAACTGCCCACCCGGCGGTAGGCTCGCGCGTAACCCGCTCGACCTTCTCGGACGCCTCCTGCGCTTTCGCTTGCGGCCGCGACAAAAAACTATCTGTGTCTGCGTGCTTCCCCCCCTGACTTCAGCAGCCCCCAGCCGGGGGGACGAAGGACCCCGACCCTCGGCGGTGCTCCGCGGCGACTGCCGCTTCGACTGCGCGCGAGGGCGGCCCCCGCGCGCGCCGCCGTGGGGGCGAGGTCATGCTCGCTCTCTCGCTCTCTCTCTCTCTCTGTCTCTGTCCCTCTTGCGGGCAATGTCTATATCCACACCCAATGCGCCTTGGAGTTTCGGACTCTCTTCCCAAGAAACAGGAGGCGCATTGGATATGGATTATAATCTGCCTCCAAAGGGCTCGATGTGTATCCATAGGCGCCTCGGCCTTGAGGCGCCCCTTCCAAGAAGAACCAAGACGCACTGGATAAGGATACAAAGATTGCCCGCATTCCTCTTGCCCCCGCGGCGGGTTGGCTCCCTCTCTGCGGCGGTCGGGACCTCCGGCGGCCGACGCTCCGGCACAAACCACGGGGCCGAGGGCTCGGGGAGCTTGGGGTGGATCGAGGGCTGCAGGGACATTATGGAGCCCTGCGGGAGCCCCGGAGGGCCCCCCCGGGGGGCCCCGAGAGGCCATGGAAGGTGGGCCTCTCTTCAGCCCTCCGTGCATGTTGCGCTCGCTTCTTCCAGCACTTCGCCGCCGGGTTCCCGTACAAGGCGTTCCCGCGCAAGCACACCGTCTTCGGCACCGCCTGATCCCGGGGCTTTGCCCCCTCCCTTCGTCCCTGTTTCTTCCTTTTTCCTTCCTTTTTCCTTCCTTTTTCCTTCCTCTGTTCCTTTTTCCTTTTTCTGTTCCTTCTACGTGAGGCCCCGCCTTCCATTTTCCTTCTACTGTTCCTTTTACTGTTCCTTTTTCCTTCCTTTTTCCTTCCTTTTACGTAAGGCCCCGCCTTCCTTTTTCCTTCCTCTGTTGATTCAAGCTGTGCGCGGCCCGCTTAGCTTCGACCGGAAGAGAATGCGCCCTCGCCCCGCGGATCAAAAGAGTATGGCAAGTTCGTTCGTGCGGTGTCGACCGGCGGCGATCCCACCGCTGGCGCTCCACGTTGGACGCCGCCGCCGGCCCAGAGTCGGTCGATGCTGAAGGGCCTGACGCTTCGAAAACGGCGGATCGTTCAAGGTTGAAAGATCCCCGGGGTGTTAGTGACTACCTACCAGACCACCCCAACCCAACCCGAAGACCCGAATTTCAAGTTGGGGGGGCTATGGGCTCCATACGTGTTTCCTCAACGTTCCCCGACCCCCCCCACTGGGAATGGAAGGCAAAAATTGAGGGCTTCGGGTTGGGTTGGGGTGGTTTGGTGGGTGGTGAGTTAGGAACCAAGGCCCGGGTGGGCACGACGCGAACCTGCCGTACGTCTCTCTCTCTCTCTCTCTCTCTCTCTCCCTCTCCAGAGCGCGCTGCGCTGCACAACCCCCCCCCCGCCTCCCACCAAGAGCAGAGCGCGAGGACGGACTTCGAAGCCCTGGGCCGCCTTGAGCCTCGAGCCCCATGCCTAGCTGGCAGTGCCGTGAGCGCTAGACTTGGTTCAAGACGGGTGAGCACGGAGCTGAGTTGCTGTAATACTGCTGACACGTCTGCTGCTCTGCATACGCAATCTCGCCGAGGTTCTATCCTGGACCTCCCTCCCAAGGGTGCACACAACTATCCGGCAATCGCAGGCCACATGAGACAAACTCAGCCCCAACATGAGTCGGGAACACCAACAAAACATATAAACTTCGGCACGCCCCGCCTGCTGGAGCTGGTATGGCAGAGGCCCCGATTGAAACCCGTCGTAGCATCTGTGACAGACAGCCATGACCACCGCCCAACCAGCACGCTCTATCACGAGATCTCCAGGGAACAGAGCCGATCCATCGCCTCGCACAAAACCAATGCAGACCCCGTGGAAAGGGGGGAGCACGTGCTGAGCCAGGGAGAAATGTAGACGGGTGCGGGGGCTCGAATGGCCAGGCCATGGACTACACACTGGGCAGTGCTTCGATCATACTGGGCAGCACTCTCGAAGGCTGCGATCGCCTCAGGCTAGTCATCCACCTCCTGGCGTTCCTCTCCCCTCTCCCTTCTCCGAAGCCAGAGACGAAGAAACAACAACAGCCCCACGGCCCTCTGCGGGAGAGGCAAAGGTAGAGGCAAAGAAATCGAGAAGCCGGGAAGTTGGCAGCTGGATGCAAGGATACCAAGAAAAACGTGCGCCGAAGAAACGACCAGCCGACGGAAGAACCCCTGGCTCAAGATCGGCGGAGGGGAGGCGAAGCCTCAGCAAGGTCAAATGGGACCCAGAAGGCCCCCCGCCCTGGGATACTGGCCCCGTGCTCGCGCGGCCGGCCTTCCCCCAACGGAGACGGGCTCCCACGAAGCAGGGCTGCCACCACACCGCCGCGCCCGCCCAGCAAAAACTCAGGACCGCCAAACACACAGCTGCGCCGCCACCCAGCCACACACAGCAGCGCGCGAGAGCTGCACACGAGCCCCGTCGGCGAGAGGAGTCTTGGAGGCCTGGAAATGGGCACCAACACCGACTCAGGGGTCGCCTGCGTTTGTGGTGAAGCCCTGGCCCCACAGGAATCCTGAGCACACCACCATCAACGACATCGTGAATATCCCCCCCCGGTGGTGTCAACCTCTAGGCCTCCGGGAGCAGGCCAGCTCCCGCGAGAGAGGCAGAAGGCAGGGAGGCGGGGAGGCAGAGTGCGAGCGCGCTACACGAGGCGGGAATCTGTCCATGATCAAATGCCTGGGGTACCAGGTCCTGGACGGTGGACATGGCTGTATTTTGGCCCCAGGAGCCCCGAATACACCCAGATCGAAAGGGGCCAAGGATCCCCAACATGTTTACATGTTCTGAGGGGTTTCGTGCCCCCTCCGTTGTATTAAGCTCCCACAAATTCCTGGAGGTCTACATTTATGTATGCCTGCGCCTCTCCCTCTCTTGAACATCCATCGCCTGCCAGGGCCTCCGAAGGTCGATCCCCCGACGGCGGCTACCCGAGCATGGCGAGCTGGCTCACCAGTCGGTCCCCGGACGCCCCTCCCCGGGCCCAAGCGCATCGGCTTCCGGTGCTGCGCACAGCCGTGGCGACGAGGGGGCCCTCCCAGGGCCAGCTGCCGCTGCCTCGGCGCGCCACGATCTGAGGCTATGCACGGCTCCCCGCCTCCTGGCCATCGCTCGGACGTCCATTCCATGTGTTTTTTTCGGTTTCGTGCGTGGTTTTTTCGCCAAATGATCAAGGATGCTCCTCGATGGTCCTCGCCGAAGGAAACATGTACACGTCCGAGCGATGCCAGGCATCGGGCGCGCCCCGCCAGCAGTGGAGCCCGGCGGCCTCGCAGGTCCAGGACCTGGAGCTGCGGCAGCCTGTCCGACCAGCTGCAGGCCGCCGTGTTTTGATCCAGAAGTGCGCCGCGGCCGTCGTGCTGCCATCAGGAACGGCGAAGAGAAGGAGCGAGGAAGCGTCTCTGGCCACAGCGACGCCTCGACCACTCAAGAGGTCCGCCGACCTGAAGCTTCGGAGCGCCTCGACAGCCCTAGCCCCTCCCGAGCCCAGCGGGGGGTCCTTCCCTCGGCGCCTTGACTGTGCGGGGCGGAGGAGCAGGAGGGGGCGCTGCCGGGTCGCTGCCACGGGCCCCCGCAGCAACGGCGAGAATGACTGACACCATCATCGAACCATCGCAGAACCCCCACCATCGCCACCGTCATCACCATCAAGAGCCACGATTGTCAGAGCCACAATCGCCACCTCCACCATGGTGTCTGCACCGCTGGCGCGTGTCGAGCCCTGGTTTGCTCGTCAGTTTCGCGACTTGCAAGACAACATTCAACCCCCACCCTTCCTCCCCGACGAATCGGACCACAGATGCGCTCATGCGACAAAGACCCTGTGTTGTTTGCCTTCCGCGCTAGAAAACACTGAAGCATGGGTGACCGCCCACCTCTGCCCCCGCATCAACAAACCCAAACCCCCATCCCCCTCCCCCGCGAAGCAAGATGGCGGATTCTCGCGGAATCGCAACCGAATGAGCAACCTTGACCCTTCCCACAGCGCTTCATCGCTCTTGAACTCGACTCGACAGAATGACACAAGAAGTGAAGACGAAGAATCTGAGGAACGCGTAACTAACAACCTCACGAACTGAAGGGCTGACGAGCGCCCGCGGGCTGGGCCAGCGCCTGCTGCTGGAGTGCAGCCCCTGACTCGAATGGACGTTGATGCACGGTCCTTGTATTGATTCGACTCAGCCATCTGGCCAACCCAGAGAGAATTACCGTGAGAACCGAGAAAACCTAAATGAATGAACTGACCATGTTCGCTACACCAGCCTGTAGGGATCCTTCCGTTCCATTGTTGAATCTGCCGGCCCCCTTGCGGGGCCACCAGGCTGTAGGGCGAAGGTTCGCAGTTTCCTGTACCAGTTGCAGCTTCCTTCCAATTTCAACTGTTACAGTTCTGCCACTTGCTGCTTAATGTTCCTTGTTGACTTCTAGCTGCTTACTGTTCCTTGTTGATGGACCGCGCGAAGGGGGGAGGCCCAAAACGGGCATTCTTACCACGCCCAAATCGTATTCTCTGAATTGCTGGGGTGGGGTAAAATTAACACCCCTCACGCAGATCGGCGGGATCAGGGTCCAAAAACACAGGGGATTTGTCACATTTCTGAAATTCGGTGGCACCCCTCATACAGATCGGCGGGGTCAGGGTCCAAAAACAAATGGGATTTGCCACATTTATGAAATGCGGTGGCACACCTCACGCAGATCGGCGGGGTCAGAGTCCAAAAACACAAGGGATTCGCCACATTCCTGAAATTCGGTGGCACCCCTCATACAGATCGGCGGGGTCAGGGTCCAAAAACACAAGGGATTTGCTACATTTCTGAAATTGGGTGGCACCCCTCGCGCAGATCGGCAGGGTCAGGGTCCAAAAACACACGGGATTTGCAACATTTCAAATTCGGTGGCACCCCTCACACAGATCGGCAGAGTCAGGGTCCAAAAACACACGGGTTTTGCCACATTTCTGAAACCCGGCGGCACTCCTCATGCAGATCCGTAGGGTCAGGGTCCAAAAACACAAGGAATGTGCCACATTACTGAAATTCGGCGGCACCCCTCACGCAGATCCGTAGGGTCAGGGTCCAAAAACAAACAGGTCCCGACACTGCTTCACGGCGAAGCCAAAGCCTCATGACTTCGCTCTTCCATGGCCCATTCTCCGAGAGAGGGGGCCGGCGGCAGGGGGCGAAGCCCTTACGGATATGCGGGGAATCACTGAATTGCAGCAACATCGGATCCGTGCGTTCACGTACCCATCGTCAAAACGAGCGCGCGCCAATGACAACGACCGGCAGGAGACCGCGCAAGCCTGAAGTGCGTACCACAGATCATTCCCCAGGATGTTGGGAGGGCCCCATGGGCCGTGCCAGACAGTCTCTCGCCTGCTCAGCAGGCCCAAAGTGGATCCAACACGGCGCGAGACGGCGCCGATGAGTCCGCCGAAAAGTTCCCAGTAGACCCTCCGGAAGCGAGCCACACTGAACAACGATCTGTTTCCAAATGTGTTAGCCTACCACCTCCCCAGGCCGCGTCCACGCGGTCATCAAGACCTCTCCAGCTGCCCGAGACGGCCTCACGACAGCTCAAGGCAGTCCCAAGAAGAGCCCTCGGTGACCATAGGTTGTCCCAAGGCGAGCCACCGCATGCCACATGCCCGCTTGGTGTGCGCGAGCTCTCTCCAGCGGCGTTGCTTTTTTACGCCGCAGCGCGGCAAAGGCAATCCGCTCGCGCGCTCCAGGTGGACTGGCTGCAACACGGCAATAAGCGTCCGGCTGCAAAGTGGGGAAGGGGGGGAGCAGGGCGGCCGCAGAAGGCGGGAAGGAGAGGGGGACACTCGCGGCGCGAAAAACAACACCGTGGGCCGCCGTTGCGGCCAGCCTGTGCTGAGGCACCCTGGCAGTAGAGCGTGGCGGCATCACAGTCACACCGAGGGGCTGAAAGCTCCAGCAGCGTTACATATGCTAGCTGAAAAAAAAATACATGGATAAAAAAGCACAAGGATCCCCTCCTAAGGACCCGCGAAAAAAAAAACGGAACGAAACTTCCCCCCAGTCCTCCTCCTCCCGCTTCTCCTCCCGCTCTTCCTCTCCTCTTCTGTGACGTCCCGCCGTCGCCGTGTACTGTGCTCTTGTTCACACAGTGTTGCAATGCTGATGTTTGCTCTTCTGGTGCGGTGGCACTGCGATGGTACATTGGTTTCCCGCTCAGCGACGTGCACCAGCTCCACAACGCAGCGCCTATGTACACCACAGCGTGGGCCTCATTTTCAGGTCGGCGCGTTGCTCCCGCCGTTGAGAACGGCGCGTTACGTGTTTCATCGCTGTCGCTCCTCGGTCCCCCCTCCTCCGCTTACCCCTGGTTCGCCTGCCCCTCCGGTTCCCTCAAGTGCAGCTCCCGCGGCTGCTGTGCGTCCTCGTAGACCGCCTCCTCCTTACGCATCCTCCATCTCCTCCTGCTCATCATCCTGTTCGCTCGCCACCTCCTCCTCCTCCTCCTCTTCGTCCTCCTCCTCCTCCTCCTCCTCCTCCTCTTCCTCCTCATCCTCCTCCTCCTCGTCCTCCATGTACGCAATTTCCTTTTGACCGATTGCGCGTATCACGGAGGGGTATTGTGGTTGGAGTTCCAGGTCGGCTATGGCACGCGTCCGTGGATAGAGAAACTGCCTGCGCAATGGGGAGGAAAGGGAGGGGGACGCGATGTCAGATGTTGCGCGAGAGTCGCTCATCTCATCCTGGCACTCACCCAGCTCTCTCCTCTCGCTCCTCTGATCTCTCGCATCTCTCCTCTCTCCTCTCCCCTCCTCCACTTCCTCATCCTCCTCCTCCCTCGGATGATGGCAGACACGCGCCCGCTCGGTGGACGGGCGGGTTCCCGACGCGTGCCCACACACATTACGCTACTGACGAACCCCACATACTTCCTTCGATTCTTCAATTACGCTACCGAGGAACCCCACACACTCAATTTAAATCTTATGTGCTTGCTTAAGTTTATACTATATGCGCAATTCTGCGTTCTCAGCCCTCGTCGCGAATGTTCCCCTCTGTGTCATCCAACGCCGTATTGCTTGAACCTCCTCCCTCTTCCTAGCCTTCTATCCTCCATCAAGGACAGATTCGAGCCAGCCAGCGGCCGCGCTCAGGGACCACCCCCTGCGCACCCCCTATGGTGTCTAGAAAGTGCCACGCCTGCTATGCCTGGACGACTGGCACGGATAGCGGCCGCGCTCAGGGACCACCCCCTGTGCACCCCCTATGGTGTCGAGAAAGTGCCACGCCTGCTATGCCTGGACGACTGGCACGGATAGGGGCCGCGCTCGGGGGCCACCCCCTGCGCACCCCCTATTGTGTCGAGAAAGTGCCACGCCTGCTATGTCTGGACGACTGGCACGGATAGCGGCCGCGCTCAGGGACCACCCCCTGCGCACCCCCTATGGTGTCTAGAAAGTGCCACGCCTGCTATGCCTGGACGAGGATAGCGGCCGCGCTCAGGGACCACCCCCTGCGCACCCCCTGTGGTGTCGAGAAAGTGCCACGCCTGCTATGCCTGGACGACTGGCACGGATAGCGGCCGCGCTCAGGGACCACCCCCTGCGCACCCCCTATGGTGTCGAGAAAGTGCCACGCCTGCTATGCTTGGACGACTGGCACGGATAGCGGCCGCGCTCAGGGACCACCCCCTGCGCACCCCCTATGGTGTCTAGAAAGTGCCACGCCTGCTATGCCTGGACGACTGGCACGGATAGCGGCCGCGCTCAGGGACCACCCCCTGCGAATCCCTCATGGTGTCGAGAAAGTGCCACACGTGCTATGCCTGGACGACTGGCACGGATAGCGGCCGCGCTCAGGGACCACCCCCTGCGCACCCCGTATGGTGTCTAGAAAGTGACACGCCTGCTATGCCTGGACGACTGGCACGGATAGCGGCCGCGCTCAGGGACCACCCCCTGCGCACCCCCTATGGTGTCGAGAAAGTGCCACGCCTGCTATGCCTGGACGACTGGCACGGATAGCGGCCGCGCTCAGGGACCACCCCCTGTGCACCCCCTATGGTGTCGAGAAAGTGCCACGCCTGCTATGCCTGGACGACTGGCACGGATAGGGGCCGCGCTCGGGGGCCACCCCCTGCGCACCCCCTATTGTGTCGAGAAAGTGCCACGCCTGCTATGCCTGGACGACTGGCACGGATAGCGGCCGCGCTCAGGGACCACCCCCTGCGCACCCCCTATGGTGTCGAGAAAGTGCCACGCCTGTGCCTGGACGACTGGCAATATGCCACGCCTGCCATGCCTGGACGACTGGCACGGATAGCGGCCGCGCTCAGGGACCACCCCCTGCGCTAGAGACCACGCCTATGCCTGGACGACGCACACCCGCTCGTGGTGTCGAGAAAGTGCCACGCCTGCTATGCGACTGGACGGATACTGCACAAATAGCGGCCTGGCGCTCAGGGACCACCCCCTGCGCACCCCCTTATGGTGTCTAGAAAGTGACACGCCTGCTATGCCTGGACGACTGGCACGGATAGCGGCCGCGCTCAGACCACCCCCTGCGCACCCCTATGGTGTCGAGAAAGTGCCACGCCTGCTATGCCTGGACGACTGGCACGGATAGCGGCCGCGCTCAGGGACCACCCCCTGCGCACCCCCTGTGGTGTCTAGAAAGTGCCACGCCTGTATGCCTGGACGACTGGCACGGATAGCGGCCGCGCTCAGGGACCACCCCCTGCGGACACGAGCTGAACTCGGACCCAGCTGAACTCGGACCCAGCTGAACTCGGACCCAAGCTGAACTCGGACCCAGCTGAACTCGGACCCAAGCTGATCTCGGACCCGGAATCCCGGACCCAAAAACTCGGACCCAGCTGAACTCGGACCCAGCTGAACTCGGACCCAGCTGATCTCGGACCCAGCTGATCTCGGACCCAGCTGAACTCGGACCCAGCTGATTTCGGACCGAGGCCCGCGCTGCAGCGAGAGCGTCCGGGTCCGAGATCAGCCGGGTCCGAGATCAGCCGGGTCCGAGATCAGCCGGGTCCGAGATCAGCCGGGTCCGAGATCAGCCGGGTCCGAGATCAGCCGGGTCCGAGACCAGCCGGGTCCGAGTTCAGCGGGTCCGAGATCAGCTGGGTCCGAGTTCAGCCGGGTCCGAGTTTCCGGGTCCGAGATCAGCCGGGTCCGAATTCAGCCGTCGGCTGATCTCGGACCCGGCCGCGCCCGAACTCGGCCGGCCATGTGCCCTCGCCCCCTCCCCGTCTCTCAGGACCGCAAGGCAACAAAGAGCCCATCGAGCCATCTGGAATGTGCGTTCCCGATAATCCCACAAGCCCTTTAGGGCGTGAGTGGTCTAGCGAGCTCGTTCTGCCAAACCCCTTTCTTCCCCTTCGGGGAGGGGGTTCCCCCTCCCCCTACCCCCTCCCCCTGGGCCTAGAGGCGCCTTCCCGCGAGGAATAGGAGCGCCCAAGATGGCCTAAGATTGTTCCAAGAGGGCCTCAAAGAGCTCAAGATAGCCTCCAAGGTCAAGCAAGATTTCCCAAGATGGTTCAAGATAGAAGATAGCTATCAACAGACATCCAAGAGCTCTCGAGACCGCCCCAGGACGGCTCCAAGTGCCTTTCGAGCCCTCCAATGAAGCCCTCAAGAGGCCAAAATCCTTGAAATCCGTTTTGTTTTTCGATGTTTTTTGCATTGTCGCCCTTTCGCGTCCGATGAGCTCTTGAGGCCTCAAGATGGCTCCAAGATGGCCCACAAGGGCCCCAAGAGAGGCCCAGGAGGGCTCCAAGACGGCAACAAGAGCGCCCAGGACCGCCCCAAGAGCGGCCCAAGAGAGCCCCAAGAGGCTCATTTTCGGGTCCCGACGGGGGCACTGACTTAAAGAACCCCCACATCTTTCATCGATGAGACCTCAAGGCCTCCAAGAGGGCCCCCAGAGAGCCCCAGGACGGTCCCAAGAGAGCCCCAGGAGGGGCCAGGAAGCCTCCAATATGGCCCCAGGAGGGCCTCCAAAAGAGCCCTGAATACCGGGGACGCATGAGGGCGGCGCCAGTGGGGCCTTCGGTGGAGGTATCCGTGAGGCCATGGAACGTGCATGCGGTGTCCCGAACTGGATAACGGGAACGCACGCGGGCATTGCCAGTGGGGGATTCTGTAGAGCTCCCCAGGGTCCGAAGGAACGAGTGTGGTGAGTGGTGGTATGGTCGGCGGGAACGCGCGCGGGCCACGCCAGTGGGCCCTTGTTCGGTGGAGGTCCCCATGAGGTCACGCGACGTGTGATAAGTGTCCCGAAGAGGATTGCGGAGACGCATGCGGGCGGGGGCAGTGGGGCCTTCGCATTGCATGGGCCGGGGGAACGTGCGTGGGCAGTTCCGCCATGGGCGACGGGGGCGCATGCGGCCGGCGCCGCCAAGGCCTTCGGTGCAAGTCACCGTGATGCCGGGAAAAGGTGTGAGGGAAAATAATGAAAGTTGTGGAGGGGACGCATGGCGGCGCAAGAGGGGTCTCTTCGGTGGAGCACCCTCGGCGGCCACGACGCGCGGGCTGTAAACCATGTCGTGTAAAAGTTCTGAAGACGCAAAGCGGCCCATCGCATCCAGTCCAGGCGGTGCAGCCGCTTGGATGATGCATGCGCTACTTGCGCGAATCCGCATCCATGAGTACCGAACGGGACACGCACGCGCGCGTGGAGCCAGTCCGGCGAGGACCGTTCGCGCCGCGTGTGTAGATCAGTCGCGGCGCGCGGCATGACTAATGCACGCACGCGGCATCTGCGAGTTGCGGCGCTCCGCGCTGCCCAACTGCGCAGCGCCCACACATGCGCGGGGCCGACGGCGAGCAGCCTCGCGCGAGGAGCGCTCCTTGAGACGTTTGGAGACGCCCTCAGCAGACTCCCGCGACCGCAATGTCGCGCAGGCGCCCCCCGCCGAGTGTCCCAGCGGCAATGCGGCAGTCGCAGGCGAGTGGCCCGGCGGCCCCTCTGTCGCACGGTCGAGGGGCCCTTGCGAGAGATTCACCATGGACTCCCTGACTTCGTGGCGCGCGCGCAACGAGACGGGAGTCTGCCGCCCGGGGTCCGCGCAGACATGGAGGACGTGCGCTTAGAACACGCAGGCAAGGACGGCGTCCGCGCGGCAGGAGTCCCCGTGGGCGTCCTCGGGAGCGCTGGGGATGCTACGTGCGTCCGCGCGCCGCCATGGAAGTAGCAGCATCCGCGCGCGCGGAGCCCAGCGGGAGCCCGTCCATGTCCTGCGCGCGGGAATCGCCGGTGCAGGGAAAGCCCTTCGCGGGCGCCAGAATTTTGGAAAACGACTGGTCCGCGAAGCCCATCTGCGCGGAGCAGCCACCGCGCGCGCGCGCAGGGAACTCCGCGAAGGGCAAGTGGAAAGCGAAAAGCCACGGGGTGGCGCGCCCGCGCCTGCTGAAAGAGCCCCTTGCACAGACGCAGGGGCGCGCGCTGTCGCGCGAAGACAGCCGTCGGAAGCACGCGTGTCAGAGCAGGCGAGCCCAGCAGCAGGCCATGCCCGCGCAACTCTGCAACGAGGGCAGAGATGCAAAGCCCCGCGACGAGGCCCGTGGAGTTCCAATGGCAGACAAGCCTTTGCGAACACACCCACAGACACACACGCGCGCACACACGGACACACACTTAGGGGAGTAACTCGTAAGGCGCACGGGAGAAGTCCGATTTGGGAACAAGCGCGGCGCCGAGTTTCCCCGGAGACTGGAGGGCGGTGTCTGGCAGGCCGAGCATTGCGCCGTCGCCTGTCCGCATCGGTCCACGATGGCCGCCCGAACGCTGGCGCGCGCAACTTTTGCCTGGGCGCCCGCGGAGCAAGACGCCCACCCGGACATGCGCAGTGCGCGGGAGCCACGGCATCCAGCTTTTGTCTGCGAGCGCTGCGTTTTGCGTCTGGCGCTGGGTGGGCGAGGCTTTCCGAGGCACTCACTCCTGCTGGTGCTCCCTGCCGCTTGCACCTGGGGTAACGACGCCAGTCTCTGCGCGTTGCTGCAGTGGCCCCTTTTCCATGCACTTGGAGCGCCGCACGGAGAGTGAAAGTGGACTTGCGGAAGTCGCTCGGCGACTACTTCCGCTCATGCTTTGGCCAGGCAGGGCCCATGGCGAACCGCATCCAGGGGCGCCAGCGCACCATGTTCAGCAGCGCGTTGCGGTACTCCCCGTAAGAATTCGCCACCGCCTCGGATATCACGAACGCACGTCTCGCCTGCCGCGCGCGACGCAGGACAGGCAGCCCGCCGCGCACCTGGCGGGGGGGCCCCGACGACGCAGTGGCGCGGCAGCGAAGAGGTTCAGGAGCAGCCCACCCACGTGCTCAATTTTGATGCAGCGGAGAGCTTGCGCCATCATCGCGCAGGCGGCCTCTGCTTCGATGTCCAGGCGGAGTTCGACAGGATGAGGGCAGGAGCCTCTTCGAGCTGCGCCAGAGCACGCTCGTGGCCCCTCATGCGCCACAGGGCCCCCCAGCGCGCGGGACCGACGGCGACGGCGACCAGCCTCGCGCGAGGAGCGCATCCTGAAACGTTCGCCGCCACCTTCTCCGGGCTCCCGCGACCACGATGGCGCGCAGACGGACCGCGCCGCGTTTCCCGGCGGCACGCCAGCGGGCAGGCGGCCCCTGCGTGGCGAGCGCGCAGGGCCGGAGGCAGAGATTGTCTCTGGAATCCCCGACGCGGGCCCGCGCGCGGAACGCGAGAGTCCGCCGCCCGGGAAAGCGGGCGCTGCCGCTCCGCACTCACATGGAGGACGCACCGCAAGGAAAACGCAGGCAAGAAAGAACGGACTCCGCGCGGCAGGTGCCCCGTGGACCTCCGCGGGAGCGCGAGAGATGCTGCGGGCGCGAGGTCGCTGAAACGGAAAAGGGTGCATTCGCAAAACTGGCGCATGCCCAGCGGTGGCCCGTCGATGCTCCGCGCGCGGGAAATGGCGGCGCAGGGTGGCATGCGCGGGGTGAGACATGGAGACGAAGAGGCGATCCGTGCGTCCCATCTGGGCGGCATGGCCATCGCGCGCGCGCGCGCCCGCGCGCTGGGGACTCCATGGCGGGCAGGAAAGAGGCGGAAAGCCACCGGGTGGCGCGGCCGCGCCTGAGAGAGCCCCTGCACGCGCACAAGAGCGCGCTCGGTCGGGGAAAGAGTCGAAGCGCATGCACTCGCGGCAGACCAGGAGAGCCGATTAGCAGGCCATGGCCGCACGAATCTGCAGTCATGGCATCCTTGCAAAGGCCCCCCATGAGGACCATGACATGCCCATGGAGCACGAAACGCTGAGAACACATTGACGGGGTCACCCTTACGCCTCAGGGGAAAGAGCCCAGTGGGGGACAATGGGCGGCGGCGGGTTGTGCCGGAGGCTGGAGGATGCTGTCTGGCCCCATCGCTCCACGATGGCCGCCCGGACGCTGGGGCGCGCAACTTTTGCCTGGGCGCCCGCGGAGCAAGACGCCCACCCCGACATGCACAGGGTGTGGGAGCCGCGACAACCGGCCTTGGTCTGCGTGCGCTTGGATTTGCGTCTGGCGCTGGCTCGGCGCGTCTTTCGGAGCCACTCCTTCCTGCTTGCGCTCCCAGCCGCTTGCGCCTGCGGCAACGACGCCCTTCTCCTGGCGATGCTGGCGTGGCCCCTTTTCCGTGCGCGTGGAGCGCCGGACCGGTAGGCCACGGTGGACTCGCGGATGTCGCTCTGCGTGAGCTTCTTCTGCTCCTGCGTAAGCACGAGAGGGTCCAGGGCAAAGCACATCTAGGGGCACCGACGCACCATGTTCAGCAGCGCGTTTTCCGCAGGGAAGCCTTTGCGAAGGTATTCACAGTAAATCTCCGCCCCCGCCTGCGAGATCACGAACGCATGGCTCTGGTAAGCCTGCCGGGCGCAGCACAAACCAGCCGGCCCTCCGCGCACCTTGCGCAAGGGCCCAGACCACGGAGTGGTAGAGCAGCCAAGGTACAGGATCAGCCAATCCTTGTGGTCCTTGTGGATGCAACGGAGAGCCTGCGCAATCATCGCGCAGGCCTCCTTGGCATCGATTGCCAGGCGGATGTCGTCTTCCAAGACGATGAGGGCAGGAGCGTCTTGGAGCTGCGCCAAAGCACGCTCGTGGCTCATCAGACAGCCCAAGGTCCCCCAATGCGTGCCCCAATTCGACTTGGCATTTCGCACATACCGAATACGGCGCGTCTTGTGTGCGGCGTCGAACCAGGGGCAAAGCACCCGGCCGCCCGGCCCGCCCTGGCAACGCTTAGCATACCCACTCCGTGCCTTGAGGGAATCCCCATCGGTTCCCGCCAACCACGTCGGCTCGATGCCCAGACCGGCTGCCACCTGGAAGGCAACGTCGCGCTTGTCTTCTCGACGCCGTAGGCTAAATCGAGCAAGAGGGCAGCGCTCGGAAGGTCGCGGATGCCATGGGACCAGATGGCTGGCAGAAGGCAGTGCGATCGAAAGGAAACGCTTGAGCCAAGGTCCCTGTGAAGAAAACGTGGTTGGGCTGGGAATGGCGCGACGACATAAAGGTGTAGGCGGAGGGCATAATGGAAAACCCACAAAGGACTCAAAGCGAATGCTATGGATCGCAATGGAATGCAATGCATCGCAAAGCGAAGTCAAGAAGGCAGAACAATGCAAGGCAGAGCGATGGAAACTTGGAAGGAGCTGCGCTGCATTGCACAACAATGGAATGCATGACAACGCAAGGCATGACAACGCATGCCACACCTGAAAGACACAGAGTGCATGGCCACAAAGGCCGGAGAAAGATCCCCTGGAACCCATTTCCGGGATTACAGCTGCCGCCGAGTCTCCTGCACAGGAGACGGGAGGGGAGGAGCAAGGAGGAAGGAGGAAGGAAGGAAGGAGGAGCAGGGAGGAGGGAGGAAGAGGACGTCGTCGTCGTCGACGTCGTCGTCGTGATGGTCTCTGTGGCCGCAGTCGTCGCCGTCGGAATCGTACTCCGCCGTCGCTGCCATCATCACCGTCGACATTGCCATGGCCATTCCGAGCCTGAGAGCCACCGCGCGAAAATGCACGTCAATATCCAATTGCATGCCTGTACGGCGTGGGCGTCTGAGCATGCTCCTGTGGCCCATGTGAAAGGATGGAGGAAGTGCTGTAGGGCCGCCCGCCCTGGGCCCAAGGACACCTTCAAAACCGCCCACGCGCGCGAACTGGGCGGCCACAGAGCCCGTAAGACAGCCACGGCTCCCGTTCTTCATTTTCTCCCGCTCCTCCTCGTCCTCCTCCATCCTCTCCCCTTTAAAAGAAATCCTCCCTGGCGCACCACGGAACGTGTGTGTAGGGGGGGGGGAGGCAGGCGTTTCGCCAGAGACTCCCTTGCCATGTACGATCGCCATGTATGATCCTGAAGTGTACTATTGTGCAACATTTACACGATGGAGGGCGGTTTGTGTTCACAATGCGGCTCTCGCCTTAGCGCCGCGTGCAATCGTCTTGAAGTCTGTTACGCGGGTGGAGGGAGGTTCCTTTCCAAAATGGGGCTCTCGCCTGATGGCCGCGGACAATCGTCGTGAACGTCTGTCGCAGTGCAGGGATGGAGGGAGGTTACTTTTCAACATGGGGCTCTCGCGTGCTCGCCGCGGACATTGAGGCACCAGACGCCGGGGAGGCGCCGGAGCCGCCGGGTGAGCGCCGGTGGCGCGCCGGCCGAGAGCCGGGACAGCGCCAGACCGCCGAGTAAACGCCGACCGGGAAAGCGCCGGAGGCGGGAGGGCGCCGGCCGGAAGAACCCGAGGCCGCGGAAGTCGGGAGGACCAGCGGGATCGCACCTGGCAGGAGGTGGGTCTGAGATCAGCCAGTAGCGAAATCAACCGACTCGGAGTTCAGGCAAGTCCGAAATGAGCCGGGTCCGAGTGCAGCCAGAGAGGACGGGCGCGCCGGGAGCGCCCAGGCGAGACCAGGTCCGAGGTCAGCCGGGTCCGAGACGGCGGGATGGCGGTCAGACGGCGGCGGCCAGGGGAGCGCCGGCGTGGAGCCGGGCCAGGAGCACCCCCAGCCAGAGGCGGGGGGGAGCGCCGGGCGGGAGAACCCCAGCCGGAAGCTGGGAGGAGCGCCGGAAGCAGGCCGAGTCCGAGATCAGCCAGGTCCGAGATCAGCCGGGTCCGAGTTCAGCCAGGTCCGAGATCAGCCGGGTCCGAGATCAGCCGGGTCCGAGAGACGCCGAGGAGACGCTGGCCGGGGGAGCGCCGGCCGGGGGAGCCGGGCCGGGAGCACCCCGGCCAGAGGCCGGGAGGAACGGCGGGGGCGGGAGAACCCCAGCCAGAAGCCGGGAGGAGCGCCGGAGGCAGGCCGGGTCCGAGATCAGCCGGGTCCGAGATTAGCCGGGTCCGAGTTCAGCCGGGTCCGAGTTCAGCCGGGTCGGAGACGCCGGGGGGGCGCCGGCCGGGGGAGCGCCGGCCAGGAGCCGGGCCTGGAGCACCCCCAGCCAGAGGCCGGGAGGAGCGCCGGGCGGGGGAACCCCAGCCGGAAGCCGGGAGGAGCGCCGGAGGCAGGCCGAGTCCGAGATCAGCCGGGTCCGAGATCAGCCGGATCCGAGTTCAGCCGGGTCCGAGATCAGCCGGGTCCGAGATCAGCTGGGTCCGAGATCAGCCGGGTGGGAGACGCCGGGGAGACGCCGGCCGGGGGAGCGCCGGCCTCGAGCCGGGCCGGGAGCACCCCGGCCAGAGGCCGGGAGGAGCGCCGGGCGGGAGAACCCCAGCCAGAAGCCGGGAGGAACGCCGGAAACAGACCGGGTCCGAGATCAGCCGGGTCCGAGATCAGCCGGGTCCGAGTTCAGCCGGGTCCGAGATCAGCCGGGTCCGAGATCAGCCGGGTCCGAGATCAGCCCGGTCCGAGACGGCGGGATGGCGGGGAGACGCCGGCGGCCCGGGGAGCGCCGGCGTGGAGCCAGGCGGGGAGCACCCCCAGCCAGAGGCCGGGGGGAGCGCCGGGCGGGAGAACCCCAGCCGGAAGCTGGGAGGAGCGCCGGAGGCAGGCCGGGTCCGAGATCAGCCGGGTCCGAGATCAGCCGGGACCGAGATCAGCCGGGTCCGAGATCAGCCGGGTCCGAGATCAGCCGGGTCCGAGTTCTGCCGGGTCGGAGACGCCGAGGAGACGCCGGCCGGGGGAGCGCCGGCCTGTTGAGCCGGGCCGGGAGCACCCTGGCCAGAGGCCCCAGAGGCCGGGAAGAGCGGCGGGCGGGAGAACCCCAGGCAGAAGCCAGGAGGAGCGCCGGAGGCAGGCCGGGTCCGAGATCAGCCGGGTCCGAGTTCAGCCGGGTCCGAGTTCAGCCGGGTCCGAGATCAGCCGGGTCCGAGTTCAAACACACCAACAAACAACAAAAAAAAATCAACACACAACAACAAACCACAAACAAAACAAACAAACAAAAACACACAACACAAAAAACCAAACCAAACAAAAACAAAAAAAGCACAACTAAACACCATGCAACAAAAAAATGCCGGTCCGAGTTCAGCCGGGTCGGAGACGCCGGGGAGACGCCGGCCGGGGGAGCGCCGGCCAGTGGAGCCGGGCCAGGAGCACCCCGGCCAGAGGCCGGGCCGGGAGCACCCCGGCCAGAGGCCGGGAGGAGCGCCGGGCGGGAGAACCTCAGCCGGAAGCCGGGAGGAGCGCCGGAGGCAGGCCGGGTCCGAGATCAGCCGGGTCCGAGATCAGCCGGGTCCGAGTTCAGCCGGGTCCGAGATCAGCCGGGTCCGAGATCAGCCGGGTCCGAGATCAGCCGGGTCCGAGTTCAGCCGGGTCCGAGTTCAGCGGGTCCGAGTTCAGCCGGGTCCGAGATCAGCCGGGTCCGAGTTCAGCTGGGTCCGAGTTCAGCCGGGTCCGAGTTCAGCTTCTTCCTGCGCACCCCCTATGGTGTCGAGAAAATGCCACGCCTGCTATGGCTGGACGACTGGCACGGATAGCGGCCGCGCTCAGGGACCACCCCCTGCGCACCCCCATGGTGTCCGAGAAAGTGCCTAACGCCTGCTATGCCTGGACGGAAACCTGGCACGGATAGCGGCGCGCTCGAGGGCCAGCACTGCGCACAACCCCTATGGTGTTTCGAGAAAGTGGCCCCAACACCGCTTTTGCCTGGACGACTGCAACGGAAATAGCGGCCGCGCTCAGGGACCACCCCTGCGCACGTCCCCTGTGGGTGTCCTAGAAGTGCCACGGAACCTGCTATGCTGGACGACTGTCACGGATAGCGGCCGCGCTCAGGGACCACCCCTGCGCACTCCCTATGGTGTCGAGAAAGTGCCACGCCTGCTATGCCTGGACGACTGGCACGGATAGCGGCCGCGCTCAGGGACCACCCCCTGCGCACCCCCTATGTGTCGAGAAAGTGCCACGCCGCTAGGTGGACGCTGGCACGGATAGCGGCCGCGCTCAGGGACCCCCCCTGCGCACCCCCTATGGTGTCGAGAAATGCCACGCCTGCTATGCCCTGGACGACTGGCACGGATAGCGGCCGCGCTCAGGGACCACCCCCTGCGCACCCCCTATGGTGTCGAGAAAGTGCCACGCCTGCTATGCCTGGACGACTGGCACGGATAGCGGCCGCGCTCAGGGACCACCCCCTGCGCACCCCCTATGGTGTCGAGAAAGTGCCACGCCTGCTATGCCTGGACGACTGGCACGGATAGCGGCCGCGCTCAGGGACCACCCCCTGCGCACCCCCTATGGTGTCGAGAAAGTGCCACGCCTGCTATGCCTGGACGACTGGCACGGATAGCGGCCGCGCTCAGGGACCACCCCCTGCGCACCCCCTATGGTGTCGAGAAAGTGCCACGCCTGCTATGCCTGGACGACTGGCACGGATAGCGGCCGCGCTCAGGGACCACCCCCTGCGCACCCCCTATGGTGTCTAGAAAGTGCCACGCCTGCTATGCCTGGACGACTGGCACGGATAGCGGCCGCGCTCAGGGACCACCCCCTGCGCACCCCCTATGGTGTCGAGAAAGTGCCACGCCTGCTATGCCTGGACGACTGGCACGGATAGCGTGTTGCGCTGCTTGTGTGTTTGTGCCGCGCTGTCCTGTGATACGCTGTGCTGTGCTGTGCTGCGCTGCGCTATGCTGAGAAGAGCTGAGCTGAGCTGTGTGTCGTGCTGTTCTGAGCTCCGTGCTGTGCTGAGCTGTGCTGTGCTGTGCTGAGCTGTGCTGAGCTGAGCTGTGCTGTGCTCTGCTGTGTGAGAAGGGTGGGGCGGGATGAGGTGGGTGAGGTGGGCCGCGGGTGCGACACGGCAGGGAAGAAAACCAGAACCCCACTAAGCGTGTGGGGAAAAATTGGTTTCGCAGCGAACGTTCTACGAGAATGTTGTCCAGATTGCTATCCAAACGTGCCATTGCTTGATACTTGTCACTCATCCCCATCTCCTCTCCTGCAACGGGGCAAGATGCGAGGTGGTCACTGGGGGGCGTTTCCCGGAGCTGGGGCAAACACGACATTGCCACATCGCGGTTAGTCAAGGGATCAAGCGTGCTCACGACGGTCTGAATGCCTGTCTGGATGCAGCTGGTGACATGCGGATAGCGCCCCCGCCTCCTGCGCCCCCCCATCGGGTGTCCAGGGAGTGCCACGCCTGCCACGCTTTGCGACCGCACGATGGATACTCCAGATTTCGTAATAAAAGGGAGGGGGTCTGGACCCTCCAAGACAAGCCATTTCAGACCTCCCCCGTGGGAGAACCCTCCAAAGCATCGTTCCCAGACCCCCCCAGGCCCTCCAAGATAGCCTGGAAGAGACCCCCCCCCCCGAAATGAGACCCCCCTCCCTTTATTACAAAATCTGGAGTAGCGCCCCAAACCCCAATGCACCCCCATCTGGTGCCCATGGCGTGCCACGCCTGCCACGCCCTGCGAGCTCACGACGGACAGCGCCCCCCCCATCCCCTGCGCACCCCCCATCTGGTGGCCAGGAAGTGCCACGCCTGCCACGCGTCACGAGTTCGCGACGGGCAGGGCCCCCCCCCCACCCCCTGCCTATCCCCCTCTGGCGTCCAGGAGGTGTACCTCCTGCCACGCGCTGCGACTGCACGTCGGATAGCGCGCCCCCCATCCCCTGCGCACCCCCAGCCGGTGCCCAGGAAGTGCAGCGCCTGCCATGCCCTGCGAGCTCACGGCGGAGAGCGCCCCGACCCCCCCGCGCCCCCATCCCCCCTCTGGGGCGCGGGAAGTGGCACGTCTGCCACGCTGTGTGGGCGCACGGCGGATAGCGTCCCCAACACCTGCGTACCCCCTTTATGGCGTCCAGGAAATGCCACGTGTGTATACAAGCGTTGTCCCGTCCGCGTGTCATCACGGTCCTGCCTGCGTGTAACATGTATGCCTTCTGTGTGTCTGTGTCTCTGTGTGCGTGCGCGTCTGCATGTTTGGTTGTGTCTGATGCGCGCGCGAGAGCGGGTGAGAGGGAGAGGAAGAAGGGGGAGGTGAGGAAGAAAACCATAACCCAAAACACGTGGGGACAAAACTCCCCGTCAGCGCTCCTGGCCATCTCCCACAAGTGGTTGCCGTCCAGCTGCAGCGTCTCCAGCCGTTCTGGCAGCTTGCCCATCTCGCGCAGGCGATTGTGCTGCAGATGGAGGACCTCGACGTGAGGAGAACGGAAACATGCGGGGAGGGAGGGAAAGGGGCGGGAAGCAGCGGGGGGGGCGGGAAGGGGAGGAGACGGGAGGGGAGGACGGGAGGCCAGGGCGGAGGGGAAGGCAAAAAGGAAGAAGACAGGACGAAGACACAAGAGGGGGGCATGGACATGATGAAGAAAAGGGGGCGGAAAATGAGAGAAGGGATTTTAGCCGTGGAGGAGACAGTTCGTTGTAGTCAACAACATGCCCTCCCAACTACCGTGCGTGACTTTGTGCCTAAGAAGGGTCAACTTCCCCATCCTTCATCCTCCTCCATCCTCAAGCTTTCGCAACCTCCTGCCTCCCTCGTTCATCCTCCCTCCTCCTCCCTCCTGATCCTCCGTATCCTCATCTTCCTCAGTCCGCCACAATTATCTTCCATCCTTTGGAAAGACAACCACCTCTGGCGGTACCCGAGGCGCCAACAAAGGGGACCAACTCAAATCGACAAAAACTGCGCGGACATCCGAAATTTACGCTTGCGTCGTGTTTACATACCCGATCATCCCTCCCTCCCTCCTTCCCTCCCTCCCCCCGCCACGTCTATGACCACCGCGATGGACCAGGCTAAGACTCTCTCACACTCACTCGCTCGCAGCAGGAAACACAAACAAATTGTATACGCACATATCGGAATCTCCGCGTCGAGTGATTTGTCTCCCTTTTTGAGGGGAACGTGAGGAGGAGATCGGCTCAGGCGGGAAAACATCGAGCTGGAATCGGCGACACATCGCTGGTAGATGCCCCCAGTAGTGAAACCGGACGTTCCTGGGTGGGGTGCGCTCCATCGGCGATCTGTGGGCGATTGGGACCCTCGATCCTGGATCATTGATCCTGGATCCGCGCACCTCGATCATGAGTCATGGATCCTCGGTCGTATCCTCGAGTGCCGCGCGCCCCAAACGTTGCCCCTGACGACTCGCCCTGGAGGGATAGGACGCCCGAGCTGTGAGCGGGCGAAACTCGCCACTTGCGGAGGGAACCACATCTGGCCGTGGCGGCGAAGGACGAGGGAATCCCAGGAGGCCCAAGAAGGCGAAGACGACGGAACGATAGCGGCATCAGTACCTGTCTCTTCTCTGATGAGGGGCGAGGAGGGCGAGAAGCCCTGACATCCGCCAGTGATTTTTTTGTTTCAACCCGAGGCCCCAGACGTCCCGACCCCGTTCCGGGGGCTGGTCTTTTGTCCGGGACCCAGGTTTCCTGGGCCCCGGGGCCGGGAAACGGCCGCTGAGGGCCAAGGGTTCAGAACTCCGGGCGTTGACGAAATCAAATCGTCGGAGATCTGGTATGACCAGAGGCGCCCGCGGCCCTGGGAGCCTTCAGCGCGTGGCAGAACTGCTGCACGCAGTCGCCCAGCGCCGTCAGGCCCCTCTCGGCCAGGAAGAGGTGGGTGACCTGCCGCGCCAGGCGGGGGAGGAGCGAACGAGCAAGCGAGCGCGCCACGTCGGTCCGACGGGGACCCGACCTACGTGGGCAGCGCGTGGGGGCCGGGGCCCTCAGGAATAGGAGTCGGCAGTGGGTGCAGGAGGTCGGCGCTAGAGTCGGCACCCACCACAACCGCCGACCACTCCCGCCCAGAACCGCACCAGCAGATCCGGCCAAGCAGCAATCCAGATGCATATACGCTTACAATCCAGATGCATATACGCGCTTACGTCTGCAGCAGCATTCAAATCAGCACCACCATATGATTCCACACATGCACTGGCGGCTTTCCCACTGAAAACACACCAGTTCACTGCCATACTCGTACGAGTTCAGCTGGTACCACTGTTACACACAATCACTCATACCCCGGAGGGAGGATGAGGAGGAGGAGGAGGAGGAGGAGGAGGAGGAGGAGGAGGAGGAGGAGGGAGGAGGAGGAGGGAGGAGGAGGAGGGAGGAGGAGGAGGAGGAGGAGGAGGAGGAGGAGCTACTCAGCGTGGCTGAAGGTAGCACCAGCCGGCCTCCCTCCCTCGCTCCCTCCCTCGAGGCATCCCCACCCCTCGATCCACGCCTCCCTCCCTGCCTTCTCCGGCCCTCCCTGCCTTGGAGCCAGTTGGGGGGTGGGCTTGGCTCGCAGGGGGGGGGGGGCATCGAGCTGGAAGAGGCGATGCATCGCCGACTGCTATCGGGCCTCTATCGGGAATGGATGGGCGATTGGGGGTCGATGCATAGCCCCCATGAGCCTACACCTCCTCAGCACTGCCCGCGATCCTCCCCACGCGGGGTCCGACGTAGGGATTTGTTCACACCGTGGACAGCCGCAGGTCTCTGTTCTTGGGGGGGAGCAGAAGATGGGAGCGGACCGCGATAGTATACACAACTCGCCTCGCCAGGCGAGCTGGCAATTTGTCATGCTCGTCGCAAGGATCTCCTGCGAACGTGGCCGAAACGTCGGCCAGAGCTTCGGGCAAAAACGGACTTGGGCCCATCCACGATTACCTCTTCCCCGGGACCCGATTGTCATCATGGGTCACTTTTGTACAGACCCAGGGCGCGGTGAGGGCACCCGGAGGCTGAAAATAGCCACCTACCTCCAGCTCCTGGCCCCCCTCCTCTAGCTCCCTCCAGCTCCCTGCCGCCCTCCCCCAGCTCCCTCCAGCTCCCTGCGCTCCACCCCTGGTACGGGCCTTCGGCAGCACCTGGTCCGGAGACTTTTTGCTGCGGGGCCACTGCTTCGTACCTGTCGCCAGCACCTTCAGGTTCGGCTTCTGGACCTCCGCCCACGCGTACTGATCGGCCACTCCCCCCCTCCGTCCCCTCCACCACCTCCCTCCTTCTTGTCCATCTCCCCCTCCCCCTCCTCTTCCTCCTCCTGCTCCTCCCTCCTCCCTCACCCTGCTCCTCCCTTCCTCCCTGGCTCCCCTTCCCTGCCCCTCCCTCCCATACCTCCCTCCCCCTCCCTCCACTCCCTCCCTGCTCCTCCCGCCTCTACTCCTCCCTCCTCCTCCCTCCCTCCCTACCCTCTCATCCCATGCCCTCCCCCTTCCCCTCAACTCTTCCGGTCGCTGGCACCTCCGCCTACCTCCCTACCCCTGTTCCTCTGTTAGTGTGTGTTCGCAGCTGTGTCCGGCTCCCTCGTCGTGGCTCGCCCCTTATTCGCTCTCCCCGCGGGCTCTACACGCTGCGCCCGCACCCGGTTCCTCTCCTCGGGTAGTGCCTTGTGACACCTCGGCTCCGGGGGGCCATCCAGAGTCAGTGGTCAGGAGCCCGCTCATTTCACGACACCGCGACGAACAAGAACACCCCCCCTGCTCCTCCGCCGCAACTCTTTCTCGCAGGCTCGCAGGCAGCTCCTCCCTGCTCACCACCAGACGCGTCCGTAGGCCAGGCTGGACGTTTCGCTTGGAACTTCACTCCAAGATGCGATCCCGAAAATTAGTGTACTCGTTCCACCGGATACACTTCTGCTGCCCCCAACGTACTTAAAGACCACATCCCAGAAACAAGTTCGAGCACCCGGGAAAAGTGTCGACAGCGCGTCGAAACAGTGTCGGACGAGTGTCCCCCGGGGTCCGACACGTGAAAAGCCTTGAGTTGTTGGGTACTGTTCTGGTGCTCGAAAATTATTTCTGCTGGTCCAGGCCAGAATAGGTTGGAACATCATAAATGAAGGGGCCCCAGGACACACAAATAAATACACACAAATAAAACTATTCCCCATATTTTCCCGTATTTTCTGGGTTTTTGTCTTCCCCCCACTTCCCATATTTTCCCATATTTTCTGGGGAACCGACGATTAATTGTGTCTGTGTGTTTTTTTCTCCTCCTGAATAAAACTACACCCGCTTTCACCATGCGGCTCTCGAGAGAGCTCCGCGCGCTCTCGTCTTCAGAGCGTCCCAACTGCTGCACGGACGGAGGCCGCCACGTTTGCATCCAAGGGTGCTCACAACTGACTACCTCCCAGACCACCCCAACCCAACCCGAAGACCCGAATTTCGGGTTGGGGGGGGTAAGGGTTCCACACGTGTTTTTTCGACGTTTCCCGACCCCCCCCCACTGGAAATCGAGGGTAAATCTGAGCCTTCGGGTTGGGTTGGGGTGGTTTGGTGGGTGGTGAACAACAGCGCCGCTCGCGTTCGCCGTCAGACGCTGCCAGTACGTCTACGGAGAAAGGCTGGCACGTTGCGAGAAAGGGGGCTCTTGCCTGAGACCTCCTCCGAAGATGATGCCACGAGTGCAAATGTCGCAACAGATGCACGGGTACAGGGCAGCTCGGTGTTTTAACGGAGCGCTCGCCCGGAACATCGTCAATCGTTGTGCTCAAGCTGTGCGACATCTGCCCTGATGCTTGGCGGCTACTTTTCAAAGTGGGGATGTCGCTGGGCACTCCTTGATCATTAAAACCGCTTCTTGTCGCACTCCGTACGACTCAAAATAAAGCTTCCGTCCGAGTTCCGGGGCCATGAGGCGCCCGTCTGTCAAGGGGGTGATACGCGCAGTGAGGCAGGACGCTCCCATGGACCAGTCTGTTGAGGGGGTGACGCGCGCAGTGAAGCAAGACGCTCCCACTAGACAGGCGCGTTCTACTACTCGCAAAGTGACTACTCGGGGGATCTACGATAATTACATAAAAGCAGACATGTGTGTTTCGGACGTTTGCGAGTAGGCACTTTGCGAGTAGTGGAACGCGCTGAGTGACTCACGGACCAGCGTGGGACGGGAAGTTGTACCCTTCTCTGCGAGGAGCGCGCAAGAGGCGGCGCCGGCGCATCGCCGATGCATCGCTCGTGCATCGGAGATGTCGGCGATGCGTCGGCGACGCCGGCGTGGAAACAACCGGGCTCAACATCGAGCCGTATCGCCGATGCATCAGCGATGCGGCGCGATCCTCCGAGACACGCCTACTCCGATCCCATCTGGAAGGCCCAGATATCGTGCCACCGTTCGGACGTCCATTTCCCGTGCATTGTTTGGTTTCGTGCGCGTTGTTTTTTTTATGATGGTCCAAAACACTCCAAGCTGGTCCAGCCTTTCTGACGCTGACCTCGTCGGGAAAAAAACACACGTCCGAACGATGCCAAAGTATAGCCATCCCTCTCCGTCCCAACCACCTTCCCCGCTTCGCATCGCGGATCCCTTTGCCGTGGGCGCACTGTGATGGGGAGCTGGCGAAACCCCACCACCCCAGGCACGATCCACCGCTCATCGGTGGCCTCTCCCAGAGAAGGGGTGCGCCAGCCGGGGCGTACAGAATAAGGACCACAGCCGCGCTCCCCTGAAATCCTGGATTCCCGTAAACCTATGCATGTCGCTTCTCCGCTCCTGATCGTTAAAACTGCATCTGGCGGCGCGCAGAGGGAAGGCTTCTCGGAAGGCGGCTGCTTCTCAGAAGCCGCGGGCCTTACACTTGCAGACGAGGCCCACGCCTCCTCAGAGGCACGGGTGCCTCTAAGCAGCCTTCCCCCCCTCCTCGCCATCGCTCGGACGTCCATTCCCTGTGTTTTGTTCGGTTTCGTGCGCGTTTTTTTTCGCCCAATGATCCAGGATGCTCCTCGATGGTCCTCGCCGAAGGAAAACTCGCCATCGCTCGGACGTCCATCCCCTGTGTTTTTGTTCCGGCCTCGTGCGTGCTTTTTGTCTTCGCCCAATGATCAAAGGATGCTCCTCGATGGCCCTCGCCGAAAGAAAAAGGCACACGTCCGAGCGATGCCAAAACCTCTCTCTGCCCCTCGGGTCGGGCGAAAGGGGGGGATAGCAAAGGGGGGGTTTGAGAATCAGCTCACGTAGCTGATTTTCCCGGCGCCTCCCGGCGCCGGGAGGCGCCCATGTATCGAGGAATGGGCCCCTCGGTGAGGCCGAAACCAGCTGCATGCAGCAAATTTCGTAACCCCCCCTTTCCCAATCCCCCCCTTTCGCCCGACCCGAGCCCCCCTCTGGCGCGCCGCCCGTGCCGTGCTCCATCCTCGGGCCTGCCACCGCCCGCGATCCCCCTCCCGCCTCCGAGGGAGGGCCCGCTGAGACGAGGGCGCCCCTCCCGCCCGGCCCACACCTTGCCGCCGTTCGGACGCCCACTTCCTGTGCATGTTTCGGTCTCGTGCGTGATTTTTTTTGCTCGATGGTCCAGGATGGTCCTCGATGTTTCTCGCCGAGAAAAAATGCACACGTCCGAGCGATGCCAAGACATGCGCTCAAATTCGGACCCCGGACCCCCTTCTGGGGTCCCTGCTGATGCGCTTCTCGCGGCGGACTCCAGCCGTGGCGACGAGCAGTCTCCACGGGGGCCTCAGAAAGCCCAGAAAACCCCCTGGGGAGGCCTCCCCAGGGGGAACGATGGGGAGACCAGCTCGAGGCCTCCCCAGGGGGAACGACAGGGAGGCCGGCTCGAGGCGTTACACATTGAGCTGGGATCTATGAGGTATCCCCGAGAAGCGATCATCTGGAATCTGCCAGGGGAGATCGGCGATGGGACCCCGATGGCAAATCCGCAAGTGCCTTGACGGGATGGGGCATCGGGCCTCTATCGGCGATGAACGGCCGACTCGGGGCCGATGCAGCCCCCCCGAGCCTGAAACTGGCCGTCCTCCGAATGTTTTCGGGCGATAACTCGGGCCTCAGGCGATCGTTCGGGACGATTCCGGCATCTCTGAGTTACACGGGCCCCCAACACCTTCCAAAAACAACTGGGCACCTCCGAAACATTCGAGTAGCCCGTCTCCGATGCCCAAAGAGAACGCCCTCCTCTGCCGTCGTCCCGCTCCTCTGGTTGTCGTCGTCGCCGTCGCCGAACCATCGCCGTCGCCGTCGCCGCCGCCGCCACCGCCACCGCCACCGTCGATGTCGTCGTCGTCGTCGTCGTCGTCGTCGTCGTCGTCGTCGTCGTCGTCGTCGTCGTCGTCGTCATCCTTCGTGGTCGTCGTCCCTCGTCGTCGTCGTCCCTCGTCATCGTCGTCGTTGTCGCCGCCGTCGTGGTCATCATCGTCGTCGCCGCCGTCATCGTCGTCGTCGCCCTTCGTCGCCTTGCCTCGCCCCGGCGGCGGCGTCGTCGCCGCCGTCGTGGTCGTCCCGCGTCCCACGTCCTCTTGCTCGCCGTCGCCGCCGCCACCGCCGCCGCCGCCGCCGTCGTCGTCGTCGTCGTCGTCGTCGTTGCTGCTGTTGTTGTCGTCGTCGTCGTCCCGAGCTCTCTCGTCGCTGCCGCAGCCTGCCCCGAGGGGGCCCTCCTCCGACTGCGTGGCCACGGAGCGATCACGGCGAGGCCGAGCCGCTCGAAGGCACCCCGAGGCTGCAGAGCTGCCGCTGGCCGACGGCGGCATCGGAAACCCACGCGCCTCGAAACGTCGCCCCCCCCCCAAGTCCACTCCCTTGACGGTGCCCTGGATACTGGCCCTCCTCCGTTCTGGGCGCCCACAGAATGGATAGGGGAAGAATGGGTCCGTCCAAACCAGGCAGCGGCTGCGGTGGGGCAGGCGGCCTTTTCTCGAATGGACAAAGGTCTGCAGCGACACCGAAATGAAACGAACAGTCCTGCTCGAACCGAGGAGGGGCGGCCGCCAAATCCTTTATATCGTGTCGATTCTCGGCCACAAGATCATCACGAGGTCACTCCAACCACCCCGGCCTGCGGGCCGGAGCCCCTGACCCAGACCGAAGCGAAAGCAAGCCTTTGCTGGCCGCTCCCGCCTTCGCGAGCGGGCGGGTGCAAGGCTGCCGCGCTGCAGCGTAGGCAGGCGGAGGAGAAGGACCCAGACCCCCGATGTCATGATTTTCTTCGTAGCGTCGACCCCCCAAAGGTCTCGACCCATTCTCCGGGACCGCTTTCCCATCCAGAGCCGCTTTTTGACGGCCACGGGTACCAGCGAGGGCCCAGACACCAAAAAAACTCCCGCCCGGATTGTCTCATGACTCGAGGAGCTCTGTGGAGCAGGAGGAGGAAGAGGAGGAGGAGGAAGGGGGGGAGGAGGAGGAGGAGGAGGGGGAGGGGGAGGGGGAGGAGGAGGAGGAGGAGGAGGAGGAGGAGGAGGAGGAGGAGGAGGAGGAGGAGGAGGACCTGTTGGACCTTTTGCACAGCACAGCGTGCTAAAAAAAAAGGAGGAGGGGAAAACAGAGGGAGGAGGCCAAGCACCTGCACCCAAGGTGGCTACTCCGTAGCAGCCACCCCCAGCGCCTCCTCCTCCCCGCAAGGGGAGGAGGGAGCGTGGGAGGGTACAGGGCTTGCCCTCCTGGCACGCTGTGCTGTCTCCCCGGCGACGCACGCGTCCACAAACCTCGCATGCGAAATCGCTTGCGAGGCCTTAGAAGGCCCCGCATAGCTCGGAAACAGCCCGCGTTTAATTCGGCCGAGATTCTCTCGGCCTTTGCGAGTGGGGGGCCCGCAACCTTCGGCCAACTGGCGACCGTCAACGGTCGCGGTCCGACCACATCTGAAACAAAAATGCAAGGAATGCAAGTCCCAGAATCCCAGGCGGTGGGAGGGGTCGAGCTCCAGCCCACCAACAGCGACGCCACAACGAGCCGCGACCACCACGTCCCGAGGGAAACCAGGAGGGACGACCAGCGGCGAAAAGCACTCCGTCTTCAGGGCCTCTAAGAGGCCCTGTCGGGACGAAAGAACAGAGCACAGATGGCACCTGAAACGGGACCCGACTGGAATAAATCTGTGAGAGCTGGCCCTGGCCGCGTGCTCGAGGCGTCGGGTCTCGGCGGTCTTCGGCCTAGGCCGCTCGATCTCCGTCGGGGCCTTGGCGCGCTTGGGGTCCGCCGAAGAGGCGTCCGCCAAAGCCCGCCGAGCTCTTCGACGCACCAGGGCAGCGGTGAGGTCCCAGGCGTCTGTGGCGGGGACAACCTGGGCGGCCAAAGTCCAGGATCGTTCAGCGGCTTCAGAAGCCGCTTCGTCGGCTAACTGATTACCACTGGCAAGAAAAACTTCGTGATGGGAGAGAGAGGAGTCGTCAGGGGACAGGTGCGAGGGCGTCCATTCGACCGAGACGTGCCCTGGGCCTCGGTCGTCGATGGCGCAGCGAATTCGCAGCCACAAATCGCTGTTCCTCCCCCCCAAGCTCCAAGGTCGGCCCCGACTCCACCCCGTCATGAGAGGCTTGTGGTCCGTCACAAAATGGACAGGACCAGTAGTGCTTTCCAGAAAAAGAGCGAAAGCCTGTAGCTCCGACCTGGGCACCGTTTGCGAGGGGCCTCGCAAAATCTCGGAGATGCCCCCCAAGACGGCCCAACGCAAAGGTCCCTCCCCAGGTCTCGCGTCCCTGACCACAACTACAGCGGAGCCACAACGACGGCGACGAGGGTCGGACGAAAAACGTCCTCCAGATCCGTCCCCGAAGCCGACCAACGGGCTGCTGCCAGGGTCTCTAGAGCAGGCTCCAAGAGGGACCTCACCAAGTTGGGCTCTGCTTAGGCTCTCCAACGGCTCCCTGAAAACAGGGTGGGTGACACGGGTAGGCGGAACACCTCTCAGCCAAAGGCTTGGTTCAGATTCAACAGACGCTAACGCTTGCGGAATCAAATGATCAGTAGACGTGAAATCACTGTGATCTTTATTGCAGGGGCAATGCCAGATGCGATGCGCAAGAGTTTCTTCCTCCTGCTGGCATCGCGGACACAGGCGGTCAGCGACCTCACTCAGCGGGTGCTGCCTGTCCATCGTCCACTGGGCGCCCGTGACCACGCACAAGTTGAGGCCGAACAGGTCGAGCTCCCCCTTCTTGGCGAAGTGGCTGAGCTCCAGCCTGGCCCAATAGAGGTCCGCTCCCTCAGCCAGGCCATCACCTGCCATGTGCTTCGACGCATTACTCCAAAGCTGAGCGCGAAAATCAGTGACCACGTCGTCCAGCAGCTCGGAGATGTCGAACCCAGTGGGGTCGTAGCCTGCACGTCGTGCTGTTGGGATCAGCCACTCCTCGATTCCTCCGACAGTGGGCCTCCTCCAACGTAGAACTGAGGGTACTTCCCATCCCGCGTCTAGCAAAGTCGCAATAACAGCTCCAATCGGTCCTTTGACCAGTCTCCATCTTTTGTTGGCGCCAACTGCGAGAAGCCGCCGATGAATAACAGTCCAAGCATTTTCAACTCGATGGTGAATGCTGGTGTCGGTCTTCCAGAGACAGAGAAATTCTGAAAGAAGGCCTCGTCGTAACTCCAGGGCTGGATCCTTGAGACCGTAAAGGACCGCCAGTGTTGTCGTAAGACACCTGCCCTTCATGGGCCCAGCTCCAGCCAAGGCTGCCTGCCGCCTGACGGCGAGGACGTTGGACGGTGACATGCCATGGGCCTGGTGCCCGTAGGAGCCTTGAGGAGCTGCGCCTGTGGTCCAAAGACCCTGAGCTTCACGCCGTAGAGGAGCATGTCTGCGTATGCGGGCAATGCGAGCCGCCCTCTTCCTGCTGGCAACCAACCTCATTCTGGCCTTAGCGACTGTGCGCCGTTTGCCAGAGGCTGCGTCGATGCCGAGATCCGTGCCGTGAAGGCCGAACCGTACAGGGATACCCCGCTTCTGCAATTGAGCGGCTGTCCTCCTCCCGTCCTGCGGAACGGTGGCAATGAGCACAAACTTGTCCGAAAGCTTGAGACGGAATTGCTTGGCGAGGTCGGCCAGCGTGACCGTAGCGTGAAGGATCTCTGTCTGGACCTTGGCCTGCGTGCCCTCTGCGCGGGCCACAGTGTCATCGATGAAGGTCCAGAAGGTGCTGAAACTCGCTCTGCGATGTGCCGCCTCCATCAATGGATGTAAAAACAACTTGGCAATCCTTACCCCATGCGGGGATCCTGCAACAAGTGACCTGGTGGCGTAGATGGCGTCTGTAACGCCAAGAGAGCCACGCAGGAACCGCGGCCCAGCGCACATCTCCAACTCCAGTAACACCACAATCGCTGGGAACTTGAGGTCGAGTGCAGCCTGGCCGATGAGGATCCAGGACAACGAGTCGTAGAACTTCTCGAAGTCCAAGAGGAGGGTCGCCGCCGAGATGCCAAGCGCCACTGCGGATTCATCGAGCAGCGCTCGCAAGAGTCCTGCTCGAAGCGAGCTGCTGCCCGCCACTGCAGTGTCCCAGAAATCAGAGAGCTCCTTAGTCCATGTGGACGTGACGCCTGCTCTCACGCGGGACCATATCTTTGCCGTCTCTGGAAGTAATCCAATGACCCTCTCTCCTCCTTTGGGTTTGGGTAATAATGCTCCAATAGATGCCAAGGTCTGAGCGGGCCACACTCCATGTTCTTCAATACTGTTGAGAAGCCTGCAGTAATCACACCGACCTTCGAGTGGGAGTCGCTGGATGTCCAGCGGTGTGATGGAGTCCACTCCGCATGCCTTGGTGCCTAAGACCCTGATAACTTTGTCCACCTGCTCGATGCTGACTGGATCCAGCTCCTCCTCGCGGCTCTGCGCGTGCAGGCGCTTGAACATGGCGAGGATGTCGGCCTGAGAGTCGACTGGGTCGTGCCAGAGTCTCTCCCAGGTGGATCTGGTATGTTCCATCCTGATAGTTGGGTCTCCAACGACTCGCCCATCCACTAAGGGGTCGGACGAGACCGCCTTGGGTTCCTTCACCAATGAGTGGAGCAGTCCTGGCTTAGACGTCCAAACTCCCTTGGCCCAACGGATGAACGAATGCCGCCTCAAGGTCAAACATCTTGCCTGAGAACGACAGGCCAGCTTCTCAGTTAAGTAAGCAAAATCATCGCGCTCCATCTCAGTGGCGCAAGCAAATGCGCGCGACCAGGAGATCCACCGCTGCTGATTAGCGGTGCCCTCAGAGCCTGGACCGAAGAAATCCGATGGGTCGAAGCTGCTGGCGTCGTTGGTGTAGCGACCAAGAGCTGCGGTACAAATCGCTATCTGGCGAGGATCCTTGCCATGTCGTAGAAGAGCCATGATTCTTTGCACCAAGGTGAGCACAGTTCCCCACCATTCTCCAGCTCCATCCGTCATGTGCACTCGCCCTGGGGTAGCTCTGGTCTGCATCCATTGTAAAGAAAACCCAGCTGCGCGTGGGGCCCGTTGTCGAAGGTCGAGTTGATGATGAAGTGCGAAAGCACGTTCCACTCCTGAGGACCACCGCGCGTACTGTCTGGTGACGGCACCAAGGCCAAGTGCGTTAATATGGCCCAACAACTCAGACTCGACAACACTGCAACATTGAGAGCTGAGCCTCTCCATGGAGGGCTGCTCTTCCCACAGGTCTGAAGGAATGTGAAAAGAGACCTGGGACCCAGGATCCAACGTGCTCCTTGAGGGGTGTAGTGCATCGTAGTCTTCCAGCAGATCGGGTGGTACGCGTGCCCGTTCTTGCTCTTGCCGTTGGGCTCGAAGTATGGACCTCCTGCTGCTAGGGTCCGAAGCGAGCTTGGGTCTGGCTACCTTAGGAAACGGTTCAGGTAACAAAAGTTTCTGGTACCACCATCTGCGCATGCCATCGTGGACGTCAACCTGCAGTGCACAATGCGTCTTCCACGGGACCTGGGGCTGCGACCGAACTCGGTATCTGGATGATGTTCCGTACTTGGCCATTGCGAAATCAATGAGGGAGCCCTCCTGCCCTTTATCGCACGTGGTGCTGACGTCCGCAGGTAGAATGAGTGTGCCCCCAATTTTATCAGGCCACCCAGATCCTTCCAATGAAGTTGGTGAGATATTCCAGTCGCCAATAACCAACCAAGGGTCTGCAAGCCCATGAAGGAAGGAAGCTAACGCAACCAGCACCTGACGATTTCTGCCAGAAACTCCCAATCCTGGCCACAGATAAACTGATACCAGGACCAGGTTGCCGGAGGACAAATGCAGGATCATGGCGGCGAACCCGCGCATAGGATCAGGTTGGCGTGCAGCCTGCGCATATTGCCGAATGGCCTGCAGCGAGGTGGTAGCCAGGTGCTTCTTGGCCATGACCCATTCACCACCAGACGAACCTCCTCGTCCTGTTGGAGTGCTCCCTGTGGCGCAGACCTTCCAACCGTCTTTGTCCAGTTCGATCTCCGTCTTGGAGTGGAACGTGGCGGCGGTGACATGGGTCTCCACCAGACAAAACACAGAGTAAGGGGCTGTGTTGACATAACGCTGCGCTTGAGGCCCCCACTCAGTGATGTTACCGTAAAGGATCGAAAAATCTTTCTCGTCGGATATGAGCTTGGAGGGGGCTGGAGCGGCCAAAGCCTGCGCTGCTGGTGCGCTGAGGCCAGCCTCCAGGCCCGTAGGGCCGCCGCAAGCGGCGGCCTGGTCCGCCCTAGCCTCGGAGGGCCTGGCGGTGACGCCAGGTGGAGCGGGGCCTCCCTCCGCCTCGAACGGCGAGTCCTGGTGGAAACGCTCGTTGCCCTCCTCAAACTCCAGATCCTCGAACGGATCAAGCTCAGCGTCGTACAGGTGCGCCGTCGTAACTGAAGGGACAGAGGCCTGCGGTCCCGTAGATGCGCGAGGCGCAGCCCTCGGGGGAGGGCTGTCATTAAGGGCAGCATACGCCAGCCCGCCAAGCGCACCCGTCAGCGAGGCTTGACCCGATGCACCCGAAGAAGTACGAGTGGCCGAAATCCTCACACTCGGAGATGGCATAGCTCCGCGCGGCGCAGAACGCGATGAACGTCTTGCCTGCGGTGCACGTGCCGCCGAGCCTTGAGCCGCAGTCGGCGAACTGCTCACCTCCAACGGTGCTGTAGTTGAATCGCTTCCAAAAGCACGCTCCTCATCCGAGTCGAGGAAGAAGTCGACTGGGTAGGGCCAGGGACGCCCGCCGAAACAGGATGCCGACAAAACTCGGCGTGGCGCCCCTCGATCTGCGTTAGGCTGTGGACGGAGCCCCTGATGCTGCAGGGGAGGGGGCGGCGCCAGGAGCACCAGGGGCGGCCTCTGCGGTGGAGGAAGCAGCCTCCTGCTGAGCGTAGAGCTCCTCCTGGGCCGACTTGGCCTTGGCCCTGGCAGCAGCGCGCATGGCCTCGGCCCCAGCTGGAGCGCCTGTTGCCGCAGCGGCGCCAGCAGGCCCAGCCCCGTCAGTAGCAGCAGTAGCAGCGGGGCCAGCAGCAGAGCCAGCCGCGTCGCTGCCGTCCACGCGCCTGCGCTTGGCCTCCTCCCTGGCGCGCAGCTTGCGAGCCTCCTCACGAAGCTCCAGGATGCGCTGCGCCGAGGGACCAAGGACTTCCTGGACCTTGGTCTGGACGCTGTCGGCCAGCTCCTGCTTGATGCGCTCCCAGTCCACGCGTGCCTGCTCGTCGAGCTCCAGGCCCGAGAGATCAAACAGCGGCCCGTCCACGATCTGTAGCGAGCCCTCGTCGACGAGCGTCGAAAGGTTGATCGCCGAAGAAGAAGGTGGCGCCGCTGACGGCGGCGCCGAGGCCTTGACCTGCTTGGCGCAGGCCGCCTCCCAGTCCTGCTGCGCCGCATGGGCGCTGGCGGCCGCCTCGTCCTCTGCGGCCTGGGCGTCGGCGAGCCACTGCTGGCCCTCAAGAACGCGGGCTGAGCAGGTCTCAAGCCATGCCAGCGCCCTCCTGCAAGCCACGCCTTTGGCCCGCACTTCCTCCTCAAGGAGTGGCGCCTTCTGCGGGGCACCCGCGCCAGCAGCAGCTGCCTGCGCCTCCTTCTTGGCCTGCACTGCCGCCTTGAGCTTGAGGAGCTCTTCGCAGTCCGAGCCGAGCTCCTTCTCGAAGAACTCGAAGGGGTCAGCGTCATGAGCAGGCTGCTGCTGCTGCTGCTGCTGCCCTTCACGGCCACCATGAGGAACCCAGCCCGCCTGCTGGTAGACCCATGGCCGACGCTGGACGGCCTGGGCCTTCGGTGCGGGCCGTGGCAAAGGTGGCCCCTTGGCGCCCTTGCCTCCTGCTTGAGCCCAGGGAGGAGCCGCAGGGGAATCTGCCGCTGGCTCTGCCTCAGGAGGAGGCGTTGCGACCGCCTGCGGAGGGCCCCAAACCCACTGGCCGCGGGGGCGCTTGTCCTCCGAAGGGCTCGGCACCATGGCGCCTCCGCACTGGTAGCACCAGTGATTGTTCTTGAAATTCCAGCGGAACCTGCAGGAAGTGCATGTGATGTACGTCGTCTTGGCCCCTGCCGCTGGAGCCGCGCGAGCGCCGCCCTTCTTGCCGCCGCCTCCCATTGCAGGTGCGAGGGAAGCTGCTCTCCCAGTGAAGGGGGCAGGCGATGGACTGGGGCGGACCAGTCCTCGCAGAGAGGATGTCGGGCGCAAGCACCCTGGCACTGCCGCGGACTAGCGGTATCCAGTTCGGCCAATGCGGGCTCCGCCCGCACGAAGGGCATCTTGAGCCAAAGTGGCTACGGAGGAGGAGGAGGAGGAGGAGGAGGAGGAGGAGGAGGAGGAGGAGGAGGAGGAGGAGGGAGGAGAGGAGGAGGAGGAGGAGGAGGAGGGAGGAGGGAGGAGGAGGAGGAGGAGGAGGAGGAGGAGGAGGAGGAGGAGGAGAGGAGAGGTGAAGGGGGACGAGGGGGAGGAGGAGGAGGGAAGGGGGCACCGGGAGGAGGGGGAGGAGGAGGCGAGAGGAGAGGGACGGCGAGGAGTGGGAGGAGGAGCAGGAGGAGCAGGAGGAGGAGGAGGAGGAGAACCCGTACCCAGCTCGATCGCGCCGAGCGACTGGCCCTCATCCGACGGCCGGCCCCTCCCGCCCCGAGAGCGGCGCACCTTCGCCTGGTCCAGCCCCGGCGGGGGCTCCGGCGGCGGCGGCCCTGGCGCCGCGCTGGGCGCGCAGGCCCCGTCGGCCGGTGGCGCGGCCTCGCGCGGCGACGGCGACGGCGACGGCGACGGCGACGACGACGGCGACGACGGCGACAACGGCGACACCGACACGACGTCGACGAAGGCGACGACGACGACGGCGGCGACGACGACAGACTACTCAGGATGAAAAAGCCGGTCCCGGGGAAAAGGTCGGGACTTCCAGGGAAGCCGTACTGAAAAAATCCGGACGCCGCATGTCTGGGTGCAAAAGAGGATATGCCCACATGAAGCGGCGAGGCCGTACAGATGGCACGCATCCGACAGGTCGGGTGTAGAATAGGGAAGGTGAGAGGGGGAGGGAGAAGGGAGGAGCCCAGACCCCCGACGCCGTGATTTTTTCACAACGTCGACCCCCAGAGGTCTGGACCCCTTCCCCGGGACCGGCTTTGCATCCCGAGTCGTTTTTTGACGGTCCCGAGGCCCGGTGAGGACCCCCGGAGGCAGAAAATAACGAAAAACCTCCCGTCGTGATTTTGTTCACGACGCCAGGAGGTCCGGGAGGGAGGCGAAGTGGGAGGAAGAGGAAGCGGAGGTGGACGGCCTTTTTCTTACGGGAATTCTCCGCACTCCTCCTCCTCCTCCTCCTCCTCCTCCTCCTCCTCCTCCTCCTCCTCCTCCTCCTCCTCCTCCTCCTGACGGCTTTTTGTTGCGGGAGCTCTCTATATCCCCCGCGCCCGCTCCCAGCGCCGCGCTCCGCCCGCGCGGCCGCCCTCGGGGGGGGGCCGGCCTCGGCGCGCGTAGCCGCGCCGTCGGAGGCGGCCGGCGCGCTGCAGCCGCGACGAGGTGATCCACCGCGACTGCAGCATCAACCACCAATTTGAAGGGGCCCACGGACACGCAAATAAATACACACAAATAAAATAATCCCCCATATTTTCCCAGATTTTCTGGGCTTTTGTCTTCCCCCCCACTTCCCATATTGTCTCATTTTTTCTGGGAATCGCCGAGTAATTGTGTCTGTGTGTTTTTTTCCCCTCCTGAGACAAGGTGATCCACCGCGACTGCAGCATCAACCACCAATTTCGGGTCGGGCGAAAGGGGGGGATAGCAAAGGGGGGGTGTGAGAATCAGCTCACGTGGCCGATCTTCCCGGCGCCTCCCGGCGCCGGGAGGCGCCCATGTATCGAGGAATGGGCCCCTCGGTGAGGCCGAAACCAACTGCATGCAGCAAATTTCGTAACCCCCCCTTTCCCAATTCCCGCCTTTCGCCCGACCCGACAATTGTTCTACGAGATCAACCCATCTTGTTGGAGACCTGCCGGCAAGCAGGCCGAGAACATGCACGCACAGAGCAGTGCCGCGAACAGATGCGGCCACAAAACAAGTGGGGTACAGCGTCCGACATGGGAAACTACCTCGAGCCGACAATATCATGATCATTGCCACGGCCGCCGACATAAAGCTCGGCACCAAGTACCACAACAGCAGAAGGTACGACACCAGGTATGACATGACCCGACAACATGATTAAAAACATCGTCGTGGAGATACCAGTGGAACACGGCTACGCCATGTTCGCCGACTACGATAACGACAAGTACGACCACCAATATGACCAGTACGATCACCAGTACGTGATCGACGACCACCTACGAGAGGTATCATCAGAATAATGAGGGCCACCAGCTGGGCTACGAGTGCCACCAGCTGGGCTGCGAGGGCCGCTGCCTGAGCTGCGAGGGCTACAGGCAGACCTTCGGAAGCTACCGACAGGACAACAAGCAGAGCTACGAGATCCACCAGCTGAGCTACGAGGCCAACCTGCGGATCTACGAGGACCACGTCTTGATGTCCGAGGACCTGCACCTCCCCTGCCCTCACGGCCAGCTCAACCCGAGGTAGACCCGGGCAGAAGCCCTGAACAAAAACATCGAGATCGGTACCTCGCCCCGCGGGCTACGTCGCAAAAGGTCCCCACACCGTCGCCACCGCTGGACTCGACCGAACTGCGAGGGCCACCAACAAGGAGGCTACGACGGCACTGGCAGAACTTGCTCTGGATGGGGAAAGACTATTCCCCCCTTAGATCCGCTGGGGGGGGTGGGCACGTGCTGTCGGAACGGGTGGAGGGGGGTTGGAGGACGAGGAGGAGGAGAAGGACGAGGAGGAGGGAGGACGAGGACGAGGAGGAGGAGAAGGACGAGGAGGAGGGAGGAGAGGAGGAGGGAGAAGGAGGGAGGGGAGAAGGAGGGGGAGGGAGGAGGAGGAGGAGAGGAGAGGAGGAGGAGGAGGAGGAGGAGGCGGAGGAGGAGAAGGACGAGGAGGAGGAGGAGGAGGAGGAGGAGGAGGAGGAGGAGGAGGGGGAGGGGGGGGAGGGGGAGGGGGGGGGGAATGGGCAAGCTCCGTCGAAAGGTTGGTCGCCCACCCCTCGATGACCATCCCACCCAGAGCAGGGGCCCGCCGGCTCAGCTTCTCGGGTCGGGCGAAAGGAAGGGATAGCAAAGGGGGGGGTTGAGAATCAGCTCGCGTAGCTGATTTTCCCGGCGCCTCCCGGCGCCGGAGGAGGCCCCTCGGTGAGGCCGAAACCAGCTGCATGCAGCAAATTTCGTACCCCCCCCTTTCCCAATCCCCCCCTTTCGCCCGACCCGAGCTTCACGAGCAGTCCAGCCGAGCATTGGGGGAGCCGCGCGCAGCCCTGCGAGGGCCACGGGCGGGGCTGCCGGCGTACCGCGCGCGGAGCGGCGGAGGCCCCCTGGGCAGGTCTGCGAGGGCCACCCGCCGAGCTGCGAGGGCGACGCGGGCAGAGGAGGAGGCGGGCCCTGATGGTCCGCTACCGAAAACTTCCGGTAGCGCTCCGCAGAGATCGGTCGCTACCGAAATACCGAAATGTAGCGCCCAATACCGGTATCAGAGCGTTCTGAAATCCGCTATTTCAACGTGCTCAAACGAAGATCCGGTCGCTACCGAAATTCGGGGTGCGTCGAAATCGCTACCGAAAATTTCCGGTACTAGACCATCTGGGGGGAGGAGGCCCGGAGGCCTGAGCAGCTGGAAGCTCGGCACGGGAGGCCATGGAGGGCCGGGCCGGGCAGGGCCGGCAGGCAGGGGAGGCCAGGGCGGGCCGAGGAAGCCACGGGGAGGCTGCGGCGGAGACGGAGGAGGCCCGGATGGCGGAGGAGAGTCGGGCGCGGAAGGCGAGGAGGAGAGGATGGCGGAGGGAAGTCGGCAAAACGAGGCGGAGGTAGAGGAGCGCTACAAGGACGAGGCTGGCCGCCTGGCCAGAGCATGGAGCCCGATGTGGCCAAGCGAGCGCGCAAGGAAACCAGATCCTGGACCAGGAATTACCGATTTTCATCCTGGAGCTACCGTACCTCGAGATATAGCTGCTGAGCCCCATCCGGCATCATACATACACACCAAGGCTGAGGGTGGAAGAGGAGGAGCAGGAGGAGGAGGAAAAGCTGAGAAGGTGGAAGCTATCAGAAAATCGAAGGAGGCCGAGACGGCAAAGGCAGGAAGGAAGACCGGAGAACCTGAAGCCGAGGAGATCAGCAAGGCCGGGAGAGCCAAAAAGGCATTTGGAGTCTAAGAAGGCCAGGGAGGCCTGGAAAGCGCAAGAGGCAAGAAGACCACCGAGGCCAAGAATGCAGAGGAGGACCCGAGGACTCAAGTTGGTACGGACTGTCCAACCTCGACGGCCAGAGCGCCCACCAAGACAGCAGGGGCCGAGGAGGAGGACGAGGAGGAGAAGGCCAGGAAAGCAGAGGAGGCCAGGAAGGCAGACGTGTCCAGGAGGGATTCCCCACATTTCCTCATATGTTCTGGGTCTTCGTCTTCCCCCCCACCTCCCATACTTTCCTATATTTTCTGGGGGATCGACGATTCAGTGTGTCTGTGTGTGTGTGTTTTCCCTCCTGAAAAGGTGGGGGTCACCAGCCGACTCGACCCAGAGGCGGAGAACCCACGAGCACCACGACCAGGACCAGGAGATAACAGCGCAGAAACGTCGGTGACGATCTTGGCCCTCCTCCTCCTCCTGCTCCTCCTCCTCCTCCTCCTCCTGCTCCTCCTCCTCCTCCTCCTGCTCCTCCTCCTCCTCCTCCTCCTCCTGGTCATCGTCAATTCGGGGACCATCCTCACGAACCAGCGACGGCTAGCACGGGCCAATGTACAAAACATCGTCGCCGACAGATAGTGCCGAGGCATCCTCGCAGGCACGCGATGTCCTGCGTTTTCAAGAAATGGGCTCCTCGCACCCCGAGTCGTCATGGGATGGTCCGGGGGGCCGACGAGGGCTCCCGGTGGCCGAAAGCGGCCGAGAACCTCCCGGCGTGCAGTTCTTCTCACGGCACGAGCATGCACGGCCAGGAGCCTTGCTTCGGGGCGGCGGGCCCCCACGACGGCCCCAACGACCCGCCATGCCCCGCGAGCAGAGGTTGCTCGTCGCTCTGCTCCGCGGGGCGGGACGCTCGGGAAGGCCCGGGCCGTTGACGCCTGGGGACCGACTACACCCTGCGAAATGCTTAAGAAATCATGGGTTAAGAAATTCACAGTCTCAGAACTTGAACAAAGGCCCAACATGTCTATAAAATCTTAGGATTTACATTGAAACGTTAAGAATAATCGAGACTCTGGCCGAAAACTTAGGTTTTCTTAAGCATCGCCTAAGGTGTATAGTGGATATGAGGGGCAGCGAGTGCGGGGGGGACTGGCATAGGGAGGGATGCATCGGCCTGGAATCGGTGATACGTCGCCGATAGATCGGCGATAGGCCTCTGAGAGTGAGTCCGCACCTTCCTGGGCAGGCTGGGGCTATCGGGCCCCTATCGGCGATCAATGGGCGATTGGTGGCCGATGCATCCCCCCCTATGCTTATCCCCCCCGATCGTTGTCCCTGAGGATAGCGTATCACGCCGCAGCGTGCTGGGCCGAAACCGGCAGAACCACACCTGGTGTTGCAGTACGGCAGATGCGATCTGCACGGGCGCTCGCCCTCCCGGGGACGCGCGACGAACTATGCTCGTCCGGCTGTGCACGATGCAGATGACAGGAGGGAGGATTAGGAGGCAACTACTGGGAGGTTTTCGTCGGAAGAATTAAGGAACATTAAGCCCCATTGGGGGGCCGTTACGCAAGAGTGGGCCTCGGACTAAGCAGGATTAAGCCGGATTGACGGGATTGAGCGGGCGTCAGCCGGATTAAGCGGGATTAAGCTGGATTAAGCCGGATTTTGGACCAGGGCGAAAACAGAATTTGACCTCCCAGGAGTTGCATCCGAGGGAGGAGGAGCGACCGCAGAGGACAGGGGGGAGGAGGAGGGCGCCTTACGGCTGACGATCTGGCGGAGCCACCCCAGACACCGGGCGTCTCGACTCGTCCGTAACCTGGGCCCCCGACCTCTCCACCACTTCCCAGGGACGGGATTTTCATCTCAGGTCGGTTTCGGTGGGAGCCGCGGGGGGCCGAGCACGATAGAAAAACCTGCGTCTCGATGCATTTCCGAGACGCTGGACGTCTGGGACACGCTACGTTTGGGCTGGTCATGGTCGGCGTGCCTCACGTTGCTCCCATCGTATTCCTGCACCACATCCCAAAAATGAGTTCGAGCACCCAGAAGAAGATCGAAACAGTGTCGAACGAGTATCGCCTCCCAGGGCCCGACACGTGAAATCCCTGCAGTTTCGTTACCTTCTTGGTGGTCGACATTCTTCCTGGTGGCCCAGACCAAAGCAGGTTGGAACATCAGAAGGCGTGCCTCTCCCCTCGACTCGGGTCGGGCGAAAGGGGGGGATAACAGAGGGGGGTTTGAGAATCAGCTCACGCAGCTGATTTTCCTGGCGCCTCCCGGCGCCGGAGGCGGCCATGTATCGAGGAATGCGCCCCTCGGTGGGGCCGAAACCAGCTGCATGCAGCAAATTTCGTACCCCCCCCTTTCCCAATCCCAGATGGTCTGGTACCGGAAATTTTCGGTAGCGATTTCGACGCACCCCGAATTTCGGTAGCGACCGGATCTTCGTTTGAGCACGTTGAAATAGCGGATTTCAGAGCGCTCTGATACCGGTATTGGGCGCTACATTTCGGTATTTCGGTAGCGACCGATCTCTGCGGAGCGCTGCCGGAAATCTTCGGTAGCGGACCATCAGGGCCCCCTTTCCCAATCCCCCCCTTTCGTCCGGCCCGAACATCAGAAGGCGTACCTCTCCCCCTCTCCCCTCGACGCACCCAGAGCGGCCGCCAAAATCGGGGAGACGTAAGACCCGGGTACGGGGGACTCGGAAATCCCCGACGAGGTCGTCAAAAAAATGACGAGGCCGAGCCTGCATTTTGACGAGGCCTCCCGCTGCAAACATCCCACGAAACTCCTCCTCGTCAAAATCCGAGGCGCGCTCGTCAAAAAACGATGGTGAACCCGAGTCCTGGCAAACCCGGGTCTTACGCTCCCCCGACCCTTTCGACCGGCCCGAACATCAGAAGGCGTGCCTCTCCCCTCGACGCACCCAGAGCGGCCGCCAAAAGACCGGAGGGGGCCCCTGCCGCCCTCGGCCGTGGAGGCGCGCCTGGCCCTCCCGCGGGGGCAGCTTCCCCCCCCCCCCCCCCGTAGCGCCTGCAGCTCGGCCTGGACCTCTGGGGGGACGTCGCCTCGCGCCGAGGGAGCGCAAGGCATACAGTCAAAGACCCTAATGAAGGGGAGCTGGGACACACAAATAAATACACACAAATAAAAATATCCCCCATATTTTCCCATATTTTCTGGGTTTTTGTTTTCCCCCCCACTTCCCATATTTTCCCATATTTTCTGGGAATCGCCGATTAATTGTGTCTGTGTGTTTTTTCCCCTCTTGACCTAATACAGACGCGCGGTAAGGACACACAAATAAATACACACAAATAAAAATAGTCCCCATATTTTCCCATATTTTCTGGGTTTTTGTATTCCCCCCCACTTCCCATATTTTCCTATATTTTCCTGGGAATCGAGGATTAATTGTGTCTGTGTGTTTTTTCCCCTCCTGAAGAGCGGCCGCCAAAAGACCGGAAAGCTCGGCCTGGACCTCCCGGGGGACGTCGCCTCGCGCCGAGGGAGCGCTGGGCATACAGTCAAAGGCCCTAATACAGACGCGCGGTAAGGGCGCAAGACCCTTGGGAGCCGAGGTTGGGATGTCTGGGGCGGCGGACGACGAAAACCCCAGGGACGCAGGAGCAAGGAAGAGCAAGGGCGCAAGGGCACCCTGAGCAAAGTCGCGCGTCCTTATTAGGGTTTTTGACTGTAGTTCAACCGTGTTCGACGAACAAGCAAAACACACACACACACACACACACACACACACACACACACACACACACGCCTATACCCATAGGGGGGCCGGAGAGAGGAGGACTGACGATGGGTGTGGGGCGTGGGTGCGGGTTGCCGGACCCTGGAGGGGGCTCCCGTTCGAGCGGGGGCCCCCCGTCAGACAACACGCACCCATGGCCCCCTCCGTTCCTCCCAGGATGAGGGCGTTGAGCATCGCTCAATCGACGATCATAAGGAGGTCTTACGCGAGATGGCACAGCGACCGCATGCGCAGTCGCCGCCAGCGTGGCACGCTGCATTTAAAACGAGGCCGCTCACGCGCGACCTTACCCAGGCACCTTACGCGCGAATGTCGGCGAGGACGACCCCATCTTTTCTGCGTCGCTCATTTGGCCGCGCGCACATGGGGGTATGGGGGCGGCCCCGGGGGAGGGCCTCTGAGAAGGAGGCTGCTTCTCAGAAGGCCCCGGCCTTACACACATTAGACAAGGCCCACGCCTTCTAAGACGCAGCCTCCTTCTAAGAAGCCTTCCCCCCTCCCCCTTACCACCCTCTGCGCAAGGCCGACTTATCCCTACCCTCGCTAGCGTGCCCTGGGCCCCACTGGCCAATTTACCCCCCGAGATGGTGATACAGGCTGCTTCCTTCCAGTTTCGAGGGGCATATATACCCAACTGGGGTGGTGGAATGGTGGTGATCGGTATGGGGATGCAGATGGGGATAGGGATCGGTTAAACGATACTCAACCGAGGAGGAGAGGTAAGCGACCGCTGCTGGGGGGAAGGGGACCAGAACCGCGTGGCCACCGCACAGCTCCTGTTGCACGGGGCCTCTGCACACAGGAGGCCCTGCGCCCTTTGCCCGTGAGGCTGCGCCGGGCACATCTGCGACCTTCGTAGCCCTTGCCATGACTCGGACGTCCATTCCCCGTACATTTGTCGGCTTCGAGCGCTCGTGCTTCGCAAGATGATCCACGATGCTCCTCGATAGTCTTCGCCAAGGAAAATACACGTCCGAACAATATCAAGGGCCCTGGCACGCTGGCAAACATCTGGTCTGACTACGGGTTCTCGCACCCGCGGCGGCGTTGGGCAACAGGAGGTGTCTCTGATGACCGTACGCCGTGGCCGAAACTGTGGCATGGAGCGGGAGAGAATCTGGAGCAGCTTGCGCAGAACAGCGTGCGGGGAAGAGAAAAAGAGAGAGGAGGCTGGGGCGTTAGCCAGCAGAACGGCTGGCCGACGCCTGGGCTGTAGCCGCCGCAGCCTCTCGCTCAACCCCAGCAGACAGGCCTGTTTTGGAAGGGCCTGCGTAGCTGGCAAATTTACCTTGCGAGATACGGGCGGCTCATATCCCTCCCGCCCCGCAAATCCCTTCCCATTGCGCTGATTTGCCTTGTCCGCCAACGAACGTCGTAGCCGACTTGGAAGCACAACATGGATCTCCACGTGTTACGCGCAATCTGAAAAAAAGGAGCTGCGCACACTGGAGGTGGCGGATGAGCAGGTGAATCCCGCGGCTCGACAAAATTCTGGAAAGACGTCGATGGAAACCCAGACATCCGCGCGTTGCGAAAAAATCACGACGGGAGACTCTTCGCCATTTTCGGCCTCCGGGGTCCCTTCCCGGGCCTCGGGATCGTCGGAAAACGATTCAGGATCAAAAACCGATTCCGAGGACAGGGTTCAGACCTCTGGAGGTCGAAGTCGTGAACAAATCACGACGTCGGGGGTCTGGGAAACCCTTCCCTTTCATCCCCTCCACGCCGGGGTGGACGGGGGGGGTCGACCCCCCGTCCACCCCGGCGCGAAGGGACTTTCTCCAGGATCCTGGAGAAGTCCCGGGGAAGTCCCAGGCCAGATGAGACGCCTCTCCCGGGAATCCATCCCACGGCTCTACAAAATTCCAGGCAGACGATGAGGGAAACCCGTTCTCGTTCAACCCTTCCACGCCGGAGGGGGGGTGTCCCAGGGAAGTCCCGGGGACGTCCCGGGGCAGTCCCGCGTCAGATACGACGCCTCTCCCGGGAATCCCGCGGCTCCACAGCATTCCAGACAAACGTCGAAGCAACCCCTTCCGTTTCATCCCATCCCCGACGAAGGGGGGGGGGCCCAGGGAGGTTTCGGGAAAATCCCGGGGATGTCACGGGGCAGTCCCGGGTCAGATACGACGCCTCTCCCGGGAATCCCGCGGTTCCACAAGATTCCAGAGAAACGTCGAAGGACCGCTCCTATGAACATCCGCCGAACCCCGCTTGCCGAGGTTTGAAACGGCGCGTGAGATATTTGGCTGTATCATTTTTTGGGGGCGGGCACGAGCTTGCGAACGCTCCTCCCGGGCCCCTGAAGCCTCCAAATCTACACTGCGCGGCCTCCCAGATGCCCTAGACGCCGAACATAGCTTCAAAGCGGCGAACGAAGCCTGGAAGAAGACGCCCCAGGAGGGCTCCAAGACGACTCCGAAGGGTCCCTGATCCTCCTCTTCCTCCTGTACCCCCCCTCATCTTCCTCTCCATGCTCCGCACCCTCCTCCCCGACCTCAGGGTCGGCGGCACCGGCCGCAAGGCCTTCGCAATACTCGGGGGGGGGGGGCGCGCGACTCTCATGGACGTCCTCGGGGAGAGAGAGGAGAGAAGTAATCATACTGTGCGCTTCTACGGGAGTGAGGGGCGAGGAGGACAGGCGCGAGAAGGAGGTAGCTGCAGGGAGGAAAGAGGGGGCCTTGCTCTAATTCTGCCATCTGCATCGCCGTTCCATTCGCTCTCGATCGCATCACCACTGAAGAGCAAACAGAGAGAGAAACAGGGACAGAAGGCATGATCCTCACAAAACAGGGTGACGGATGTACCCGGTACGACAGACTGGGCATGTGACATCGGAATTCTGCACAAAACACGTGCCCATCTTAAAAATAGGACGAATACGATCACGAAAGAAATCGATACGCTACCGAATGATAGTTCTCGAACCACTGGAAACAAGCTCCCCACCGTCACGATCACAACACCCTTGATCGTCCTCCTGATATGATCCGTCTTTTTCTAAAACGCGAAGGTGCACAAGCGTCGTCTTCCAAAAGCAGCAAAGCGAACAGGAGAGTCGTCCTGCCTCCACTGCTTTGCTTAGTCCGGGCGACGCTGAATGGCTGAAGTTGCGACGCGACGAGGAAGGGGAGCATAAGAGAAACGGCAAGGATGATGGTGACGGTCCTGTGACGGGTCACCACGCTGCGAAGACATACGTACTACTCCAGAGTAACATCTAGATGCTAACGCTTCCTGCAAATCAACTGGCGTTGAGGGACATCATGTGCGCGTCGAAAAGTGAAAGTAGCTTCACTTGCCTCCCACAGGAAACGCGTTACCTCGCCAACCCCGTCGAAATGGCCGCTTCGCAACAGGAGGGTGACTGGACTGACGCGATGCAACGGCAGGCCGAAGAAGGAGCAGCGGCAACAGGAACGAAACATCGAGGGGGAACGTCAGGGCGGGACCCGGATTCGACGATCCATCCCGAGTAGATCGGCGGTAGGCTCCCGATGGCGAAACCGTACGCTGCTGGGCCTGGAGGGCAATCGGCCCCCTGTCGGGAGGATGGAGGAGGAGGAGGAGGAGGAGGAGGAGGAGGAGGAGGAGGAGGAGGAGAAGGAGGAGGAGGATTGGGGGTCGGTGCATCATCCCCTGAGCCTGTCCCCCCTGACCTCGCCCCGGAAGCAGCAGCAGCAGCAGGAAAGAGCAAGGAGGCGAAGAAGGCGGAACGGGGACGAAGAAGACAGAATCAGGATGTGGAAACTCCAGGTCGGGCCGCATCGCCGATGCATCAGCGAAGAAGGTTCTCCCACGGGGGGGTCCCAAGGCCCAAGGCCTCCCAAAGCCCTGCGCCTCCCAGGTCTCCCTGAAGGTGGCCTCCAGGACGGACTCCCTTCCTGGGAGAGACGCGTTGAGAACACGCGATTACTGTGTTTACCATTTTGATGGTCGCCCGTTTTGCCGTTGAAGCCCACGACAGCTTCGCAAGCGCTCTGTAAATTTCCAGAGGCGCCCCACCCTCATCACGCCTGACAAATGCAACATCTAGCATATATGTGTTGTCCTCTGGCATCCGTCGCGGCCTCAAGAGGGCCCCAGGACATCCCAGTTTCTCCCTAGGCCCGTTGCGAAGCGTTCCCAGACGAGCTCCGTACAGCCAAAGACGTCCAGAGATCTTTGCCGGAGGCGCCCGACACCGGTCACCCATGAAGCCCTGGACCGAGGCCCTGGGATGCGACAAGGCACATATTGTGCTGCAGCCCATGCCGCTTGCCATGCCTCCTGAGGTGTGTTCACGAAGGCTCCAGGCTGCCCCAACACGGCCCAGAGGGCTTCAAGAATCCCCCAGAAGGCCATCGCTCGGACGTCCATTTCCTGTTTTTTTTCGGTTTCGTGCATGGTTTTTTCGCCAAATGATCAAGGATGCTCCTCGATGGCCCTCGCCGAAGGAAAAATACACACGTCCGAGCGATGCCAGGGCCCGAAGGGCATCAACAATCCCCCAGAAGGCCTCCGTCGGCCCCAAGGAGGCCCCAATACGACCCAGGGAGGGAGGCCCCTGAAGGAACCCAATCCGATTTGGTCGATTGCATGCAGCATTGGCCCCCGAGAAGGCCGCACGGCGTCTCCGAGACGTCCGAGGTGAGCGGCAAGAGGGCCCCCAAAAAGGCTCCAAGATGCCCACAAAGATCCTCAAGATAGTACCGAGAGTCCCACAGAGAGCTCAAAGCTGGCTCGGAGACCCTAGCTTCATTTTGACTGGTGTGCATCCTCACTGTTGCGCTGATACTCCTCGAAATCTCTTCTCGCAACAACTCAGCAGCTCACCAGGGATTCGTCTCTGATGGGCTGGGGGGATACTTCTTTCTTTTTTTTTTACAGCCGCAGGCGGAAGCGCCAGCGGCAGGCGGTCACGGTCGGGCAGCGGCCGCGACTAGGGGGGCGGGCGCGCGCGGGGCCGCGGTCAGGCGGCAGGCAGCAGCGACCCAGGGCGTCTGAGCCAATGCGTGCATATCCAGGGAGTCTGCAGGGCAGCCCCTGGGGCTGGGGGGATACGCGAAACGCCAGGAATGTTCCTGGGCGTCCTTCCCGTCCACACCGTCTCTTGGGCTGTCTTGGAACTTGGGCCGCCAAAAGAAGCGCCAGAAACATCTTTGGCCGAAACGACAGGAACGTCACAAAACATAAAAAACCAAACACATTCGAATGGTTTACCCCCCTGTCACCTGGGGGGGCCAAATGATTCCCTTGGAGCCCTTTCTGATAATTGCAGGACCTTCCACAGTCAGACTTGCCACAGTCAGACTTGGCACAGTCACGCCATGAAGCAGAATGGTATCAGCGTGAACCCTGTATTGACCACTTTGCATTGACCACTTTGCGGAACGCGCGATCGATGCAACCACTAGCTTCCAGTGACATCAACTTCAACTGCTACTTAAGATCCACTGGAGGGGGATGACCTTCGGGAGGGGAGGCGAGAGGGGTAGGGGACCAGTATATTTGGTATGCCGGTAGAGGGAAGTGACAAAGGGAGAGAGAAGATAGAAAGAGAGGTATCACAACAAAACATATGAGAGGCAGAAGTTAACAGAGAGAGAGAGAGACAGAGAGACAAAGAGAGAGAGAGAGCGAGAGAACGCACACACACACACACACACACACACACACACACACACACGCACACGCAAACACACGCGCAAACGCACACGCACACGCACGCGCACACGCACACGCACCCACGCACGTGGAGAGAAAGGGGGGAATCGCGTCAGGTCCTGGCTCTACGCCGGCCCCGCTCAGGGCGCCTAGTGGAGGACCGAGCTGGCCAACGCCACCAGCGGCGCCAGCAGGGCGAAGAGGCCCACGCCGCGGGGACCAGCGGCACCCCACGTGCACTGCATCCGCTCGGTGACGACGGGCCCGACGTTGGACACGATCTCGTCCGCCGCCTCCTGTGAGGCGCAGCGGTTGGGGGAGGATGGGCACACATTAGGGGCCCGACCACAAGAAACCTTCCACAAACCCTGGGACCCCTGGACGTCCTTCGATTTTTTTGGTGAGGGAACGGCACGCGTTCCCTGGCAGAATCGTCGAAACCCAAGAAACCCAGGGCACCCTGGAGGCAAGCAGGGTTTTTCTTGGCATGGGCACCATCGGCCTCGAATGGCCGAAATATCGCCCAGGCATCGTCGATACACCGTCGATGCATGTCGCCCCATGTATCGTCTATACGTCGTCGGTACATCGCCCTGATATCGACGTTGCGTCGACGCATCGTCGGTGTATCGATCCTTCGAGGTCGATGCATACCCCTGGGCCCTGGGGCTATCCCCTTGCTCGTTGGCCCCGATCCTGAAGACTGGCAATCTGAGTGGTCGCCAACATCATGAAGTCCTTGACAGTGTCGATGATGATGGTCTTCATGGGGTAGATCCTGCTCATGTGCGGCAGCATCAGCTCGGACATCTGCCAGACGTTGTGCAGGCCGGTGTGCAGCGTGTTCAGCTGGTTGTCGTACTGGGTGATGTTCGACATCAGCTGGCCCATCTGGGTGCACGCCTGGGACAACGTCTGCTCCGCCATCTGACTGGCGTTCACACGCAGCGGGACCGCATTCGACCGCAGCTGCTTGAGGATGGGGTTGAAGGAAGTGCGGAGCTTCCTGGGCATCACGACATTGAGGTCCCTGGCGACCTTCTCGGCGTCCGACTGCATAGCCTTGACCCGGAAGGACGCCTCGTGGAAGTAGCGCGCCATGAGGAAGGAGAGCTCCACGTCGGACGCCTTGCTGCTCGCCAACACGAACTTCGCCGTCTTCCGCCGGGTGATGTTGAGGAACGCCGAGACAGAGTCCGTGACCTTGCGGCAGTGCCACGGGGGGTCACCACTAGGGGGGCCGCCACTCCCTCGAGGAAGCATCGCTTCCTCCCGAGGAAGTGGGCCGCTCGCGAGCCTCCCCACGGCCAAACACTTCCTCGGGCTTCGATCACAGAACCTCGGTCTCCACGAGGATCGTGTGACCGCCCCAGTTCAGCGGTAGCCCCCCTTGGCACTGCCCGAGACCTGATCCTTCGCACGCTGGAGGCGCTTGATGAAGACGGGGTTCTCCACGGCGGCGGGCAGAGCCATGAGCACGTCGACCATGATGCCGAGGGACGCCTCCAACGGGGAAACACCGGGCAGCTCGCCCCTTGGCCCACCGCCAGCCCCACGCCGAGGGGCGAACATATATACGGGCGCAGCACCGCGCTGGATGCGTAGCCTTCGGCTGACCGCCCGTACGTGGCACATGGCGCTGCTTGGTAACGTACGGGAATTATCTTCACCGCCCTGGCTTAAAACTTCCAGTTCCATAGCCTCACACCCCAAGCTTAAGCGAAATACACTCACGCCCCTGGTCTCAAGCTGCCAGCGAAATAGCTTCACGCCGCAGGCCTAGAACTGTCAGCGAAATATCCTCAACCCTGGACTCAAAACTGCCAGCGAGCTATCCTCAACCCCCTGACTGAAAACTGCCAGCGAAATATCCTCAACCCCCGGGCTTAAAACTGCCAGCGATATATCCTCACCCCCTGACCTAACACTGCCAGCGAAATATCCTCGCCCCCTGGCCGTCAGCTGCCAGCGACATATCCTCACGCGCCTGACTTAAAACTGCCGGTGACATATCCTCACGCCCTGACCTACAACTGCCAGCGGAAGATCCTCAACCCTGGCCTGAAACTGCGAGCGAAAGATCCTCAACACCCTGACATAAACCTGCAAGCGAAATATCCTCATATCCCCTCGCTCAAAACTGCCAGCAACATATCCTCACCCCCTGGCCTAACCAGCGAGTATCCGACCACCCATTGTTTAAAACTGCCAGCGAAATATCCTCACCCCCTGGCCTAAACCTGCCAGCGAAATATCCTCCCCCCTGGCCTACAACTGCCAGCGAAAGATCCTCAACTCCCTGGACTAAAACTGCCAGCGGAATTTTCTCAACCCTCTGGCCTAAAACTGCCAGCGAAATGTCCTCAAACTCCTGGTCTGAAACTGCCAGCGAAATGTCCTCACATCCCTCGCTTAAAACTGCCAGCGAAATGTCCTCGCCCCCTGACCTACAACTGCCAGCGAAATATCCTCGACCCCCTGACTTAAAGCTGCTAGCGAAATGTCCTCAACCCCTGACTTAAAACTGCCAGCGACATATCCTCACGCCCTGACCTAAAACTGCCAGCGGAATATCCTCAACCCTCTGGCCTAAAACTGCCAGCGAAAGATCCTCACACCCCCACTTAAAACTGCCAGCGAAATATCCTCACCATCCTGGCCTAAAACTGCCAGCGACATATCCTCAACTCCCTGACTTAAAACTGGAAGCGAAATATCCTCGCCCCCTGGCCTACGACTGCCAGCAAAATATCCCCAGACCCCTGACTTAAAAATGCCAGCCAATTATCCTCACCCCCTAGCCTAAAACTGCCAGCGAAAGATCCTCACACCCCTCATTTAAAACTGCCAGCGAAATATCCTCATATCCCCTCGCTCAAAACTGCCAGCAACATATCCTCACCCCCCTGGCCTACAACTGCCAGTGAAATATCCGAACACCCATCGCCTAAAACTGCCAGCGAAATATCCTCAACCTCCTGACTGAAAACTGCCATCAAATTATTCACTGCGTGGAGATCCCCATATGTGCATCTACTCGCATGGACCTGTCCGCCGTGAATGTCTAGGCGCAACAGCTTTCGAATATACACGGGCTTCGGTTGCGACGGTCTGGACATGAATCTAACTGCGAATGAATTGGAGTGTGGATGAGCCTCAGTAGTACGAGCGCGTCTCTGCACATGAGCCTGGGGCCCCCTGGGGCCTCCTGAAACCTACTGGGGCGTCCTGGGGTCTCCAGGAGCCTCCTGGGGCCTCCTAGGAAGGTGTCGTGCCCCAGGAGAGGCCCAATCTATAGCAATAGACGTACATAACACCTTGCGGATTAGAGTCACAAGAGAGGGGCAATACATAGGAACACACGTAAAACACCAAGGACTCGTGCCCAAGGAGAGGCCCAACATATAGGAACATACATAAAACATGTATGATTGTTGTGTACACAGGAGAAGGACAATATATAGATTCATACGTATAATATCAAGGCATCGTGCTCCAGGTGAGGCCCAATCGAAAGGAGCATAGGTAAAACACATGGGATTGGAGCCACTCCTGTTGCCTTCTGAGGCCTCCTGCTCCTGGGGCCTCTCGGGGCCTCGCTTCCTGTGGCCTCCTGGGGCCACCTGTGGCTTCCTGAAGCCTTCTGGAGCTTCCTGGGGCCTCCTGGAGCCTCTTGGAACATCCTGTGGCCTCTCGAGTCTTTATGTGGCACTTTATGTGGCCTCCTGATGCCTCCTGGGACCTCATGTGGTCTCCTGGGGCCGCCTGGAGCCTGTTGCAGCCGCCTGTGGTATCCTCAGAAGAATCTGCGCCCACGAGCCTGGCCACCAAAACAAGCAAACCGATCAAGACATCCTCAAAATCTGGCCCACCTGGGTGTGAACATGAGCGCCTCGCTCGAGACATCCTCCATATCTGCTCTGACAACGAAGGACGCTGGTACAGAAAACAAGCAAGCCGCTTGAGACATCCCCACAAAACGGCCGCGAACGGGACCGTCAAAACACCCCTGGCGGCTCCCCTAAGGGGGGCTGAAGCCAGCGCCCCGCCTGAGACATCCTCACAATCTGCTCTGCGTGTGGAATAAATCAGACAATGAAAAGGTCTGAGCACGAGCAGGTCTGAGTATGAGTAATCCGAAAGCCCTTATAACGGCGACGAGGCGACGATCGAAAGCAGTGCCCCGGCACTGCTTTGAACGCGTTCAAAGCAGTGCCCCGGCACTGCTTTGAACGTATGATATGATGATATGATGATGATTATGATTGATGATGATGATGATTTTTCCAGCGTACACTGTCCGCAACTGCGGCAATCAACATCATGCTCCACTTGCCCGCAACTGCGGCCATCACCAACGCTGCCCTCGAAGCTCCACGGAGGGCGCTCGGCAGGTCGCCCGCTCGAGCCCCACTCGACTTCACGCTGAGGAGGCGAGCCCTCAGGGGCATTGTCCGCAACTGCGGCATGATCAGAGGGCCACCACTGCGCGCCATCAGCGCCCCATTCGCTCGAGCTCCAGTCCCACCAGGACCAGCCCTGCCATCTCGTGGCGGGACTGCGCGCCTCCCATGCGCCGCTGCCGCTGGCGTCCCAGGACCCAGCCGCCACTGCGGCACAAGAAGGGGTCGCATCGTCGCCGTTGGCAGCTTGCGGCGGTGGCGTGTTCCCAGCTCGCTCAGCCCCAGCGTCTCTCCCCGCAACTGCGGTTCCCATCTGGGGTCGGACGCCCTTCCCCGCAACTGCGGTGTCCGCGTAGCTGCCCTTCTTGCCGCCCTTCTTGCCGCCCTTCCTGCCGCCCTTCCTGCGTTCCAACCTCGCGGCGAGTCTTTCAGGTGACCTGCGGCACGTATTGTGCGTGAAAGCCACCAGAGGGAAGTGCGCTCCGTGCCTCGCCCTGCCGAAGGCGCCATGCCATATCTTGTCGTCGAGGTTGCCCTGCTTCACTCTGAAGGGATGGCGCACCCAATCGTCGCGTTCCCTGCGCGCCATCCTTTGCTCGAACTCCGCAACTGCGGTCAAGGATTCGCCAGATGGCGTCAGGAAGGCGCGCATCTTGTTTTCAACGGGCTCAGCCTTGGGCACGTAAGTCTGAAGCATCTTCCCAGGGCCATTCGTGTAGTCGAAGACAGGGAAAGACGGATCATGCTGGGTCGTCAAGAATCCGCCCTCACGGTCGTGCAGAACACTCAGGCCATGGTGAAGCTTGTACTGCCCAGGACAGTTTATGAACAAAATCGCCATGCTGTCTGCCCTGGGCTGGCCGCCTGCTGTCTTCCAGGGGGTCCACGCGGCGACGTCCACAGTCAGGCCGCAATTGCGGCACCAGGACACAAGCTGGAACATGCACATGTTGAAGTCCCCCATGCAGACCTTCACGTCCCATTCCCTGACGTAGGCGACGAACCAGTTGTAGAACTCATGGAGCTTCGTGACGCCCCAGTCTTGGTTGGCCAAGCTGTGGTGGACGTGCACCGCCATGACGTTGAAGGAGCCCCCCAAATGGGTCACGGCCTGGTCCAGGTGGACGCGCACCACCATCGCCCTGGAGTACTTGTTGTGCAGCTTTGGCGCAGGAGCCTCCGCAACTGCGGACTGTTTCTTCTTCTTCTTCGTTTTGGACTTCTCCTGCTTGTGGAAGAGTCTCGCAAAGTCTACGTGTTCAATGTGGCCGCCACTGCGGTCCCTCATGCCAACAAGGAGGGTCCCTGATGGCTCGCCGCCCTTAACGCACAGGTAGTTGTATTGAGTCCGACTCCGAAACCTATCGTCCGCAACTGCGGCTGCACTGTCCCTCGCGTCGTGCTCCCCACTGAGTACCGCGCAGGTCTCGTCGTCGCACTCGCAGAGGGCGATGATCTGGGCAGGGTTCGCGCGGAGCTGCGCCCACTCGTCCGCGCGTTGCGTGGGTCTAGCTGCAGTCCCTCCGAAGTTGGCCACGTAGAAGCCGACCCGTCCCGCTTCGAACTCCGTTTTCTCCTCCCATGCGTCGACAAGAGCTCTTTGTTTTTCCGACAGATTGCTTGTCTCGATGATGGGCACCCGTTTCCAGGGTCTCCGCGACGACAACACTCTCGGCATGTAGGAGTCATGTGCTGCCGCAACTGCGGCTCCCGCACCTCCCCGGGACTCAGCCTCGTCAGCGGAGGCAGCCGAGGACGCGACGGTGCTGTCGCCATCTTGCGTCCGCTGGTCGTCGTCATCATCCGCAACTGCGGCTTCCTCGTCTTTGCCTCCCTCCTCCTCCTCAGCGTTGTGGATGAACACCGTTCTGGCGAATCGAGGTCCACGGTCCATACTCCCTGAGGATGCGCTCGGGCGCGCGGGCGGCCACATGCTTGCGTCTTCGCGTGCGCCACCTCGAGCCACGGTGGCTACGGAAATGGATCGTGAATGGGCATGGGGTCGGATGGAGGGAGGAGACAAAGAGGATTCGAGGAGTGGCAGAAGGAGGGCGAGGACTCAAAGGAACCGAAAGAACAACAAATGGACTGGCGGAGAAGCAGAAGGAGGGCGACGATTGCAAGGGACTGTGAAAGGATTATTTTCACAGCAGCAGGAAGACCGCAACTGCGGTTTTGCCTCATCTCCTGCCCGCGCGGGAGCCGCTTGGAAAAACAACTTCCCTCTGGACTTCCTGTGGGTCCGCAACTGCGGCCTGCATCACGCTAGGGCTGGGATTACCAGCGCCATTTGCCCTCCCAGGGTTCTCACTGTTTCCGAATGCACGAACTGCGACAGCGCCGAACGGTTCCCAGACGCCGCGTCGTTCGCGACTTTTTGCAGCCACCCAGCAAACGTGAGCGGCCATTGCTCCTTGTGCTGCTTGCACATCTCCTCGTCCCAATGCGTCTTGAACCATGCCCACTCCCCCCTCTGCTCGTCTGAGAGGACGCCTTTTCCGCGAGCCAGGCGATCCAGAGCTGCCATCCTGTTTTTCTTGATCTTGAACTCCTCGGGATTCCACTGCGCTAGGGCGTGTTTGTTAGCCAAAGCCGTTTCCACCGCAACTGCGGCCTCCTTCTTTGCCCTCAAGGCGGCCTCGGCCTCTCGAATCTGCTTCTTGAGATCGTGCAACGCCTTCGTCCTGTCGTTCGCTTCCAGAGCCAGGCGCCGCTTTTTCGCCACCACTGCGGCTTCGTGGTCTCGCTGGGCAGTCAACGCTCGTAGGACCTCGTTGTCCTCCCGCGCCAGCTCTCTCAACCGCTTCTTTTGTTTGTGTCGTTGCTGTCGGCAATCCTGCGCTAGTTTCTCCATGCCCACTTGGCGCAGCATATCTTCCGCCTCGCGGAGCGTTTCTGCCAAGGACGTCGCCACTGCCACCTGCTCGGCCGCCTCTGCGTCGACCACGCAGTCCATGGATACCGAGGATCCTTGAGGCCCAGGTGCCGCAACTGCGGCATCGCACTGTTCCGCAAGAGCCTCGGCCCACGAGGCCTCCTCTTGCTCTTCGTCCTCCTCGTGCTCCTCGTGCACCTCCTCCTCCTCCTCCTCCCCGCCCTCCTCATCGCCCTCCTCGTGGCCTGGCTCCTGGCCTAGCGCTTCGTCGCCGAGCTTCTCCAACACGGAATCTGTGGCGTCGTGTTTCTCGTATTCGTGTATGAGACGCAGCACGTCATTGTAGGACCATTTCAAACGTTTCTGCTCGCATTCTTCCCTCACCTCCGCGACTGCGGTGTCCACTTTTGCTCGCAGCCCCCCTGCTTCCCAGAGTTCCGCCGCCTCTCGGCAAATCTCGAGATCTCCTGACTTGTCGAAGGGCGCTCGAATTCCCACTTTCAGGAAACCTTTCGCGGCGTCCAAGTGCAACTGCACATTCTCCAACACTGACAGCATCAAGTCGGCGCAATCGGAACGCCGCAACTGCGGCACGTGCTTCCCCAACGCCATTTGCTGCACCAGCGCTTTGGTCTCGAGGGCAATGTACCGGCGCTTCACGTGCTGGTTCAAGTCCGTGTCCACGGGCTGCGCAACTGCGGTCGCCCCCCCGCCGTGAATGATCAGCACGTAGCCGCGCTGCCAGGCGAGTCTCCGCACAGCGTCTGCTTTGTGCGGGGAATGGTCGTCGGCCATGAGGATGCGCCACTTTCCCCGCAACTGCGGGTCGTCGGGCCAGGCCCGCAAGTGCCGCTGCAAGAATGATACAACGTCGTCTGCGCGGTAGGACCCCTTCTCGGACGTCGCCGTGCTCACCCAAGACGGATAGCCGCGACTGCGGGCATGTGCGGCCAAGCCCTCAGCGATGACAGATCCCCCCTTGAACATTAGCTCCGCCGGCGGTGGTCCGCAACTGCGGATGTCCTCCGCGTCGCTCGACACCGTCAGGTTCGCTGTCCACCGAGCCCTGCTGTCGTCATGCGCCTCGACAAGCGGGACAATGCCACCCTTCACAGCCAAGGTCGGCTTCGAGGCCGACGACGACTCGTTGTGGTGAAAGGGCGACTGGTCCCAGTTCAGGATGTGCGGGTCGTACCCCAGAAGCTCCTCTGCAGCTGCGCGGACCCTGGCCACGTTCAAGATCATAGTCTCAAAACGAGATTGGAGCAACCATTTTGGCACCTTGTACTTGCGGTTCGGCTTCTTCATGCTCAGGCCGTAGGAGCGCCGCCACTTCACCCACCACCGAGGCCGCAACTGCGGCACCATCGGTTTGCCTCCCCGCTTCATTGTCTCCACGCAGTAGTCCGCGACGAGTTGCTTCGCCTTCGTAACCAGCAGGGATTGGGAGAACCTGGCCAACATCTTGGGCCTCTCCTCCGCAACTGCGGTTCGCTTGGCCACCGCCTTCCAGTCCACGGAGTACCTCATGTGGGACCACCACTCGTACAGAGCGGCTTCCAGCCATGGAGCCTTGTTCGGGCGCCCTTGGTTGCCCCGCGCGCGGCGTCGGCCATGCACGCCCGCCGTGCCATGTCCACCTTGTGTGCGCCAGTTTTGAAACCACTTGGAGACGGCCTGGCGCTGCTGGACGACCCCCATGCCCTTCGGCCACGTGAACCGCCCGCAAAAAGACGCGATTGAATTCCGTGGCAGAACGCCCTCGCCCATCCAACCACAACTGCGTGCGTGCGCCTCCAGTTCTTTGCAAACCAGTTCGCGGTCTCTGAGCATGTGCGGGCACACGCGCCGCTTCTGTTCCGCAACTTCGGGTTTTGGGCGTGCGCTGGCCAGTGCGTGCGCCCTGATCTGCTCCTCCTGCAACGCCTCGGGCATAGCCTCAGCCATGGCAAGCAATATACCCATGTCCTGCACGCCCGTCTGCCACTCTAACGCCGCCATGAGAGCGGGGCGTGGCGCGCTCGCCTCTCTCGGCGCCTCTGCTGGTTCGCCCTCGCCCTCGGAGTCGTGCAGGACCATGGGTCCAGCAGGGCCGCTGGCCCCGCAACTGCGGTACGCCCGCACCTCCTCCAAGGTTAGTTCCTGCGTGACAACGAGCATGTCGTGCAACCGCGGTTCGTCCCAGCGGCGCACCCCGAAATCGTACAGTTCCTCCCGAAGCCATTTGCGCGTCTCGGCATTTTGCGGTTTCTGCAACATCATCGCCATAAGGTCAATGCCGCAGTTTCCATCGCAAACAGTCCCTAGGACCCATTGTCCCAGAGGACCGTAGAACCTGTTCAACGCGTCCGCCCCCTCAGAGCACACGCCACCCACCGCAACTGCGGCCACCCAGTGGCGCACCTCATGGAGAGGGTTCTCGGGAGTCACGGGCCTGAGTTCCACCGTTGTCCATTCCCCGAACAGATCCTCAGCAGCGGCGAGTACGCACGCCACGCCGTCGACGGCGCATGGCTCAGTGCACTTCTCCTTTGCCCAAGGCATGTAGAAGTCAAGGAGGTCCTTGCGGTTCTCGCCTTCCCACACGTAAGGTCGACGCCCGAACCGCAAGGCAAACAGCATGAAAGCTGAATACCCTATGTAGGAATTCTCGGACAGAATCTGCCTCAGGAGAGCCATCACGACGTCAGGCACCGTCGCCGCCACTGCGGCCTGGATCTTTGGCGCGTCTTCCACAGGTACACCTTTCTCTGGCGCCAGGGGTGGCGCCGCGACTCGTGGCCGCAAGGCGTCGCCAACAGGCGCCGCAACTCGTGCTGCAGCCTTTGGGTCTGGGCACGGGAAGAATGCGACCTGCGTCTTCGACCAGTTCTCTGGCAGCGGCCGCGCTGGTGGCAAGCGTGCTGGAAGTGGTGTGTCTTTGTCCGCTTCCACTCCCTCAGGAGCTTCAACCGCAATTGCGGTCTCCTGCGCAGCAGGCGGGTCTGGTGTTGCGTGCACTTGAGCTGGAGGAGCTGGAGGGACTGCTGCTGCGGGTGCTTCGGGCACAGGGGCTGCTGGAGGTTTGGGTTCTGCGGGTGCTTCTGGTGCTGGAGCTGCGTGTCCTTCTTGCGCAGGAGCTGCGAGTTCTGCTGGTGTTGCTGGTGCTATGTGTGCAGGGGCCGAGGGAGCCGCAACTGCGGTGCCGCCTGGAGCCGCAACTGCGGGGGGTGGCGTCGCGCCCGGTCGCCAAGCAGACGGCCGCAAATGAAAGCGAGGCGGCTCAACAAGGCCGTACTGCGACGCGGGCCACTTCGCTAGGCACGGAAAATCCGCACATGCGTGCACCTTTATCTTCTTGGGGCACGGAACGCCGCTACTGCGGCCCAAGATGTTGGCGAGCCCAGTGGTGCCATACTTCGTTTTCCTCGGTGCGCAGCCGCTGTCGTAATGGAGCCACTCCACCTCGAAATGCGTTCCGTCCTCCTCGCCATACCATGTCCGCCCCACGGGAACATCCATGAGCGGTCGCGTGGCGAACGACTCGGGCCGGGCACTCGGCTGCGGGCTACAGAACTAGGAAGAGGGAGGGGAGGAGGGAGGAGCAACTGAAGACGATGCGGAGGGGCGAAGAAGGAGGTACATTTCAACAACGCCCGCGCGGAAGCCCCAATCATCGCGCGCACAGGGTTTCGATGCTTCACTCCATGCTTCTCTAAGAAAAACGCTCGCCCACACAAGTTGGCGCACTAAGGCGTGCACCCGTGGAACACCCTAAACCTTCCGCCTGCCTCCTCACACCGCCTCGCCCTCCGCGTGTTCACGCGCACCCAGCCACCCCGCAACTGCGGGCACTCAGTAGCCCCACCGCAACTGCGGCCCATACGGCTTCGGGCCTCAGTCGAACAGACTGGGGATTTGGAGCTCGAGGTAATCCAGAGCCGCTTGCTTGCGCTGGTGCTGCGTCATGCCCTCCCACTCGTAGTCGTAGCCCTTCACCGACTGCGCCGACTGCCACTTCTTCTTTGTAAGTTTCTTCACATCCATCTCGATCCTTTTGCCCTTGTTGGCACACTCTCGCGTGATGGTCGCGACCCAAGCGCCCTTGAAGTCCCAAACGACGGTGAAGCCAGAGCCGCTCCCCTGCGCCACGGGGGGGTCGACCTCCTTTTGCTTCGCCAGCGGGGTGGCAGGGTCAACCGCCGTTGCCCAGTCCCTGTCCGCCACTGCGGCCTCGTCCTTGTCGCCGTCGCCGATGTCGGGGACACCGCCGAGGCTCACGTCGTCCACGATCATGTCGATCAGCCACCCAAGGTCTGCAGCGTCCAGCCACAACGTCCTCCGCTTGAAGCTGGCCACCCGCACGTTTCGAACGGCCGTGTCGTGCGGAAACTTCATGGGGCTCTTTGCGGGCATCTGTACAGAGTGCACAGTGGCTATGGCCGACTCCACGGCCTCGCCCCTGGGCAGGCCAGTAGTCGCCGCACGCGTTCCAGTCTTCTGCTTCTTGGCGCTGGTCGGGGTCGCTGCCTGCTTCTTCGTGGCGTCCGTGGGGCTGACCAGGGCCGACATGGGGTCATCTGCTTCGTCCCCCGCGTCGCCGTCGCTCTCATCGTCCGCAACTGCGGCGCCGCCCTGCTTCGCGACTTCTTTCTTCAGCGCGTCCCAGGCCTTGGAGGCCTTCAAGGCCCCTGCGGTCGGTTTACCTTTGGCGCACACCTTGAGCAGCCAAGCCTTTTGCATGTTCACGTGCACGAAAGTTATCTCTCCGAGGGGCCATGCGTGGAGCACCTTGACATCCTTTTCGGGGATGGGGGTGGTCTGCGCAAGCCAACCTCCACGGATGCACAAGACCTTCTCAACGCACACAGGGCTCCATTCGCTCGAAGTCGGCATGTGTGCTACTGCGCTGGACACAGCCGCAACTGCGGGCAAGGCGGGGGTGCGGGCAGTGGGGCCGCGCGCGGTTGAGCCAGATGGCGAGCTGAACGCCTCCCTGGAGGGCCTCCCTCGGTCCCTGCGATCCTCGCGCCTCCCTGGAGGGCCTCCGCCCTCAGCCCAGGGCCCTCCAGGCCCTCCAGGGCCTCCAGGGAGGCCCTCCAGGGCCTCCAGGGAGGCCCTCCAGGGCCTCCAGGGCCCTCCAGGCCCTCCAGGGCGGACGCCCTCCAGGGCCTCCAGGGAGGGAGGGAGGGAGTGAGGAAATGAGTAGTTTCGGCTTCCAACTTGGGAGGAAGGGGAGAAAGGAGGAGGAGAGAGGGAGGAAGTGGAGGAAGGGCGAGGGAGGAGAGGGAGAAGGGAGGGAGGAGGTCCGTTTCGAACCTCCGTGCTCGATCGTCAGCGGTCCGCTACTGCGGCATCAGCTAACAGAAGCAGTGACACTGCAAACTACACGAGCGCTCCGCAACAGCGGTCACGCGTGCGCCCCCCCCTTCGGCCTGTTGCCCGCAACTGCGGTCACGCGAGCAAGCCGCCCTGACTGCCGCCACTGCGGCTTCTTAATTAGAGCGACATCTTCCCGCTTTCGTCGAACCCTTTCTTCGATTTCTTCGGCGCGGGCTGGCCCGAAGGCTTCCCTTTGGCCCTCTTGGCCGCGTCCGTCTTCCACGTCTCCTCGGCCGCCTTCTTCTTCGGTGCGGTTTTGGGTCTCGCCTCCCACAGGAGCTCTTCTCCTTTCTTCACGGCCGTGGTATTCACCAGCACAGGGACATTCACGGCGAGCACGACCCCGCCTGTCCCAGGCACGCACACCGCCAATTCTTTCGTCTCCAGCTCCATGTTGATGCGCGCAACTGCGCTTTCATTACGGCTGTTTCTCTGCTGGATCTCCTGTTCCGTGACTCTGTTGACTGCCCAGAAGACGTGCATTGTCTCTTGCGCATCCCACTTCCATGCTCTCAACCGCACATCGTGGTCAGCCACGTCGGCGGGCGTCTTGTCCGCAGGCGGCTTGAACTCGGGGTGCAAGTAGAAGGTCGTGGGCGTGGCCCCATTTGGATCTCCTTTCACCCAGACTTGCACGGCCACCCTCTCGGGGTGCGTGCTTGCGGCGTGCACCTTGGATGCCTTTGGGACGCACGGCCACAACTCGATGCATTTTTCGTCGTTTGCAGCGGTTGCCTTGACGGTGCGTTTCTCTGTGTCAGCGTCTTGCAACACCTCTACTTGCGCTTCCGCAACTGCGGACATGTGGCGCGCCCAAAGGCACAGCAACACTGCGCTGACCAAAGCAGGCTCCCGCCCCAGCTCCTTCGCTGCCGCTGAACGCCTCCATTCGGCGATTGGCAAAGGGAAGGATCCGCGTGGAATGGCCGTCGTGTCCCTGCTGCGCTGGTGGTTCGTTGGTAATTGCGTCGTGGGGTCAAAGGAAATGACCGTCGGCATCAACTCGTGCTCCTCTGCGGAAGCCTTTGTCTTCCCCGCCACTGCGGGCTCATTCGGTTCTGGGCGCGGCAACGCGTTGAAATCGAACCAATCGGGCTTCCCGCCTCGGACTCCCACTTCGCCGAGGGCCTTCTCAAGGGCGTCCCGATTGGACTTCGGCTCCACCTTCCCCGTGGCCTCCGCGCAAGCGCGGAGGAGCGCCTGACGATGTCCTGGGATACTTCGTTCCTTGACGTGGGTGTCCTTCAGGTACTGCATGAAGCCGTCTGCGGTCAGTATGCACAGGTTCGCCTTGAACTCGATCGCCTTCTCAGGGCCCATGCCGTCGATGGCCTTGCTCAGCGTGAACAAGTACAAACGGAGAGCCGAGTTCATGTCGATGAGGAAGTCTCGGAACTCCTTCTTCTTCCACGATTGTTCTGGGTCAGGGCACCACACAGGAGTGTCAACGCCCCTCTTCCTCGCAGGCGCGTTCCTGTAGCATCGCATCACCACGGCAACCTTGACCCACGGCACTTCGTCGGGAAGCTCGCTGGCTGCCCCGAAGGCACCGAGCCGAAGGGCCCTTCTCCTGGAGTTCACGTAGACCTCGCAGAACTGGAGCAGCAAGGGGATGAACTGCGCTTTCGTGCTCCCGAGCCCAACAACGAACGAGAACAGCTCAATGAAGTCTGGGTCCTGAACGACTCGATCGAGTTCGTGCATGACGGAGAGCTTGACCTTTTCAAAGGCAACCTGATCCGCAACTGCGGCGTGCAGCTCCGCGTCAACAGCCTTGCACAGAACACGGAGCGCGGTGAGTTCAGTCGTTCGCAACGCAAAATCGGCTCCTTTATTGAGGGACTGGCTGATGAGCGAAGCACCAGTGGGTTCCTCGTCCATGATTTTCCAGCTAAGCACTTCCATGAGCATACCCCCCTGCACGAGTTTCTTAGCGACAGGGTCATGTTCCGCCACTGCGGCCATGTCGAGATTGCCGTCCTTATCGAGCACGCGCTTCAGCCTCGCGCTCTCGTCCTCCGTGAACTCCATGCCTTGGGGGATGGGCCACTTGGCTCCCAGGGCGCACGCCCGCAACACGAGGCACAAGTGGGAGTGCGAACACGTCCCATACGCAACGTCTGTTCCGCAACTGCGGTCGAAGCACGCAGCGAGGTGGCCGGTCGCTTTTTCCAGATTGTACTCTGTGTACGTCTGGAACTTCGGGTCCTCCTTTTTTCTCAGCACCAGCTCTTGTGCTGGGTACATCTGAACGCAGACACCTTCGTGGTCAGCTTCGGCTTGCGTGAATCCAGCCAGGAAGATTTTCACAGCGAGTTCCCGAACCCTTTCCTGCTGAGGGTAGTGCCCGCCTCGGTTGCCCGTGTGCGGGGCGAGCATGAGCACAGGGAGGCGCACCTTGTCCCCTGTCCTGAATCTAGACCTCAAGGCGTTGGCCCTCTGAAAGATCCCTTGCGTTCCGCCTGGAACTGCGGCTGTCTCGTCCGCCACTGCGGCTTTCTTGTCCGCCACTGCGGCATTATCTGTGCCGACGCTGTCGTTCATATCTGTGCCGACGCTGTCCGCCACTGCGGCCCGGAGCTCCGATATGGCGGACTATGGCACGACGTCCGTCGCTCAGGGTGGAGGCGTGTGTGCCAGGAGCCCAACGACCTGCTGAGCCGAATGCCTGCGGACGACTGAAGGCTCAGTTTTAATCCAAAATATCGGGCGAGAGCTTGGGGGGGGCGCAGGCTGGAGGAGGGAGGGGGGTGCAAGCTGGAGGAGGACGAGGAGGGGAAGGGGAAGGAGAGCTAGGACGGAGGTGGCGGGGGGATGCGGCCTGGAGGAGGACGAGGAGGGAGGAGGGAGGAGGGAGGAGGGAGGAGGGAGGAGGGAGGAGGGACGACGACGACGACGACTGCTGACGACAGACGACAGACTTGACGACGACGACGACCGACGACGACTGCTGACGACAGACGACAGACGCGACGACGACGACGGCAGCGACGACGACGAGGACGGACGACGACGATGATGATGACCCAGCGCGCGCACACTTATTGCAAACTGCGGCTTCGCAACCGCGTGCTCTCCTATTATACGCAACCGCAACTGCGGCTTCGCAACCGCAACCCCGCAACTGCGGGCTATCCTACACCGCAACCGCAACACCGCAACTGCGGGCTATCCTACACTGGGATGCACTACGCAGGCAGCAGGCGCCCAGTAGTACCGAGCTCTGTTCCGCAACTGCGGCTCCTCGGTCTTGCCGCACTCACCGCTCGTCCGCAACTGCGGCAGATCGCGCCTCTTCGTGCTTCCGCTTGCTCGCCCGACTTGCGCGTCCGTGGCCGACGAAGACGATGTTTTGGTGGATGCCCTCGCACCAGTGCGTGCTGAAGGTCTTCTCGTTGAGCTCCTTCTGAATGACCTTGCCGATTGGGGGCAGCGCTGCCAAGCCGAGCTTTTCTCTGACTCCGCTACTGCGGTCAGGGTCATCCTCCCACTTGGGCATGTACTTCGCTGGAACCCAGCGCCGAGAGATGATGGAGTCGCTTGTTCGATGCATCCAATCAGGGAGCCACTGGGGATCGTTCTTCGACGGCCTCCCTGCAAAATCAATGTTGTAGTCCGCAATGCGCACGTCGCACGGGCCAATGGGGAGGACGTAATTCGGATGCATGACGCGTGTGCCCTCCACAATGCCTCCGAACAGGGCGGGTCCAGCCCTGAACACCACCCCCACCGGGCAGGTGTAGCTGGCTCCGCAACTGCGGCCAAATGCTGCGAGCTGCTCAGGCGGGATGTCAAACAGGCCGCACAAGAACCGCACATCATTTTTATGGATGGAAGCAACCGCGTCCTTGAAGAAAGCTGGATGCCACGCTGTTTGTTCTGTTTGCGTGATCTTCTGTTGGAGACGTTCGGTGACTGCGTGTCTGGACACGACGGCAAAACGGATCACCGCGGCAGGATTCATCTCGGAGCCCTTCAGGCGAAAGCTCAGGATCGTGACGGCGTGGGTGGCCCCAACAACATGACCCGCAACTGCGGTCTCTGCGATGATGTGCGGGCGCACGAGCACCACGCCCGTGTCTCTGAACAGGGCAACCGTCGTCCAGTAAGGCTCCACGGAGGCGTTTTTCAAAGTGACAGCGTCGTCGACGGCAGTCCTGAGTCCAACGCGAACGTCGTAGCTGCAAGCGCCTTCGACGTTCCCCGTGCGGAACAGCTCGGGGTCCCATACGACGAAGACGACCGCCGCAGTTTGGTGCAAGATGCACCTGAAGACATCTTCCTTTGTTGCCACCTTCGTGATGACCACCACGTTGAACACCAAAGCGATGGTGGACGGAACCCGATTGCCGTCTGCTGTACGAAGGAATCCTTCGTTCCACTTGGGGCGTTCCCCAAAGTAGTTTATCCCTGGAGGGGACCTGGTCCGCTGCTTCTTCCGCGGTGCTCCCGCATCTTCCCGCAACTGCGGTTCCGACGGAGGCCCCGCGCGACCCCGCGACTGCGGTTCTGACAGCGGCGAGTCTTCCGTGGGAGGCGGCCTTTTCCTCGGCCGCGAATCGGCCGAGGCGGTTGTCTCGGCGGCTTTCTCCTGGGAGGCGGCCTCGTCTTCGGGTTGGGCGCCTCGTTTGGACTCGGCTGCGAGCAGCACGGCCGAGGGCGCGCTGCTCCCAGATGAGCCGCGCGCGGCACCTGGCTCGCCGGCCACCCCCGCAACTGCGGTCTCGGTGGCGGCTCCCGTCACTGCTGGTTGGTCCTGCTGCTTCGTCGGCGTCTGCGCCCGAGGCCCCCATTTTGCCTTGGGGGTCAAGTGCGCCCTGCGCAACTGCGCCTCTTCGCGCCTCCCACCAGCAGAGCTCCCACTCGCAGCGCTTATCGGCGGCGGCGGCCGATATTCCCGCGAGGAGCTAGACGACTGCGGGGAGGCCTCGCGCGGCGGTCGCTCGGGGCTTCCGCAACTGCGGTCCTCCGTCGGCTCCGCGACTGCGGCATCCGCGGCAGCCCCTTGCAGGCCGAACCTTTCCCGCAGTTGCTGCTTCAGCTCGGCGAACCGCTTGTCGACCTCGGCTTTGCGACCTGGGTCCATGGCGTGGCCGCGCGCGGCCCCCGTCCGACGGGGGAACTGCGGCCGGCTTGGGAGAGGAAGGGCAACGAGGGAGACGGCGGGGATGAGGACGAGGAAGGCGAAGAGGAGGATGGAGAGGACGCGACGGAAGAGGATGGCGCGAAGAGCTCAGACGAGGGTGAAAGGAGCAAGGGGACTGCGACGAGGATGACGGGGCAGAAACGGAGGAGGAGGAATCAACAAAGTCCGCAACTGCGGCCCTCGGGGGGGACTGCGACGAGGACGACGGGAAATGACTCGGCCAACGGAGGCGGGCTACGGCCAACGGAAGGAACTGCGACGAGGAGGAAAGGCGGAGGGAGGAGACTGCGACGAGGACGACGGGGAAGGGGCGACGAGGACGACGAACAACTGCGGATCCATCTGTTTAAGTACCTGTCTCCGCAACTGCGGCCGCGCTAATTAACGTCACGAGTGCTTCAACGGAGGTGATGCGCGCCCGAAGCACCTAATTACAGCGGTCAGTCGTGGGAGCGCCGCAACTGCGGCCAAGCTGTATGAAGTCGCTAGAAGGCAGCGCCGCAACTGCGGCCGAAAGCGCGCATAGTGAGTCAAACGAGCGCGGCGTCACGCGATCGGTCCCCGCAACTGCGGTTCCATGGCTGCGCAATCCCGCAACTGCGGTGTCAAGGCTGCGCGGACCACCGCGGTTGCAGCTGCGCCCCCTTGCTCGCGTCGAACCGCCCAGGATTCGGATGGGCGTGCAGCATCTTCCAGAACGTGAACGTTCCGTGGCCATCGCTCTTGCCGAGACCTGCCCTCGGGCCCCGCACGGGATGCGAGTGCGGCTCCACCTCATACGTGTTGAACTTCGGGCTAGACCAGGATGGGTGGACGCGAATGCCCGAGCCGTCGTCGCGGATGAGGACGAAATCCCACTGGGGCAGAGGGATTCTTTGCGCCTGTCCTCTGTCCACCCCTTTCGTGTGCCTCATGTTGTCGAGACTGCTAGGGCACGGGCGGCACTCGCAGCGGACCAACCCGCGACTGCGGTCATTGTCAGGGCCGCACACGACGCGCAGCATTGTAGGTCCATCCATCTGCGCGACCATCTCCAGCCAAGACCACGGCACTTTGACAGTGTGGTCCCAGTCCCAATCCCTGTTGTCCTGCGCCTTCCCCTTTGCGCGGTACTTAAGGATCTTCGAAATTTCCTCCGCAACTGCGGTACCTCCGAAGACGGGCGTGCGGCTGCCGAAAGGGTTTTCTCGGTCTTCGTACTCGTCTCGGAACCACTTCAAGGCCGCGTTGTGCTGCTTATAATTGCCGTTCCAGTTCGCCCTGAAGTTCTCGAAGAATTCCAACTTGAAAATTGGCAGCGGCTCATTGCGCACAATTTGAAACAGCGCAACTGCGCCTTGTTCTTCGCGCCCTGGGGGAAGCAGGGGACCGCCTCCTTTGCCCGCCGCTGTTGCGGCCGCGGGCTCCGCGGCAGGAGAACCTGCCGAGGCACTCGAGCGGCCACCTTCCCATGCATTCCACCAGCCACCCTCGTCGTCCCACCAGCGGGCGCCCTCCATTCCCCAACCCTCGCATCCGTTGCCGCCCCATCCGCCGCCCTCCCATCCGCGACTGCGGTCACTTCCGTCGCCGCCATCCTGCGCTTTTCCTCTCCATCCGCCAAGAGAATCTCCGCCGCCCCAGCCGCCACTGCGGTCACCTCCGCCGCCGTATCCGCCACTGCGGCCGCCCCAACCCCCACTTGTTCCCCAACCGCCGCCGCTGCTCTTTGAAGAATCCGCAACTGCGGCCCGTGTTTCCTCTTCCGCTTTGTCATCCCACCCTGCACGCATCTCTGCCCCGACTGCAGGCCGCGGAGGCGGGCGCGAGCCCGCCCAACCGCCGTGAAACCTACCGTCGGCGCGGGCTTGAGCCGAACGTGCATGGAGGAGGAGGATGAGGAGGAGGAGGGTGAATGTGAGGAGGATGATGCGTTCCTGGGAGGTGTGCCTTCGCGTGCAACACAAGAGCCCTGAGAATTCCTGAGGCCCCTCCAACAGCCAAGGACGCGGATGACAAGAAAGTCGAGAAGATTGGGAACCGATTGAGGATTAAGAGGCGTGCGACGAAAGGGATGATGATGACGAAGAGGAAGATCAGTGAAGGGGAGGAGCGGACAGGAATTATGGAGGAGTGATAGCAGAGGAGGAAGAGGGGGAAGGGGGAGGAGGAGGAGGAGGAGGAGGAGGGAGAGGAAAAGGGGGAGGAGGAGGAGGAGGAAGAAGGTGAGGAGGAGGAGGAGGAGGAGGAGGAGGAAGAGGAGGAGGAGGAGGAGGAGGAGGAAGAGGAGGAGGACGACGACGACGAGGAGGAGGAGGAGGAGGAGAGGGAGAAGGAGAACGGGGACAGGAGGACAAGGACGGAGAAATATAACAAATGAGGGGGAGGAGGCGGAGGAGGAGGAGGACGAGGAGGAGAAGCAGGAAGAGGAGGAGGAGAGGGGGGAGGAAGAGTGCGCGTGAGACTGGGAGAACGAGGTAATTAATTAGAGAGGGAACGGGGGAGGAGGGAGGACAAGGAAGAGCATACAGCGACGAGAAGAGGAGAAGGAACAGACGAAGGCTCCTGCTGATCGCATTTCCGCATCGTTCAAAGCAGTGCCGGGGCACTGCTTTGAACGACTGGTGATGTTCAAAGCAGTTCCCCGGCACTGTGTTCCATCGTCGCCGTTATAAGGGCTATTGGATTAAGTCTGGGAACAAGTCTGAGTATTAGTTAGTCTGGGCGTGAGTGAGTCTCAGCATGAGTAACTCTGAGTATAAGTAGGTCTGAGTATGAGTAGGTCTGAGTATGAGTAAGGTTGTGTCTGAGTAAGTCTGGGTATGAGTAAATCTGAGTGTGAGTAAGTCTGGGTATGAGGAGGAGAGGGGAGGAGAAGGAGAAGAAGGAGGAGAAGTCGGCGGCGTCCAAGAAATAACAAGAACCCCATCTTAGGATATGGGGAAACATCCTCAACCCCCTGACCTAAAACTGCCAGCGAAATGTCCTCACCCCGTGGCCTAAAACTGCCAGCGAAAAATCCTCAACTCGCTGACTTAAAATTGCCAGCGATCTATCCTCACCCCCTGACCTACAACTGCCAGCGACATATCCTCAAACTCCTGGTCTAAAACTGCCAGCGAAATGTCCTCACACCACTCGCATAAAAACTGCCAGCGAAAAATCCTGAACTCCCCGACTTAAACCAGCGAAATATCCCAAACTCCCTGATTTAACACTGCCAGCAACATATCCTCACCTCCTGGCTTAAAACTGCCAGCAAAATGTCCTCGACCCCCTGACTTAACACTGCCAGCGAAATGTCTTCACCCCTGGAAACAAAACTGCTATCTAACGGCTTCGGTGATTCAGTTGTTCTGTCAATTCTGTCAGTCTACTTCCCGGCAATCAAATTACGGGCTGCGCTCGCAAAACGACTTAGGCAATACAAATATACCGCGTCGGAGATCCTTGCGGATTTCTTGGATCGGGCTGGACCCCCCTCCCTTGCGCGAGGAGCGCGTCAGGGGCGGCGCCAGACGCCGCCATAGGGGGCTAGCGCAACTCCAAGAAATCCGCCCGGACCTCTGAAGGTTCGTGGTCGTGCCTGTCTTGTTTCTCTCCGTCTGGCCTCGCCGAGCATGCCGGACTCGTCTGACTGGCCCTTGGCGCTCATCAAGGCCTGCGCCTTCTTGATCATGGCCGCCTTGCAAGCTTGGGCTTCTTGGGGGGGGACAAACCTACCTCGCTTTTGACCACCCTCGCCTCCAAGAGATACCAAGCGATGCCAAACTACGGCCTGTACTGGTCAGGCCGCTTGACGAGGAGGCGCGTGGTATGACTTGGTTTTTGCCTGGAAGCGAAAGCGGGGGAGGTAATTCACGCTCTGAGCGTCATCGAACCGCGAAGTCGAATCCGATCGCAGACGGATCGGATCGCCAAGGAATCGTCCCAGATCGAGTCGGGATCGGATGGCCGCGCCCGGTGGGAACCTTGCCGGGTCGAAGCGCATCGAAATCGCGGCCCCGCCCAGCGAGTCGTGGGGGAACCAGTGGGTGCCACAAGGGGTTGGTGCGCACAAAGGGTTTCCTGAAATTGCGCGCTTGGTACCCATTTTGAAGGATCAGGGGGACGTTAAGACCTGGGTACAGGGGACTCGGAAATCCCCGACGAGGTCGTCAAAAAAGTGACGAGGCCAAGCCTGCATTTTGACGAGGCCTCCCGCTGTAGACATCCCACGAAGCTCCTCCTCGTCAAAATCCGAGGCGCGGTCGTCAAAAAACGATGGCGAACCCGAGTCCTGGCAAACCCAGGTCTTACGCTCCCCCGAAAGGAACAAAAACAAACTCCTCTGCCGCCGTGCCAGTGTGGCTGCGAGGCGACCGAATTTCGAAACACCTCCCTCGCGGCCACCCCAGCTCGGCGGCAGAAGAGTTTGTCGAAATAGGCTACACGCATCAAGCACGCATTTTTTGAGAAACTCCTAGGTTTACCAAAGAGGGGGGATGGACCCCCTTCTCCCGCGGCGAAGTGGCCTCCGCCCCCCGCATGCGCGCGCCTCCATCTCCCCCGCGGCGAATTTCGAGGAACTCCCTCGCAGCTTACAGGCTGGCTGCGAGGGGTTTCCCGAAATGGCCTGGCATTTCCCAGCAGAGGCGCGCCTCCACCTCCCCCGCGGCGAATTTCGAGAAACTCACTCGCACCATACAGGCTGGCCGCGAGGGAGGTTCTTGAAATTGTCTCTGCCCGCAGAGCGGGCATTTCCCAGCGGGCGCGCGTTTCCACGTCACCCGCGGCGAACTTCGCGAAACTCCCTCGCAGCCTACAGGCTGGCTGGGAGAAAGCTTCTCGAGATGGCCCCGGCTCTGGCCCTGGCCCCGGCGAATTCTTCGAGAAACTCCCTCACAGCCTTCAGACTGGCGCTGAGGAAATTTCTCGGAATGCCTCCTCCTCCTCCTTCTGTTTTCGTACTCTCCTCCTCCTCCTCCTCCTCCTCCTCCTCCTCCTCCTCCTCCTCCCCCTCCTCCTCCTCCTCCTCCTCCTCCTCCTCCTCTTCCTCTGGCCTCGGCGAATTTCAAGAAACTTCCTCGATGCTGGCTGCGAGGGAGCTTCTTGACATGGCCCCGGCCCCGGCCCCAGCCCTGCCCCCGGCACTTGCCCCGGCCCCGGCCATGGCCCCCGCCCGGGCCGCGGCGAGCTCGGAGACGCTCCCTCGCAGCCCACGGGCTGGCTGCGAGGGAACCTCTCGCCCTGGCCCCTCTGCCCGGGCCGCGGCCGCGGCGCCTTCCGAGCAGCTCGCCCGCCGCATGCAGGGGCTGGCTGCGGGGGAGTTTCTCGAAATGGCCTTGGCCCTGGCCCCGGCCCCGGCCCTGGCCCCGGCCCTGGCCTCGGCCGCGACAGAGTTCGAGAGAATCCCTTGCAGCCTACAGGCTGGCTGCGAGGGAGCTCCTCGAAATTGCGCGCAGGGAGGGCAGCACGCCGGCCAGCTCGCGTATCGGTCGCCCCCGATCGCCGCCCGCTGGAGCAGCGCTTCTGCCCCGCCGCCGACGCAAAAGCGCAGTCGAGTACGCATCGAAGGGTCATGCATACGTGCAGCCGAGCACCGCATGGAATCGGAGCGCGGTCGGCCCTGCCTTGGCGGTGCGCGTGGCCTCCTCGATGGCCCTGCGCTCCCTCTCCTTGGCGCGCCGGCGCTCGGAGGCGGACAGCCGGCGCTTCTCGGCCTCCAGGCGGAGTTCCTTCATGGCCTTCGTCGCCTCCTTCTTCGCCCTCTCCAGGTCCCTCTGCTTCTCCTCGGAAGTCGAGAAACAACTCACGCCAGAAACAGAAACCCTCGGAGACGCGCACGGATCTCCTTCAGCGGGGCTGGAGCCCCCCTCCATGGCGCGCGGAGCACGCCAGAGGCGCCGGCGGGGGACTCCGGCGCCGATGCGAGAAATCCGCGGCGACCTCCGAAAGTTTATATGTCTGTCATTGCTTGTTCTCCGAAGGATCAGTCAACATCGAATTGGGACGTCGGACCGAATCGGGCTGTGCGCCGGATCGGACCGCACCGGCACGGCGTCGGAAACGAATCGCATCGGTGCCACCAGGAAGCGCAGCAGCGCCATACAGTCCTCGGGCCTCCTCGCATCGACGCACTCTCGGCATCAAAACGGATCGTGCCGGCTGGAGTCCACATCGAATCGGACCCAGATGGGCCCCCAGTGTCGGGGATGGACAGACCTCCCTTTAGTAAAGCGTGGTTTAGTGAAAACGACCTGAGGCCCAGACCTGGCGGGCGCAATCCTGGAAAATAATGGCCACGGCGCCCTCTCGAAAACCGAAAACGGACAATTCACTAATCGACGTGTCACTGTTGGGGGTTCTGTCCACCCCCGACAGTGCTTCCTTGAACCAGGCGAGCGCGACCTTGAGCTGCTGCGTCTTGTCCGCCACCGTGCCCCGGCGGCACGGATGGATGCGGGCGCGGCAGAGCGCCAGGGGCTATCTGGCGGGAATCACGACCGCAGGTCTGCAGGGCAGAGAGAGGGCGTCCAAGAGGAGGGGTGCTCAGATCGCGGCCGGAGGAGCGTGAGCGGGCCAGGATTGGAACACGGAACGTCTTGAAACAATGGCTTCCCAGGTGGAGTCCGAGAAGATGGGGCGGGAGGATCGCGTCGCAACGCGACGTCGGCGCTGCGTCGGTGCCCTGGGCGTGCAGAAAAAGCGGGCTCCAGATCGAGCCGCCTCGCCGATGCATCGGCGACGCGGCGCGATCCACAGGCCCCATTTACCCATCGGTCGGAAGAAGCAGGTAGAAACAAGAAATAGGAAGGCGTTGAAAATAGATTGGGCTTCCGCGCGACCCCTGAAGAGGACGGAAAAGGTGAAGCCACTGGATCATTGAAGTAGGAAGGCGCTCAGAGTAGATCGGAGTCTGGGACTCGAGACATGCCTACTCTCAACGACCGATGGGTACTTCGATTCCCCTCTGGGAGGCCTGGAGGAGCATCTTGAAAGACGAATCGGGGGCCATGACGTCCGGGGAGATCTCACGGTGGCCCCAACCATGCTGCCCACTCGACCCTGTCTCCACCCCCCACACCTGCCGACCAGCAGGTGGCTGATCTAGTGGTCGCCTCGGAGGGCAAACAATGGCATAACCACCATAAACCTTCGGCGCTCCGCGCAGACTTCTCGGATCGGCGCCGAGCGCGCCACGGGCGGCGCCAGAGGCCACCACATCGGCCAGCTCCTGGTCGGAAGGCGTCGGAAGTGGAGAGTCGGGGTCCCTCCCTGGGAGTCCTCGCCCTCCCTCCTTCCACGCCCCCGACCTCCATCCACCAAATCTGAAAGGTGCATCGGGGACGCACTGATGCAAGCCTGGGCCAGTCAGGCTTTGCCTCTTGCCACATCCTGCAAGCAACTGCAGGCTCCTGCGCGCAAGCCCGGGTCAGTGCACCACTGGCTCCGAAAGACCCTGCAAGAGCTGAGCTCGGGCTGAACCCCCATCTGCCGTGGTCCCCGTCACCTGAGCCCCGAAGGAAGAGCCAATGGGTAGACCAACGGAGACCGATACTGCTCCTCCCTCGGCCTCCCTCGGACCTCTCCCCGGGGTGCGTTCCGACCAGAATCTGGCTGGCGAGCCAGAGGCGTGGCGACGAGGGCCTGCCAGGAGGTCCCGAAAGGCGAAAACGTGCCGACGGCAGCGAGAGAGAGAGAGAGAGAGAGAGAAAAAAAAAAGAGAGAGAGAGAGAGATGGATAGAGAGAGAGAGGGAGAGGGAGAGGGAGAAAGAGAGGGAGAAAGAGAGAGAGAGAGAGGGGCAGTGGAAGGGGACGATAAAGCAGGACAACAAAGAAGCCACCTAGGCAAAGATACCACCCTTACCCCCCCCCCCACCCCCCGGGAGTCCCCAACTACCCCCCTCCTTGGACGCACCCCGACCTCCTGGGGCGCGCTTCCCTGCGCGCAGCGCCCCCCACCCCTCCCGGGGATCCCGGGGCGCAGCCGGGCTCGCCCCCCGCGGGGACCTCCAAATCCCCTCCGGGGCTTCGAATGATATTGAGAAGGGGCCGACCGTCCCGGCCTTCCTATAGTCCTACCACGAGATTTCTTAAGAACCCCAAAATGTTCCAAGAACGCAAACAAGGTTCTTAGAACATAAACCCGATGTGCGAAAACAAAGAAACACTCTCAACCAGGTTTGTTCTACGAATAGTTCGTGGAAACTAGAAAAGGTTCTCAGAACATTGTTTGGTAGGGCTATATGCGAGCCAAGACGCTTCGTCACTGCTTGATGATAAGCAAGGCCGCCGAGAAAGCCCGGCAGTCCCTCAGGAGGCACCCGGCAGCCACAGGAACCAACCCAACGGGCCAAGGAGGGCGACCCCCGAAGAGCAGACCCACGCGACGCCCCAGACGGCCGAGGGGGGGCCCAAGACGGCCCAGGCAGCACCAAGATTGCCAAAGAGGACCACGGGGGCCCAAGACGACCCCACGACAACCCCAACACTGCTGAGGTAGAGGAGGAGGAGGAGGAGGAGGACGACGACGACGACGACGAGGAGAAGGTAGGCCTCCTGGAAACTATTCCAAAGATGGAGGCGAGAGGCGTCACATGTGGTACCGCGCTCTGGGGCCACACAGAGGCGCTGTGCTGGCACGGTGGCGGAGCTTGCCGAAGGCAGCGGGATACTTGAAGTCGGTCTGCAGTTCTGGGATGATCTCGTCCAGCTTCCCTGTCGCCAGAGTGAAGTTCCTCTTCAGCTTGGCGAGCCTCTTCTTGGGCTTTTTGTCCTCGGAGATGCCCTCGAAGTCGAAGTCCCCCAAGCCCCCATTGATAAAATCTTTCTCGTCGTCCGTGTAGACCTCGTCCCCGAAGCCGTCCCCCAGGGAGTCCTCGCCTTCGTCCCCAACCACAGCGCTGCGACCGAGCATCGCCACCTGCTGGGCGGCCACGGGGGCCACGACCGTGTTCGCCGACGCCATGGCGAAGCCAGCGCATGCGAAGATGGATGCGACCATCATTGCGCGAGTACAGCGAGCCACGTATGATCGATAAGGAAATGTGAACGGGGCAAAAATCTGAGCCAAGAAGGAAAGAACGGGGGGAGCGGTGGCGGGCCTGCCCCTAAAGAACAAAGGCCGAGAAAAGAAAGGGCCTGTAACCCAGTAGACTCTGGCAGACGCTGACTTAGAGCATCAGGTCACAGGAGGCATTCTGGACACCCGCAAGCCTGAGGCAGAACATCCGGATGATCCGCCGCCTCACTGAGCGGCAGCCTCCTTGGCCAGTCGTGCGCCTAATTATGATGAAGCTGGTAGTATGAAGGCCTTGTTGGCACTCGATGTCAGACTCTGTCGCTCTGGACCAAGAGTTTCGCAATCTACCGAACGCCTTGAAGCAGGAAACAAGCCTAGACAGACTGATGCGGCCAATCGAACTCTCCTGTTGTTTGGCTGCTCTTGGCATAAGAGAAACTCAAAGTCCATGTGCTCCAATCATTGGCACCCGTGCAAATTCTGCAATCTGCCACTCGAGTGTAGGTTCCATCCGCCTGAAGGTATGGCACCGACTTGAAGCTCCGACATACGTTCAGCATAGCACCATGCCAAACGTATTATATGTTCCTAGAGGCTGGAACTTCGACGTTGAAGCCACGAGGGATCGATGGGCAGTCACATACGCAGCTGAAGCGAATGAACTTTGTAACTCGCGGCTGATGGAGCCATCTGCAGAAGTCGGTGGCATGGCGAAGCGTGTTTCTGCCTGGTCGATGTTTGTACTGGCGCGTCGTCTCAATGGCTCCGTACCTCCTGCCCATTCTCCTCCTCCACCACCTCATCCTCCTCCTCCTACTCCTCCTCCTCCTCCTACTCCTCCCTCCTCCTCCTCCTCCCTCCTCCTCCTCCTCCTCCTCATCCTCCTCCTCATCGTCCTCGTCCTCGTCCTCGTCCTCGTCCTCCTCCTCCTCCTTCTCTCTGCCCTGCGACATCTGCGGCGCGCGGGATATGTTTCTTCAATCCGCGGCCCCAGAGGTTCCGACCCCTTCTCTGGGTGTGTGTTTTCGCTCCTGATCGATCCCTGATGGCCCTGGGGCTCAGGGGCCCGATATCGGTCCCCAGGGGCCGACATCGAAGCAAAACTCCAGGATTGAAACCAATCAGATCTCGGCGACTCCGAAGCAAAGGGGGTGACGTTTGCAGCCCGCGCCTGGCGAAGGGGGCCGGCGAGTGCCTCGACAGAGACCTTCGCCACGCCCCGAAGTCTTTGGCACAACGTGATGGCCCATGAGCCCCAGCGGCGCCGATCACAATGAAGGGACCCTGGGACACAAAAATAAATACACACAAATTAAATAATTTCCTCTTTGTTTCCATAGTTTCTGGGTTTTCTTCTCCCTCCCCACTTCCAAATGTTCCCATATTTTCTGGGAAATCGGCGATTCATTGTGTCTGTGTTTCTGTCCTTCCTGACACAAACCGCACCCCGGCGCAAAAATGTATCCTTGGCCCAAGGAGCCCCTGGCTTGACGCTCAATCTCCAAGTCCCTGTGCCCTCCAGGACTCGTGAGGGGTGCTCTGGCGGCCGTGTGGGGGGGAGCCTCCCTGGAATCCTGGAGGCACCTTGGGCCATGGGGCACTTCTAGCCACAGCCGACCTTGCTCCGACCAGGCCTGGCCTTCCTCGCTGGAGTGGCCCGGCGCGCCCGAAGTCACCGAAGAAGGACCAGGGGAAGGAGTAGCAGGCATAGGGAGAGGAGTAGCAGGAGGAGTAAAAGGTGTACAGGCTCAGGAGAGAGGCCAGAAATCGCCAGACGAGCGCCCTGCCCAAACCCGCCACCCCGGAGGCGAAGAGAGGTGCCGCCAGCCGTCCAGGGCGTGTTCTCGAAGTGGGGCACCTCTTCGTTGTACTGACACCCTCACCCCTGTACGTGCGCCGCACTCCCCCCGTGTGAGTCCCGCGGTACTGGTGTCTTTTGCAGGCAACGCGCCCCCCCGGCGACGACCGCTTAGATTGCCACGACTTCCCGCGTGCAGTGCTCCTCCCTCCTCATCCTCTGCCTCCTCGTCCTCCTTCTCCCCGCCTCCCCCTCGTGCCCCTCGCGCTTCTCTTCGTCCTCATGGCTCTCGCACTCGCCTCGCGACGTCTCCGACCACGGGCCAACGACTGGGCTGAATCTGGGCTGGAGGTGGGAGTGGCCTATAAGTGGGCTACAAGTGAACGAAAAGTGGACTAGAAGTGGGCAAGACTAGACGTGGGCTAAAAGTGGGCTGAAAATGGGCTCAAATGCTCCAGCGAATCTCCGCCGGATCCTTGTATGCTCTGGCGAGTCTCCGCCGCATCCTCGTTCTGCGGATTACTGAACTCGGTCGACGCTTTCCTATGTCCAGTCGCCCGAGAATTTCTAATGCTTTTCGGTTGATGTGTCATCTCGCCACATCGGCTGTATTCCCATTCGTCGTTTTTGTATTCCCGGCGGGCATCCAGGGAGCGCAACTGAAAGACCGGGCACGCGGGCTAAAAGTGGACTAGAAGTGGCTCAAAGGTGGGCCAAAAGTGGGCCAAAAGTGAGCTAAAAGTGGGCTAGAAGTGGGCTAAGCATGTGCTAGAAGTGGGCTAAAGTTCGGCTACATTTAAACTTAAAATGGGACGCAGTTCAGCAGTGGGAGAAGCGGTGAAATAATCAGGCAGACAAGACAGGAGAAAGGTGGGACAGGGAGGAGGAGGTGGACGAGGGAGTGGCTGGCCAATACCCGCTGAAAAGTAACATGGCGCACATGGGCACTTGCTCCCGCGCCCCTACTCGCACACAGGATAACCGCTGCGGGCACCAAAGATGCACCAAGGCGCTGCACCATCGCAGCGAGAACAACTTTGCCTTCGCCACATGGGCAACTTTGCGAAAACATAAACCTGGAAACCTCAAACCTAAGATCGGCAGGTGGCCAAAGCGGCAAACGGGAATACGATTTCGGCAGACGGAGATACCTAAACTGCGTCCGACTTTAAACCTGAGCCTCTACAGTAGCAAGAGGAGGAGGAGGAAGAGGAGGAGAAGGTCCTGAAGGGAACGGGTCCTGGACCCTGGGGACTTCCCCCAGGACGAGCTCTTCATCCTCAATGGTTGTCTGACAGTCCCGAGGCCCGTGGAGGGCCCTGGGGACGCGAGAACGGCGAACAACTCCGGGACCCGTGTCCATCAAGACCCGCCTTCCCCACGGCGACATGCCGTCAGAGATCTCCTCCTCCTCCTCCTCCTACTCCACCACCTCCTCCTCCACCACCTCCTCCTCCTCCTCCTCCTCCGCCTCCTCCGCCTCCTCCTCCTCCTCCTCCTGGGCAAGGGCCGGCCTTCCTCCCGGGTCTCCCCGCTCTGCAGGTGCGACCACAGGCGCACCTCGCGGCGGGGCGGGCGGGCGAGAGGCGGGCGGGCGCCTGCCCCGCGTCCCGCAGCCGTCGGGGGGGCAGCGGAGGGGGGAGGTCACAGACCGCTGCGCCCCCTGCTGGCCATCGCTCGGACGTCCATTCCCTGTGTTTTTTTTCGGTTTCGTGCGAAATGATCAAGGATGCTCCTCGATGGTCCTCGCCGAAAGAAAAATGCAAACGTCCGAGCGATGCCGAGCCTGGAGAGCGCTGGTGGGGAACAGAGGGGGTCCTGTGCGTGGAGGGGCAGAGGGTCTACCTCCTGACACAAGAGGCCGCTGCTCGCGCGAGGAACGCGCGAAGCGCCTCTTGGGGAGACACCCAGCCACGGAGGAACCGCACGCGTGGGGCAGGGGCAGGGAGGGGAGACGAGGAGGAGGAGGAGGAGGAGGAGGAGGAGGAGGCGGAGGACCAGTGCAAAGCAAAGACGCATCAACGATGTTGCAGTAAAGCCTCCCACCACGCTTCCTCTTCGTACGTGAAGTCCCTACAACAAACTCTCCACTGCTGGAAATGTTCTGTTGGAAGACAACCGCCTGATAACCCACAATCGTACTACCACGCCAATGCTTGGACGTTCAACGCTGCGAATCACTTGAATGATGCGTCCTTGCGGTTCTGAATCGTGCCAGAACACCAGTTCTGGGGACGTCAACGCTGCAAATCAACGTGACTTTTGCTCCCGGACAGCTCCACATCGCGCCAGAGCACCATTCCTGGGACGTCCAAACACAATAATGCGCTCAAACAGGAGCCACTTTTTCAGCAAGAGGAGCATTACATGCGTGAAACGGTTGCAAACTTTCAAGGCGAATGTGCGAGGAGCTAGGGCGGGAACCACACGTTGAAAACGTTCCACCCTCCATCCACGAAGTGCTTCCAAACCGTGACGCAAGCGTACGCGGTGCCCGAGCGAGAGCCACATTTAGAGCCATCCTCTGTCCGTGCAACTATCGCAATGCAGAGATTAAGACGAATGTGCACGGCGCTCAATCGAGAACCAAATCTTGAAAGCTGCCCGCCCTCCAGCCGTGAACCTCTGGCAAACTAACAAAACGAATGTGCGCGGCGGTCCAAAAAAGAACCACATTCGGAAAACGTGTTGCCCTGCATCCGTGAAGCTCTTGCGAAACTTATGAAACGAATGTGCGCCGTGACAAGGTGAGAGCCACACCTGGAACGCGGACTGTTTTCCACAGGTGAAGAAGCTCTTGCAGCCGTTCGCTCACGATTGCGCGCGGCACTCCGCGCGAGAAAAACAACTTGGAAACGTGTCGCCGTCCCTCCGTGAGCTCCTGCACATCCGTATCACCAGTGAGCGCGGCGCCCCAAGGGAGGCAAGCAGCACCTCCTGGAGACGCAGCGCGCTCCCCCCGTGGAGCCCCTGCAAACTTCCCTCGGAACCACAAGAAAAAAAACATGTCAGCGGCGCTGCAACGAGCACCACACTGACTACCCACCAGACCACCCCCACCCAACCCGAAGACCCGAACTTCGGGGTGGGGGGGGGGGTACGGGTTCCAGATGTGCTTTCTCGATGTTCCCCGACCCCCCCCCCCAACCGGAAGTGGAGGGCAAGTCGAGACCTTCGGGTTGGGTTGGGGTGGCTTGGTGGGTGGGGACACATTGTGAAAGACACCCGCCCTCCACCCATGGAGCCCATGCAGATCCCGAGCTTCAGGGCCGTCCTTTGCGAGGGCGCCTCAGGTGAGACGCCCACGGGGGAGAAGGAGGAACAGGAGGGAGGAGGAGGAAGAGGAGGAGAAAGAGGAGGAGGAGGAGGGAACGCCGGGCGGAAAACAAACACGAGGAGGGGCGACGCACCGGCGCACCTCGCGCCGGGCGGGCCCGAGCGGGCGGGTGCCCTCCCCGCCCACGGCGCGGCCACGGGCCACAGCCTGCCAACAGCGTGGCCACGCCGCGCGGGTCCCTGCGGGCCCCCCCCCCGGGGTAAGGTTTATAAAACCGCGCGCGCGTGTGTGTGTGTGTGTACATCGTCGTTGGTTTTCTGTCGCGTGTTCTCATTATCTCTCTTCCTTTTCCTCGTCCCCTTTTTCTCTCTCTCTCTCTCTCGCTGTCTCTCCCTCTCCCTCTCCCTCTCTCTCTTCTTCTCTCTCTCTCTCTCTTTCTTTCTCTCTCTATTCATCCGCTGACAAGAAGATTCCTTTCGTTACACATTTCCAGAATATGTCTTCTGTTGGGTTTTACACATTGGTTATTTTTGTGCCGGGTTCCAAAAGAATTCCTTGTGTGGCGAATTACACCATAATTCCTTTTTTTGTAGCGGATTACACATTTAATTCGTTTTGTGGCGGATTACAAAAATATTTCTTTTGTGGGGGGTTACTCATTGATTCTTGTGGCCGGTTACTAAAGGATTCCTTTTTGCGGGAAGCTACGTGGGAGGGAACCAGGGAGAGAAAGAAACAAAACATGGAAAATCAATGAAAACTGTAAGGAATGTTGCGGTTTCAATGTCTTTGGTGTCGGAAGCACCGAAACGCATAGCGTTTTCAGCATCCGGAGCTCCCAAACGCGGTGTTCTATTATGTTTTGTTTTGGCCGATGCCGAAATCATTATAACATAAAACGGTTTTGACAGGATAAACAACGAAGTGTGTGACAACGTTTTTTGATTATGGAGCAACAACCATTGTAACACACAGCGCTATTTTCAGAACGACCAAGAAACGTTGTACTGTACAGCGTGTTTTGCTCCAAGGTTTAAACAAACTGCAACGAAAACCGCAACATGAAAGAGCTCTGGATCCTGGAAGCGCTGTGTTTTCAGAGTTATTCGCTGCCTCCGACACCAAAAACATGGAAAACATATCACTGTTCACGGCATTCATGGAGTTTCCACATGTTTGTTGTTTCTCTTTCTCTACCTGGCTTCCTCCTGCGTAGCTTCCTTCAAAAGGAATCCTTCTTGTAACCTGCCGCAAAAAAACATGCTACCCCCACAGAGAAAAGAAACCTTTTGTACTCCGCCGCAAAAGAAATTAATTCGTAATCCACCAAAATACGAATTAATGTGCGATCCGTCACACATGGAATTCCCTTGCATGCAGCTACAAAAGGCATTCATTTCTGACGGCACGTTCGCATTTACAAAAACCGCTCCGTTTCTCATACCGCCATCGTTGCACCGCCGTTTTCGCCGTTGCCAGATCGATGACTTCGATGTACGGGTCGTTGTCCATCAGTTACCAAGCCAGTGGGATGTCTGAACCCGACAGCGATTCCATGAGATCGTACTATCTGATACTATGAAAAGGCAACTGTCTCTACCTGGCTTCCTCCTGCGTAGCTTCCTTCAAAAGGAATCCTTCTTGTAACCTGCCGCAAAAAAACATGCTACCCCCACAGAGAAAAGAAACCTTTTGTACTCCGCCGCAAAAGAAATTAATTCGTAATCCACCAAAATACGAATTAATGTGCGATCCGTCACACATGGAATTCCCTTGCATGCAGCTACAAAAGGCATTCATTTCTGACGGCACGTTCGCATTTACAAAAACCGCTCCGTTTCTCATACCGCCATCGTTGCACCGCCGTTTTCGCCGTTGCCAGATCGATGACTTCGATGTACGGGTCGTTGTCCATCAGTTACCAAGCCAGTGGGATGTCTGAACCCGACAGCGATTCCATGAGATCGTACTATCTGATACTATGAAAAGGCAACTGTACACACACACACACACACACACACACACACACACACACACACGCACGGTTTTACCAACCCCCCCCGCGTCTCCGACGGCTCAATCCTTGTGGGAGAAGTTTCCGCCCGCCAGGTCTGAACCGTCGGAGATCCCGAATGGCCAAGACGCAGTGGGTGTGGAGACAAATTCAACATGTATCTCCATGTGCACTGCGTCTTGGCTCTTCGGGGTCCTCTCCCTAGAATCCAGAGGCGCAGCAAGCATGGATCAAAAGTCTGGCCCCCGGAGGCTACACGTGTATCCATATCCATTGCGGCTCGGCCTTCTGGCGCCCCTTCCCAGAAAATCCAAGAAACAATGGATATGGGTATGAATCTCGTCCGCAATCTGGGCGAGCTCCGTTCCCAAAGAACCTGACTCTCCGCCTTCCACACCTTCCGACCAACGCGCGGCTGATTTAGTGATTCTCTCGAATGCAAGAACAACAACGTTTACTTCAACTGTCGGAGCTCCGCGCGGACATCTTGTATCGGCGCTGGACCCTCTTCCCTGGCGCGCAAACGCGCCAATGGCGGCGCCTGAGGCGCTGTCAGGAGGGTCCAATGGCGAGCTGGTCCAGGCGCTGCAGAATCTTTATGCTTTCGGCCTCACGGGCCCTGTTTTTATTCGGTTTTATGGCGTGCTGGTCCAGCGCTGCAGAATTGCTGGGTTTATTTCGGCCTCTCGGCCCTGTTTTCGGGACCCAGGACCATCACATACGGGCTCGGGGCGAAAAGCTACCCCCAGGAAAACGGTTGCAGCGCGGCCGCCGAACCGGCCCGAACCGATCCAACAAATCCGCGCGGACATCCGACGGCTTATGCTTATGATGTTGTTTCTCTTCGACACAAGGCTTTGTTGCCATGCAGACGGTCACAGAAGGGACGCATCCAGCGGCCGCTTCGCTGCGGCAAGTCTGTGGCTCGGGGGTGCGTCCCTGGAGGCAACCAGACCTTCTCACCACAAGGCTCAGAGGGCCGCTGGCCTTCTGAGGAGCCTTCGAAGCCTTCTCGGAGGACGCAGGGGGCCTCTCAGGAGGCCCGAGAGTTCCTGAGGAGCCCCGCCGCCTTCTGGGAGGGCCTGCCCCCTCTCGCTTGCACCCTCGGACCGCCGACGAATGGTGGCAGGTCTGGTGACACGCGGGACGGCCCTGGAGGCACGTTGTCGGCAGATCGATGCCTGGAACATCGATCAGCCGATGTGCGCGCTTGGTTGATGCCTGCGTCATCGCTGTGCGTTTTTCGACTGCTGGAGCTCCGCGTGTTGTCGATCGATGTCGCGATGGTCCCGTTGTCTTTTCTCACATCCGCAACTCCGCGTCATGTCGGGCGACCCAGCCCAGATCGGCTCGATGACCCAGCTCTAGCCGTCCAGCAGTCACCTGTGCAGGGTACTGGCGACGCCAACTTCACAAGGAAGATTGGTCACGTTCTGCGCGAGGGGGCACCTTGCCAAATTGGCATGCACTGCGCGTGCACGAAAGCGCGCGTAGACCTGACGCGAGCTTGCGCACTCGTGCGGCTCCTGTGGCTGCGCAGGGCTACAGCACGGTCGTCATGACTACGTCGATCACTTGTGGTAAATTTCGGGAGCGGCCAAGAGGGGGGTGTCCAACAGGGGGGGATGCAAATCATGACCGACGGCGCGTGCGCGGCCCAGCGGGGGGGCCAGGGACGTAATGAAATAAGGAGAGGCGCCACGAGATCTGGGGAAACATCATGGCCCCCGCCATGAGATCCACCCACCCCCTAGTCATCACCCCCCTCTCTTGCGCCCCCGAAGCTTCACTTTGGAATTCACTCGGAACCAACGCTGGACGTTTCGGGGTCAGCGGCCGCAAGACAGTCGGACGGCGGTTTGCGCCCGCGGTGGCGCATGGCGCGCCTGGGCACGGAGAGCACAGAAGAAGCGGCGCGCCGGGGCGCGCGGAGGCCTGAGGTGACCGAGCGGGCAGGGCCGCCAGGCAGGCTATGAATCGTGATGGCCTGCGTACGCGAGCCGAGGAGTGAGTACAGTCGGCGCGTTGACCTAAGGAACCCTAAATAAGGAACGAGGCCCCTTTTGTCCGTAAGTTAAGCTTCGATTTGCCATCGAGACCTGAGGAAAACCGAAGGCAAGCTGTGAAACAACTGAGGAACACCGAACCCCCTTCCCAAACGAGAAGGGTTCCTTTTTTCAGCGCCCCGGCTGCACTGCAAGTGGCACCACCTGGGCACTCCCAAACAGATTCGGCGGCGAGCGCAAGAGGGTGGCCCGATGCAGGCGGCCGTGTAAGGAGCCTGGAAGGCTTCTCGGAGGCAAGGTGGCCTCTAAGAAGCTTTCTCTGGTTGGCCCAACAAAGGAGTCCAATTGAAAAGGGGTGGCGCAATAGGTTTAGGCCTACTGTGTTGCAAGCGTATTGCGACGGAGAAATGTATCGCACCGTGTTGCATCTAGAGTGTTGCACGCGATAATCCAGCAATGTTTGCGCACTGGAATGTACTGACAATCCCCAATATACTGCGAAAGCGCCAATCTATTGCACCACTTATGTTCAGCTGGACCCCTTTTGGGTCAAGCAGACACTACCGCACCTTCTACGAAGCCTTCTTGGAACAACGCACGGATCCTTCTCAAAAGGGCCCCAGGGTTGTCTCCGCCTTTTCAGATCGGGCGGGGGGGGGTGCCATCGATGGACTACACGTAGGAGTGACCCTAGGCTAGCGTGGCGTTTGGTGCGCGGTTTCAGGGGCGCTGGTGGGGGCCAAACGCAATCGCGCAAGCCGGCACTGCCGCGCCGCATCAACGATCGGCGGGGCGCCACTCGAATCTTATGTTTGTGCTCAAGCGCCCCGAGTGACACTTCGAAGGCGCTGCGAATGCAGACGCTGTTGGGGACCACCTGGAATATAGTTATAATAAAAAATATCCCATGTGTTCGAATTACATGTTCAAACGTATTCACACGTATTCAAAATATTCGAAATATCCAGAAAGGTACCCAAGGATATCCAAACACATGCAAGCCAGACGATGTAAGACTTGGGATGGGATTCGGGACTGGTTCTGGGCCGGAAAACGCGCCGTCTGGTCGACCGGCTTCCCCTCTGGTAACCAACGCAAGCGTTAGAGTGCGACGCGTGTGCGTTGCTGTCGATTGTAATGGGTGGGCCCAAACCTGGCGCGCTCAGATGCGAGCGTAATCGCGCGATGCGGGTGCCGACGCGAGGTCAATCTCATTCCACCGGAAAAATCACCCGACCCCCTTTTGGGCCAGCACCGAAGGTCACTCCGGCGAGGGGTCACTCTCACGCGTAGTCGAATCGAGACAACGGCGGCTCTCCCGCCCGATTGCAGCCCGGCTCTGCTCGGGGGCGGGCAAGCATGGATGAGCGATCCACGGATTTGGCGCGCGGTCGCCAAATCCATGGATCGGGGGAGCTGCCCTCCCCAAAAAGCGGCCTGCGCCGTCTCGCTCCGCGCCAGACATCCGCGACTTCCTGGGGAAACGGGACCCGTCGCTGATCCATGGCCCTCTTGATGCATGTTTGCGACCGCCTGATCTGTTTCACGATTTACGATCACGCCTGTGCCCGGCCCCGCCCCTCAGACCTCCGCCCCCTGGTCACTTCACGATTCGCGCTGGCGGAGTATGTAACTTAGCCATCCCTGTAGGGATTTCCACACGGCGTCAGCGGCGCCAATCGTGTAACAACGTGACCGGCCTCCTTCTCCGCCCCCCCTCGGTCACGCCCGCTACTAGGAGCCAGAAAAACAAATATTCAAAAAAATAAGATGTCACACGAAGGGTTTTGGCACCACCAACGGCGCAACGCGTGTGCGCACATTCCACTGGATCTCCAGCGATCCGAACCAGGGTTGACGCACGGCTGCGCTCTAGGATGCAGTTGACATGTATGGCGTGGCAAGGCTGTCGGCGGCGACGAAATCCCAATATCCGCCACCAACCAACATTCCACGGTGGTTTGGCACAGCCAAACCCCCGTGCAACGTCATTTTGTTCATCCGTTGACAGCAGCACGCTTCGCGGCAGCCGAAAGCAGTAGCGCGCGCGGGCATGCAGGGCCGGCGATGTGGCTGGCCAGCTGCCAGCATGACTTCGGCAGAAAAACCGAAATCCACGTAGGATCGTTTTGGGCGTGGTATCCGGCACAACTGCGTCGCACTGCCAGGCGCCGCGGGCTTGCGATTGTAGCGCCAGGCCCCGCGCGCTCCTCGAGGCGGGAAAGCAAGCTCTACACGAAGGAATCGCGCGTGCTCTTGCGGGGAAGGCGAAAACGATCGTACAAAAAGGGATTTCCTTTGTGTGCCCCCCGCGTTGGCAGTGTAACCGGACTGTACACAAAGGAATTACACGATACTTCGTGGCACACAAAGGAATTACAGCAAAGCCCTTTGGGTTGCGCTCTTCGCGCGAGGTGACAGCTCCCAGCCCGAAAGGAAGGGGGGGCGGGACAAGGCAAAGCAGGGGAAGACGAAAAAAAAAGGGCGAGAAAAAACGAAAAAAAACAACGGAAGGAAACCAGGATGCGCGCAAGCGAGGCTAACACTGCGCGCCGAGACAGTTGTTCGTTCGTTTGGTTGACCGTGCGGCAGATGAATAGGAAAAGGGTTGTTTGCTGCCTATCGAAGGGACTTCTTGGGGATGAGACTCGCGCTCTCTTGCCAGACCCTTTCCCACACCCTGTTGCGAACGCGCAACGATTTGTTCTGGCCCGCGGGCAGAGGACTGCCAGTTGCTGGTGAGCGGCCTTTCCACCCGCCACGCGTTCCGAACACATGCGACCAGCTAAACGCACTTGCCACGCAAACCGCCAGCTCCAAACACCGACGCCACCCCGATCCCCGCATCCGATTGCAGCCCGGCTCTGCTCGGGGGCGGGCAAGCATGGATGAGCGATCCACGGATTTGGCGCGCGGTCGCCAAATCCATGGATCGGGGGAGCTGCCCTCCCCAAAAAGCGGCCTGCGCCGTCTCGCTCCGCGCCAGACATCCGCGACTTCCTGGGGAAACGGGACCCGTCGCTGATCCATGGCCCTCTTGATGCATGTTTGCGACCGCCTGATCTGTTTCACGATTTACGATCACGCCTGTGCCCGGCCCCGCCCCTCAGACCTCCGCCCCCTGGTCACTTCACGATTCGCGCTGGCGGAGTATGTAACTTAGCCATCCCTGTAGGGATTTCCACACGGCGTCAGCGGCGCCAATCGTGTAACAACGTGACCGGCCTCCTTCTCCGCCCCCCCTCGGTCACGCCCGCTACTAGGAGCCAGAAAAACAAATATTCAAAAAAATAAGATGTCACACGAAGGGTTTTGGCACCACCAACGGCGCAACGCGTGTGCGCACATTCCACTGGATCTCCAGCGATCCGAACCAGGGTTGACGCACGGCTGCGCTCTAGGATGCAGTTGACATGTATGGCGTGGCAAGGCTGTCGGCGGCGACGAAATCCCAATATCCGCCACCAACCAACATTCCACGGTGGTTTGGCACAGCCAAACCCCCGTGCAACGTCATTTTGTTCATCCGTTGACAGCAGCACGCTTCGCGGCAGCCGAAAGCAGTAGCGCGCGCGGGCATGCAGGGCCGGCGATGTGGCTGGCCAGCTGCCAGCATGACTTCGGCAGAAAAACCGAAATCCACGTAGGATCGTTTTGGGCGTGGTATCCGGCACAACTGCGTCGCACTGCCAGGCGCCGCGGGCTTGCGATTGTAGCGCCAGGCCCCGCGCGCTCCTCGAGGCGGGAAAGCAAGCTCTACACGAAGGAATCGCGCGTGCTCTTGCGGGGAAGGCGAAAACGATCGTACAAAAAGGGATTTCTTTTGTGTGCCCCCCGCGTTGGCAGTGTAACCAGACTGCACACAAAGGAATTACACGATACTTCGTGGCACACAAAGGAATTACAGCAAAGCCCTTTGGGTTGCGCTCTTCGCGCGAGGTGACAGCTCCCAACCCGAAAGGAAGGGGGGGCGGGACAAGGCAAAGCAGGGGAAGACGAAAAAAAAAGGGCGAGAAAAAACGAAAAAAAAACAACGGAAGGAAGCCAGGATGCGCGCAAGCGAGGCTAACACTGCGCGCCGAGACAGTTGTTCGTTCGTTTGGTTGACCGTGCGGCAGATGAATAGGAAAAGGGTTGTTTGCTGCCTATCGAAGGGACTTCTTGGGGATGAGACTCGCGCTCTCTTGCCAGACCCTTTCCCACACCCTGTTGCGAACGCGCAACGATTTGTTCTGGCCCGCGGGCAGAGGACTGCCAGTTGCTGGTGAGCGGCCTTTCCACCCGCCACGCGTTCCGAACACATGCGACCAGCTAAACGCACTTGCCACGCAAACCGCCAGCTCCAAACACCGACGCCACCCCGATCCCCGCATCCGTGCCAGGTACCCTCTCAACGACGCCCCCTTCAGGCATAAAACCAATAAAACCCTTTGTGATTATGTTTTTTGTTCCTGTTCTGAGTTACCGCCAGGGGATGCAAGAAAAGCTGTTTCCTAACCGTCTCCCGATTCTCAGAAGGCCGCCCTCCTCTCGCTGCCGCCCAGTGATGGGGGTGTCTCGCTGCCGCCCAGTGCGAGGCCAGAGAGCGTTTTCTTCAGACTCGGGCAAATCTGCTTGCGCATAACAAGCCCCCCCCCAGACCTCCTCAAACTGCGCCGGGCCGACCCAAACACGTGCGAGTGAGCCCTGACCTGCGTGAAGTCCAGTTTCCCTTCGGGCCTCGCCTCCCCGCCCCCCCCCCCGCACCCGCCCCGTGCAAGCCAGCGTGCCAGCATCTTGAGAGGAGCAAGCTCCTGGAGGCGCGCACCGCGGGGAGGGGCGCCGGCCCTACGCCTGCAGGTAAGGCCTGCGCCTCTCAAGAAGCAGGGGTGCTTCGAAGGAGCCCTCTCCCCCGCCCCCAGCCCCCTCTGCGCGATGCAAATTGGCCTGGCTCCCTCGACCTGCCCCTAACCCCGCGCCTCAGGACGCTCGGCCAGGAGCGGCGACGTCGGAGGGGGAGCAGATGAGAGAAGGGCTGCCCTTTTCCTCCCCCTCCTCCCTCCTCTTTCGTTCTCCCTCCTGCCGACTCTGGAGAAACCCGATAGTACTGATACTGCTACTCCGCGGACCTCTCCCAGGGTGCGCTCTGACCAACCTTCTTCGCCCCTAAACTGTAGGTTTGGGGGGCAGGAAAATCTGACGAACACACGGTTCGTGGCCCGCTCTTCCACTCCTGGCCTCTGGGGGGCTTATTTCTGTTTGCGCCGAGGGGGGTGCGTGGTGCCCCTTCCAGGGGCTGCGGATGTCTGTCGTCGGTCTTGGCCTGTCTGTCTGTCTGTCTGTCGTTGTCCTGTCAGTCGGTTGGTCTGTCTGTCTGTCCGTCTGTCGGCGTGTCGTCGTCCTGTCTGTCTGTCTTTGCCGCCCTGTCTTCGGCCTGGTCTGTCGCTTCCACTGGCGGGGCGGCCTGGCCCGGTGCTGGCCCGTGGAGGCCAGCGGAAGGGCGCTGCTCAGGAGCGCCGGGCCCGCGGAGGCCCACGGAAAGGTGCCGCTCAGGAGCATCGGTCGCGGGCCTGGGCCCTGCGTGCTTGAAAGCAGGGGCCGTTGGTCCGCCGCGCGTGGGTTCTGTGCCTGTCTGTTCTCCCACCCGCCCTCCCTGGTGGGGGTTGCGCCTTTTTGGCTGGGCAGCTGGTGGCACACTGCCCCAGGAGGGCCCGTGGCCAAGTCCGCTGGAAGAAGGGCCCTGTGAGCGCACGAGGGCGCACACCCGCCAGAGTGAGGGAGGAGTATTTTCGAGGCGAATCCAGCGGTAGCGACAAGGCCCCCCCCCTGGAGGCCCAAGAAAGCGAAACCGAAGGAAGGGTAGCAGTATCGATACAGTGCGGGCGCGGCCAAAAAAACCCAACCCTGAGAACCCGAGCGCGAGGTGCACCTGAGGGCAAACCTGGAGCACCCTGAACGCAGCAGCTCCCTCAACGGCTGCGGGAAGTCACCGCGCAGCGCGAGGAGCGAAGAAACCCAGGATGCCCTTACGAAAAGCATGTGGTTTCTTGCTGCGCGCCCCCACTGTACCCTCTCCTCCCCTGATTTTCCTCCCCCTACGTCGCCACCTGTGCGCGTGGGGCAGATCACCGAGGCCCTGCCGCCCCCCGCAGGAGGGGCAGGCCGCCTCGGGGATCCGGAACCAAGCTCACCCACGCCGCGGGGGCTGCCTGTCCTGCCCCTTCTCCTGCTCCCCCTCCTGCCTCCTCCTCCTCCTCCTCCTCCTCCTCCTCCTCCTCCTCCTCCTCCTCCTCCTCCTCCTCCTCCTCCCTCC
>CAUYUJ010020565.1:141003-154418 GCA_963575745.1 Prorocentrum cordatum | reverse complement strand
GGAGGAGAGGGAGGAGAGGGAGGAGAGGGAGGAGAGGGAGGAGAGGGAGGAGAGGGAGGAGAGGGAGGAGGAGGAGGAGGAGGAGGAGGAGGAGGAGGAGGAGGAGGAGGAGGAGTAGCAGGAGGAGGAGGGTGAGGATGAGGATGAGTGATGAGTCATATGACGATGAGAAAGAGGACGAGGTATGAGAGGCGGGAAGGACGAGGGAAGAGGCATGCAGCCGCGGGCTGCATGCCGGGGCCCCGTTGCGGGGACTAACTTTCCAGGGCCCCGTTGCTGTTGGTGTGCGTTCGGCTTGTTATTTTTCTTGTTGTTATCATTTTCTTCTTCTTCCCCTCCATCGGAGGAGGTTGAAGTTAGGACGACGAGAGAGGATTCTTTCAGGGCTTGACGACTTTTCTCCAATCGAAGTGCGGGCATCAAAAGCTATATACATCGAATTGATTCTGCTTGAGGCGATGGTGTCCTAGATTTACCTCTGTAAGTCCATTGATGGCCAGATCTGTCTGGAACAAAGCGAAGAAACTCCACGCGAGTCGATGGGCGGCAGAAGTCGTTTAGCTCTTAGCGAAGGACGACGGAAGATGGAGGAGGAGGACGTAAGAGGGAGGAGTTTCTGGTGGCTTGCCTATGTCCCTAGTATTTCTGTCGCTGGCTTGGGTACGAGCTGGACTTGCAACTCACAGTCCCAGACTTTTTCAGTGCAGGATGTTTCCACTGGAATCCCTCGTTCCTCCCTTAGGTTCCTCCCTCTCCTTCGCATGGAGGTGACGTCCTTCAGTTCGTCAAGCTATGCTAGTGAGCAGTGCCCGTGCTTTGCGCTTTTCTGCCCGTGGTGTGTGTGTGTGTGTGTGTGTGTGTGTGCATTTCTTTGTCTGTTTGTTTGTTTGTTTGTTTGTTTGTTTGTTTGTGTGTGTGTGTGTGGTATCCTGGCTGGTGGCGGTACCATAACTTCTCCCTCTAATGATCTCGCTGCTGCGCCTCCACTCCCACGAATTTTCCTCTGGCAACCTGCCCCTGGACCCCTGATGATGATGATGATGGTGGTGATGATGAGGAGGATGAGGATGATGCTGATGATGAGGATGAGAAGGAGGATGATGGATGACGGATGGACGATGGTGGAATCTGGATGGGGATGGTGAATGATAATGATTATGAGGATGATGATGATGCTGCTGATGCTGATGATGACTATGACGATAGGACGACATGACGATGATGATGAGAATGATGATGATGATGATGATGATGATGATGATGATGATGATGATGATGATGATGATGATGACGACGCTGATGAGGATGACGATGATGACGAATGGAGCACGGGTGGATGACCTGGAGGAGGTGGATCACGAGGACGAGTGCTTCAACAGTGGTGGATGCAGGCGCAGCGTCCCCACTGCTGGGTCCCACGGACCACTCTGTAGGACAGCCTGCAGCGAATCTACACGTCCATCATGCAATGGTTCCTGAGCAAGTTCCCGAGCAGCGTCAGCGACAAGGGGCCCTGCTCTCAGAAGGAAAAGGAGGAACAGGAACAGGAAAAAGAAACAGGAGGTTGCAGGCCACAATCAAGAGGAGGAGGAGGATGGGGAGGAAGGTGATGATGATGATGATGATGATGATGATGATGATGATGATGATGATGATGATGATGATGATGAGGCTGCTGATGATGATTATGATGATGATGACTATTATGATGATGTTGATGATGCTCATGATGGTGGTGATGAGGCTGATTGCTGATGCTGATCGTTGTGCTGATGCTGCTGCTGATTTTGATGATGATGATGATCATACTGGCGACGTTGATGATGACGATGATGCTGCAGCTGCTGATGCTGATGATTATGACGACGATGATGCCGATTCTGATTATGATGATACTGATGCTTATGGTGGTGATATCGATGCATATGGTGATGAATATGCTGATGATGATGCAGATGATGCTCATGATGATTCTGCTGAAGATGATGATGATGCTGATGATGATGATGATGATGCTGATGATGATGTTGATGATGCTGATGATGCTGATGATGGTGATGATGCTGCTGCTGATGATGCTGATGATGTTGACACCGACGACGACGATGATCATGATGTTGATGCTGATGATGCTGATCATGATGCTGACGATTCCGATGGCGATGATGATGATGATGATGATGATGATGATGATGATGATGATGAAGGTGCTCATGATGATGCTTCTGATTATGCTGGGTTGCTGGTGGTGGGGGTGACGATGATGACGACGACGACGATGCTGCTTCTGGTTTCGATGCCGATCACGATGATGAAATGGTGATGCTGATACCGATGATGCTGATTCTGATGATTATTATGGTGATGCAGGTGACGATGACAAGGCTGCTGATGGTGACGATGACGCTGATGATGATGATGATGCTGATGATGATGATGCCCATGATGATGATGATGATGATGATGATGATGATGATGATGATGATGATGATGATGATGATGATAATGATGCTGCTCATGACGATGAGGATGATCATGGTGATGACGATGCTGATTAGGATGCTGCTGATGATGATGCTGATGATGATGGTGATGATGGTGATGACGCTGATGACGATTCTGGTGGTGATGATGGTGATTGTGTTGCTGATGATGCTGATGCTGAGGATGTCGGGGATGATGATGATGCTGATTATGAGTAGGCCTATTCTTATGATTATGAAAATGTTTATGTTTATGTTTTTGTTTATCATTACGTTGATGGTGATCATGGTGGTGATGATGATGTTGATAATGGCGATGAAGATGATGCTGTTGATTGTGGTTCGGATGAGTCTGCTGCTGCTGATGCTGATGGTGATGATGATGATGCTGATGCTGCTGATGATGATGATCCAGATGATGACGAGGAGTACGATGAGAAGGAAGATGATGATGAGGAGGAGGAGGAGAAGGATGATGATGAGGAGGAGGAACGAAGAACACTCCTAGGTATACTAACAGTAGTAAGAGCATTTTCTGTAGGAGCAAGAGTGGTAATAATAATAATAGTAGTACTAGTAGTAGTAATAATAATAATATTAATAATCGTTATAATAATGATACGAAAAAGAATGAGACGGAACATCACATTAATACTACTAATGATAATATGAATAATATTGTAAACCATACTATTAGTAATATTAGTAATACGAAGAATAATCATATTAATCATATTAAACATGAGAAAAGGAGGAGGCGGAGGAGGAGGACGAGGAGGAGGAGGAGGAAGAGGATAATGAGGAGGAGGAGGAGGCGGAGGAGGAGCAGGAGGCGGAGGTGGCGGAGGAGGAGGAGAAGGAGAAGGAAAAGGATAATGAGAAGGAGAAGCAGGAGGAGGAGGAGGAGAAGGGGGAAGGAGGCGGAGGAGGAGGAGGAGGGGGATCGAAGGACCAGTGTAAACCCAAGAGTCATCATCGATGTTTGAATGAACCCTCCCTCCGAGCTCCCCGATTCATTTCCACTGAGTGGGCTGCCTCGTTGGAAGGCAACCGTCTGAAGACTCTCAAGCATGCCAAGCCAGAACGTTGTTCTCAGGACTCCAACGCCATGGATCAAGCTGACTGTTGCGTCTTGACATCCCGAATCGTTCCAGAACGCCATTCTTGGGACTTCAGCACCGCGAATCAACGCAAGTGTTGCACCTTCGTAACCATGAGTTCTGGTACGTTGATAATGGGAATCCGCAAAACTCTTGCAAATTTGCAGAACGAGTGTGTGGGGCGCTAAGGCGAGAGCCACATTTTGATAACGAATCGCCCTCAATCCGTGAAACCCCTGCAAGTGTTTAAAACGAATGTGCGCGGCGCCAAGGCGAGAGCCACATTTTGAAACCACCCGCCTGCAATCCGTGAAACTCTTGCAAGTATTTAAACGAATGTGCGCGGCGCTAAGGCGAGAGCCACAGTTTGAAAAGGAACCTCCTTCAATCCGTGAAGCTTTTGCAAATTTAGGAAAAGAATGTGCGCGGCGCTGAGGCGAGAGCCACAGTTTGAAAACCATCCGCCCTGAATACGTGAAGCTCTTGCACATTGTTAATGTTGCCGATGTGTACGCTTCAGGGTCAGTATTGGTGGGGAAGTCTCAGGCGAAACGCCCGGCCCGCCCTAAAAACTGGCCTTGGGGTGCGACAGGGAGAAGCTAGATAGAAGGAAATGAATGGAGGCGGGAGCGGAGCAGGAGGAGGAGGAGGCGGATGAGGAGGAGGAGGAGGAGGAGGAGGATGAGGAGGAGGAGAAGGGGGAGGAGGAGGGAACGATTCTTGGCGAAACCGCCGCCGGACCGCCGAGAGCAGGGCCATGTGCATTGTTGTGTATTTGGTGCAAGTGATCGTGGTCGTCTGGACCAAAAATGTAGCTGGCATTGTGGAGAGACCACGAGTCCTGAAGAAATTGGGGAAGTCTCAGGCGCAATGGCTTCGAACCAAACTTCCTCAGGCTCCCCGTGCCCCCTGTGTGCCTCTTCTGTGGTCGTGGCCCCACCACTGCGGGAGCCCTCGGAGCGAAACGCTCCTGGGTCAGAGCACGACAGCGGATGTCTCCAGAGCCCAGGCCCCTGACTCCCCGGCAAGAGGGGCCGCGGCCCGCCCATGGCCCCCTTCGACTCGGCGTGGAGGAGGAGGAGGAGGAGGAGGAGGAGGAGGAGGAGGAGGAGGAGGAGGAGGAGCAGGAGGAGGAGGAGGAGGAGGAGGAGGAGGAGGAGGAGGATCCGCTTCGACCTCGACGCTCCGACGATCCGAGGCGGGCCGGTGCCTGCACGAGCCTCGTCGTCGTGCAAAAGCCGGCGCGGCCGAGCCGACCCCGACGGCGACGCGAGGGCCCCTGCCCGCTTGCTGCGCCAGCGCTCGGGAGCCGGATCGAGCCGCGAGGGCCCCCGGGGGGGCCCGGGCACCGGGCGAGAGCGCCGGGGCCCGAAGGGGGAGGAGGACGAGGAGGAGGACGAGGGGAGGAGGACGAGGAGGAGGACGAGGAGGAGGACGAAAAAATTGCAACGAAGGATTGCAAAAAAACCCTTCGTTGCAATCCTTCGTTGCAATCCTTCGGTTTTTTGCAATCCTTCGTTGCAATCCTGTTTTTTTTGGGGGGGCAATGATTCGTTTTTTTTTTGCAATCCGAGGCTCTAAAAGTGCCGTTTTCAAGACATGCTCCGCGTGCGGATCATGCATTAAAACGTGCAGGGATTTTTTGGTCTTCAGAACGACGATGAGGTCATGCATAAACTTCTTCAGACATTGATCATTTCCTACCTAGGCTCCGCGTGCGGATCATGTATTAAAACATGCAGGGATTTTTTTGTATGCAAAACGGCGATGAGGTCATGCATAAGCTTCTGCAGACGTTGGTCATGCACTAGAAAGCCAACGTTTTGGAACATCCAATGCATGCAAAGCTGCCCTTGAGGATCGCGGGGCCCGTGCGAAGGGCGGAGGTCGACGGCCGACAGCGGGGGTCGTGCTGTGGCCTGGCCCCGGAAGCCAGGCATCGACCCCCATAGACCCCTTTTTTTTGTGTCGACGGCGTCATGAGAGGAGGAGGAGGAGGAGGAGGAGGAGGAGGAGGAGGAGGAGAGGAGGAGGAGGAGGAGGGAGGAGGAGGAGGAGGAGGGGGAGGAGGAGGAGGTCGGGGCAGGGGTGGACAGCATGGCCCGGGCCATGATGCACCCCCAGGTTCGGGGCTCAAGAGACGGGGGTCAATGCAAACGGGGGTCAGCCAGGGCACTGGATCCTGCAGGATCCTGCGAAGACCCCTCTGGCTGACCCGGGTTAGCGAGCCGCTCGTGGCCGCGAGGCGGCCGCGCATATTGGCTGACCCGGGTTTGCGAAGACCTGCGTTGCAGCTTTTTTTTTTCTCCGGCATTGCAGTTTTTCGGTTTCCTGCTGACCCGGGTCTGGATCGACCCTGGTCAGAAGATCCCCGACAGACGCCATGCCATGATCTTGTTTTTCGTGTCTCCGTGTGTGGTCCCTTGGTGGCCCCAGGGCCGCGCACGTGCCTTCGGCCCTGCTTTGCGCACCGCCCTCGTGGGACCCCTCTCTCCCGGGCGCCCCCACGCTTCGGGGAGCTCTCTGGAAGAGATTCCACGGCGGAGGAGGGCGCCTCGAGATTCGGAGGAAGGCGCCGCGAGATTCGGAGGGAGACGCCTCGAGATTCGATCCTCGACGCCTCGAAATTCGGAGGAAGACGCCTCGAGATTCGGAGGAAGACGCCTGGAGGCCCCGACGCGGAGGAAGACGCCTCGAGGTGCGATCCTCGAGCCTCGAGCTCGGGAGGCCCTGTGGGCCCGCACCGCCAGGCCCTTCGGCGGCAACGCGATGGGAGCCTCCCGTGCGATCTCGTTGGCTCCTTGCAGAGCGACGCGCATCGGCGCTCGTCGTCGAAAGTCGACCCTCGAGGCTCGAACCCGAGGCCCGAGGGGACGAGCACGGCGGCTCTCGGGCGAAGGGAAATATGCACATGCACCGATCCTGGCAAGGCCCATCCTTGACCCAGGATCGGTGCATATACCTCCCTGGCCAAGGTAGGAGGGCGTATGCACCGTTACTGGGCTCAGGATGGGCCTGGCCAGAATCGGTGCATGTGCACAGTTCTCTTTCCTCTGGGCTCCCCCCCTCAGCCGCGCGGTGCCGGCTGGCGCTCGCCCCCGCCGCCGCCCCCGCATCGCCGCCGCGGCGAGGGCGCCGCTCGGCAAGGGGCCGGCGCTCAGCGGTGTCTGGCCGATCCCCGTCCAGCCCCGCCAGCCAACCCTCTGGGGCGGAGGAGGAGGAGGAGGAGGAGGAGGAGGAGGAGGAGGAGGAGAAGGAGGAGGAGGAGGAGGAGGAGGAGGAGGAGGAGGAGGAGGAGGCTGGAGCATGGGGAGGCTGCGCGCTTGATGCATACGTGGAGGGTAGGCTCCGCGAAGCCCGAGGGAATACCCATCGGTCGTTGAAAGTAGGCATTTTTGGAGTTCCAGATGCCAATCTACTTTTAAAGCGCCTTCCTGCTTCAACGATCGAGAGGCTTCCCCCTTTCCCTCCTCTTCAGGGGGCGGGCGGAGACCCAATCCACTTCCAACGCCTCCCTACTTCATGTTTCTACCTACTTCTTCCGACCGACGGGTAGGCATATGCGGTCAACCCTCCCAGCAAGGGTGAGCAATTTTCCAAGGTGACCCCTGCATGCTTGCCCCTTCGGCTCATCCCTGGGAGCTTCCGCTGGCCAGCCCCGTTCGACAAACGTCGACATGACCTTCCAAGGCAATTGCATTCTCACCGCGCATCCTTATCATACGGGTTGAATGTATCCCCGTCTACGTGAGTCGCATTTCTCGGTCAGTCCGAGAGCGTCCAGCACAGCGGTGCGCGCTGCTGACAACTGCCCGCGTTTCTGCCCCCCTCTCCCCTCCCGTTCCTCCTCCTCGGCCTCGTCCTTCTCGTGATAGCGGTGTGCGATTCTGCTGCACCCGCCAGGGTTCTGCGCGCGGGGTCGCCTCTACTGCAGGTTGGTGCAGCTCGTGGGTAACTGCCATCTTCCGCAGGGGAGCGCGACTGCGGAAGGGAAGCCGGGCGGGCAGGTCGGCCGGGGGCGCCCTCGAAGGGACGGCCCAGGACGGCCCAAGAGCGCCCCCAGGCGGCCCTAGAGGCGCCCCGAGGCGGTCCAAGAGGGCCCCTGAGACGGCCCCCACGGGGGCCCAAGAGAGGAAGCGCGCGCCGAAGACCTGAGCCTCCCGCCCCGAGAGGCCCCCAGGAGGCCCCAGGAGGCGCCCAGGAGACCCCCGGTAACCATTTTGGCTCAAGCCATTTGGCTCAAGCCATGTGGGCTCAAGCATCTGATTCGAGTTTGGACCAAATCATGTCAGCTCGAGCGGTAAATGTAGTTGGAGCCCTCTCCGCAGTCTGTTTACACTATGGGCCATGTACAAGCCGGCGAGCTCATACGACATCATGTAATCATGTTTTCAATTGGTGTCAGACGTTTGCGATGCTGGAAGGTTACCGACCTATGTGAAATTATCCTGGCGAGGGACCCAACCATGTGCAGTTGTGAGTGACGCAGTTGTGGGCATCGACCTCGGTGAACCTCTCTGGGGTCACGACGCGTGTGACGGGGTGTGCCAAAATTGGCACGGGTACGCCATGCGGACGCTGCCACCAGAGCCGTCGGTGGAGCACCCTATGGGGCCGCGGAACGTGCAAGGGGTGCGCCGAAATGGGGGTGGAACTGCATGCGGACCCTGCCACTGGGGCCTTCGGCGGAGCACCCTATAGGGCCACGAAACTTGTGAGGGGTGTGCCAAAATGGGGGGGTGGAACCGCATGCGAACGCAGCACTGTGGCCTTCGGTGGAGCTCCCTATGGGGCCACGAAACGTGTGAAGGGTGTGCCGAAATGGGGGTGGAACCGCATGCGGGCGCTGCCGCTGGGGCCTTCGGTGGAGCACCCTATGGGGCCACGAAACGTTCGAGGGGTGCGCCAAAATTGAAGTGGAACTGCATGCGGACCCTGCCACTGGGGCCTTCGGCGGAGCACCCTATAGGGCCACGAAACGTGTGAGAGGTGCGCCGACATGGGGGTGGAACTGCATGCGGACCCTGCCACAGGGGGCCTTCGGTGAAGCACCAGATAGGGCCACGAAACGTTCGAGGGGTGCGCCGGAATGGAGGTGGAACTGCATGCGGACCCTGCCACAGGGGGCTTTCGGCGGAGCACCTCATAGGGCCACGAAACGTGAGGGGTGCGCTGAAATGGGGGTGGAACTGCATGCGGACCCTGCTACTGGGGCCTTCGGCGGAGCACCTCATGGGGCCACGAAACGTGTGAGTGGTGCGCCGGAATGGGGGTGGAACTGCATGCGGACCCTACCACTGGGGCCTTCTGCGGAGCACCCTATGGGGCCACGAAACGTCCGAGGGGTGCGCCGAAATGGGGGTGGAACTGCATGCGGACCCTGCAACTGGGGCCTTCGGCGGAGCACCCTATAGGGCCACGAAACGTGAGGGGTGCGCTGAAATGGGGGTGGAACTGCATGCGGACCCTGCTACTGGGGCCTTCGGCGGAGCACCCTCATGGGGCCACGAAACGTGTGAGTGGTGCGCCGGAATGGAGGTGGAACTGCATGCGGACCCTGCCACTGGGGCCTTCGGTGGAGCACCCCATGGGCCACGAAACATGTGAGGGGTGCGCCGAAATGGGGGGGTGGAACTGCATGCGGACCCTGCCACTGGGGCCTGGGTGGAGCACCCTATGGGGGCCACGAAACGTGTGAGGGGTGTGCTGAAATGGAGGTGGAACTGCATGCGGACCCTGCTACTGGGGCCTTCGGCGGAGCACCCTATGGGGCCACGAAACGCTGTACTCGGTGGGTGAAACGCAGGGAGGAGGGAGAAGGGGGAGGAGGGAGGGGACAGCGGGAGGAGGAGGAACGCTGGGCGTTGTCTTTTCAAAACGAGGACCCAACACCACAGGATGGTTGGGAATGATGATGATGATGCTGATGATGATGATGATGACGATGATGATGATGACGACGATGACGACGATGATGATGTTGATGATGATGATAATGATGCTGATGATGGTGATGATGGTGATGATGGTGATGATGGTGATGATGGTGATGATGATGATGATGATGCTGATGCTGATGCTGATGCTGATGCTGATGACGACGATGACGATGACGATGACGATGACGATGACGATGATGATGATGATGATGATGATGATGATGATGATGATGATGATGATGATGATGATGATGCTGATGCTGATGATGCTGATGATGATGATGATGATGATGATGATTGATGATGCTGATGATGATGATGATGATGATGATGATGATGATGATGATGATGATGATGATGATGATGATGATGATGATGATGATGATGATGATGAGAGGGGGGGAAGGAGGAGGAAGGAGGAGGAGTGAACGCGGGGCGCTGTCTCTTCAAAACGAGGACCCAACACCACAGGATGGTTGGGAAATATAAGATTATCCGTATGAACGGTCTGACTCACATTTTCGTCTGAGTTTCTGCTAAAATTGCGGGTGGAACCATCACATTTTTTGTCACAGGTCGGTTAGCGGTCCATCAATCGCGTGACAATTTTCTTCAAGGAGTGTTGCGTGAACGTTGCAATTGGCCCATATAAGGCTCTCACATGTGGCGTGGGCTTGGTTCTATTCTGAAAGAGCCCTGCGCGCAGAGTACGCTGTTCTTTTTGCCCGTACGTGAGGAATTCCACGGATGAGGTCTGCGCTCCAGTAATTTGCCTTTCATTTCGTCGATCGGCTTAAGTCGGGCGCGTCCCTGTACAGGAAGAATATCACCACCGGCAGCCAGAAGGCAGGTCTGCAGATGAGTCCGCTCCTTCGCGTGGCCATGAACCTCCTCGACGAAGGTTTGGATCGCTTCAAGCTGTTCGAAGAGGGGCTGTGCTTCTGCGACAACAGGATGCTCGTCCACGCTCGCAACGAATTCACCGACGCCCCCGATAAGCCTCGGCGCCACCAGGTCCGCGCGTGGATCCAGACGCAGAAGTTCTGAATGGAACTGCCAGGGATCTTAGTAGTGAGTTATAAGTTTTAATTCCCAGTTGCCGAAAGCCGCTCGGGTTTTCCTCGCCTTAGATGCTGTGTGGCACTTCGTCGGAGGGGAGGCCCGACGTTGCCCCATCAGCCAGAGTACTGCTGCTGCACCGCGCCTTGCCTTTGCGCAAAAAAAGAGAGGCGCCCAGGAGACCCGCATCGGCATCGGGGCGCCGGCCGCGCGCCCGGCAGGGGTGGCCGCGCGGGGGCGGCAGGCTTCGCCCGAAGAGCCTCCGAGCGCCGCGCGCGCGCGCGACGGCAGGCCGGCGCCGTCGCATTGGCCTCCGCCTCTGGCTCCTCGTCGCCGTCGTGTGCACGTCGTGTGCACGCCAGTGGGGCACGGCATCGGCCGCGATGCCCTGCGCGCCCAGGCCGAGCGCGCGAGGAGAGGCCCTCGGCGGCGGCGCGCCCCGCTCCGCGGCGCGGCGGCCGCGCCGCCCATGGCCCGCGGCCGCGCCGCCGTGGCGCGCCCGCGGCGCGCGCCGCGCGCGGGCGCCGCCGCCGCCGCGGCGCTCCTGGCGCCGGGCGCCGCCGCCGAGCTCCGGGCGCCGGGCGCGGCCCGCGCGGCGCCGCGGGGCCGCGGCGGGGCTCTCGGGGAGGTGCCGCTGGCCGGGGGGGTCCGAAGGGGGGGGAGCCCGGCGGGGCTACAGCGGCGACACGGGCAGCGACACGGGCAGAGCGACAGCAGCACGAGAAACTCGGCGGTCCGCGCGGAGGCCCCGGAGCGGCGCGGGCGGCCCCTGGCGGCGCCTCCGGCGCCGATCCGGGAAGTCCGCGCGGACCTCCGAGTTTTCATGCTTATGTCATTGTTTGTCCCTCTAGTCTGGGCCTCCCATGGGAGGGTCCACGCAGACGGGGTCGGCGGATCGCGCCGCATCGCCGAGGGCACCGGTGCATCGACGATGCAATCTGGCGATGCGGCGCGATGCTCCGATCCCACCAGCGCGGGACCCATGCAGGAGGCCTCTCTGGGGAGGGGCCCCGTGGGTGGTGGGATCGGCGCGGGAGTTGCTGCGGGGGTAGGGGGGTAGTAGTGGGTGCCAAGGTGGGTTCTGTCTTGCTGAGCCTGGCGTGCATGTGGGTTGCACAAGCCCCATGTTTCGTATAGGGGGGGGTGATATCTGTGCTAACTGGGCGGAGCCCCCTTAGTTCGGATCGTTAATACCCCTAAGCCCCTTGGGGCATGTGTGACCCACTTATAAGCCAGGTTTGGCCTGATATGACCCACCTTGGCATTCACTGATAACCCCTTATCCCCTCAGCAACCCCCCCGCCGATCCCAGGGGGACCCAACGGTGGGAATAGGAGCCAGCTAAGGGACTGAGGTGACCCAGCATTGCTTCTGGCAGCAGAAGTGGAGAAGAAAGAGGCCCCCTCGTCGCCACGTCTGGACGCTGCTCGAAAAAACCGTCAGTTTCGACCTGGACCGATTTTGAGCGGATCTGCTCCGCCTTCCCCCTCCCGCGCTCTTGACCGGTTTTCCGATTTCCTTTGGGCCTTTTCTGGCGCAGGCCCCTCCCGGCCGTTTCCCAGGCGGAAGTTGATTGGCTTCCTCGCCGCCTCGGGCTCTCTCGTCTCCGGATGCTTTCTCCAGCTGCTGCGCCGAGTCCAGGGCCCAAGCTATGACCCGAAGGCAGCCAGGCGTCGGAGCGGGGGCGAGAGCCAGGGGTGTGTGTGTGGATACATAGCTGGGGCTATGACGTGTACCGCATTTCGTGGCCCCTCTTCATCTTTTAGCCGCCGCCGCCGTCGTCGTCGACGTCGTCGTCGTCGTCGTCGTCGTCGTCGTCCTTGTCCTCGTCGTCCTTGTCCTCGTCGTTGTCGTCGTTGTCGTCGTCGTCTTGGCCCTCTCATCGCCTGCGCACAAGCCGGGTGCCCCGACGTGCCGCCCCCCCCGTCCTCTCGGGGGCCCCCAAACGGGGTGGTGACCACACCGTGTGGTGAGTCGGTGGGGAGTCGGGGTCACCGCACTGTTTCGGGACTTGGGTCGTTCTCCGATGATGTCTCGGGCGACTGGGGCCTCCAGGGTCCCAAACCCGTGTGGTGACGGACCCTGCGGTGAGGTCTTTGCGGATTCGAGGTCGCCGCCAGTCACCGCCGGGTCTGTCACCGCACCGTTTTGGGACCCCCAATCTTTTTGTGCCCCCCCCCCTCGGCGCACCCGGTGCGGGCTCGCGCGGAGAGCGCGGTCTTCGTCGCCGAAGTCCGCGTGAGCGGGCACCAGGCGGGCTTCCGCGTGGTGTTGGACGGCGCCGTCGTCGGCGGCGTCGTCGTCGTCGTCGTCGATGTGGTGATGGTGGTTGTGGTCGTGGTGGTGGTCGTCGTCGTTGTCGTCGGCGTCGTCGTCGCGTCGTCGCCGTTGTCGATGTGGCCGTGGTGGTCGTCGTCGTCGTCGGCGCAGGAGGGGGGGAGGAGGGGAGGAGGGGAATGTGAGTGATAAGGAAATTTGAGGAGGAGGGGGAGGAGGAGGAGGAGGAGGAGGAGGAGGAGGAGGAGGAGGAGGAGGAGGAGGAGGCACGAGGCAGGAGGGAGCAGGAGGGAGCAGCAGGAGAAGGCCGTGGTGCCGCCGCCGTCGTCGTTGCCGCCGGCGTCGTCGGGGGTCGTCGCCGGCGTCCTCCTGGGCCTCGGCGTCCCCGGCGGTCGGGTCGGCAGCCGACGGGGAGGACACCGGCTCGCCCTGGGCCTGGCTGCCAGGGCCCGGTTGCGCATGCGCTGGCCCGCGCCCGCGCTACGACCCCAGCTCGAGGGAGAAGAACACGCTGGCCATGGCCAAGACGTGGTGGGATCTCGTCGACGCCGATTTTG
>CAUYUJ010020565.1:123503-136003 GCA_963575745.1 Prorocentrum cordatum | reverse complement strand
CCCCGGGGACGCGTATGTTGTGTAATGTACAAGATATCGTTGCCTCGGGGGCGCAACTGTGGCGTAACTTGTTATGGCGACGGAGACGGCGGCGACGGGCGGCACCGCCCGCAGACGCCGCCACCCACCCCGAGATGGTTAAGCCAAGTAAGAGCCCCTACGTGCAAACACTGTTTGGGGAATATGTGTACAATTCTATGTGCTGCAATCTACGCGGTGCAACCTATGTATTGCAATCTATGCGGTGCAATCTATGTGGTGCAATTGGTTTTAACAAACGAGTTGACACATCCCGCGCTCTTGCAAACATCCCACCCACCCACCCGCACCTTGGTTTGCAAAACCCACGACGACGACCATGACGACGCCGACGACGACGACAACGACGACACCGACGACGACGACGACGTCAACGACGCCGACGACGACGACGACGACGACGACGGTGGCGGCGACGACGACGACGCCGACGTCGGCGACGACGACGACGACGCCGACGCCGACGACGACGAAGACGACGGCGACGTCGACAACGAAGACGACGACGAGGGAGGAGGGAGGACGGCGACGGCGACAACGACGACAACGATGACAACGACGAGGGAGGAGGGAGGACGGCGACGACGCGAACGACGAAGAAGGAGGAAGGACGGCGACGCCGACGACGACAACGACGAGGGAGGAGGTAAGACGACGACGACGACAACGACGAGGACGACGACGACGACGGCGACGAAATAGGAGGGACGACGACCAGACGCCGACGACGGACGACGACGACGACGAGGGAGGAGGAGGAAGGACGACCACGGCGACGACGACGGAAACGACCACGACGCCAAAGAGGACGACGACGACGAACACGAGGAAAGACAGAGGACGACGTAGGCGACGACGACGACGACGCGGGAGGAGGGAGGACGGCGACGACGACGACGACGACGCAAGAGCGCGCGCGCACGCTTTTGTTGAAAATCCGTGTTGCGAAACCTCAGGTTTTTGTAGGTTTTTCGGACACACGATTTTGAAATCCTTCCGAAACCGATGGGCTTTGAAGGTTTTCGGCGTACGCGCGCGGCGACGCGCGCGTCTGCACTTCGTCTCATTTTTTGCAGAGGATTCTCGCGACGGCACACGCGCAAGGGCGTTCGACAGATTTCGACATGCGCGCGCGCGACGCCCGTTTAATAGCATTTAGTGAAAATCATGAAACACCCATGGTTTTCTTAAGATTTCGCAAGAGCTCGCGCGAAAGCTTTTTTAGCAAGTCAGTGTTGCGAAACCATGTATTTTTTGCATGCTTTTGGAAACTCGATTGCGAAATCCTTCCGGCACCGAAGGTTTTTGAAGGATTTCGGCATGCGCGCGCGACGGCGCGGGCATGTGCACTTCGTCCCATTCTTTGCAAGGGATTCGCGAACAAGTGTTATGTTATAACAAAACATGTCACCGCATAGTGTTCTTTACAAGGGAACCTCAGAGGGGGGGATACTGGCCCCCCTGGGATAGTGTAGATTCATATTTCGGATGGACATGTGGTCATAATCGTATATGATTTACATATCCGAAAGGGGGCCGATAACGCCGGGGGGGGTAGATCCTATTGTGTTTATACAAGGGAGACTAGAAAGGAGAATCCATGTGATACAAATGTGGTGCAATCTATGCGATGGCGGTGGCGACGGCGGGCGGCACCGCCTGCAAAAACCGCTGCTCGCCCCCGAACGGCGGCGACGGCGACGGTGGCGACGGGCGGCACAGCCTGCAAAAGCCGCCTTTCGCCCCGAGCGGCGGCGACGGCGACGGCGACGGCGACGGCGGCGACGGGCGGCACTGCCCGCAAAAGCCGCCACTCGCCCCGACATGGTTAAGCCAAGTATGAACCCCTAAGTGCAAACACTGTTTGGGGAATCTGTATATGCATATGTATATGTCTATGTAAATGTATATACACGTAAATGTTTATGTTCATGTATGCGTATACGTACATTCACATATTTATGCACATGTATCCGTATGTGTCTTTGTGTGTCTGTATGTATGCCTGTCCGTCTGTCTGTATATCTGTATACGTATATACGCATGTATGTATGTATGCATGGATGCATGCATGTGTGTAGGCATGCATACATGCATGCGTGTATGTATGTGTTTTTTACATGCGTATAGACATACGCCATATTTGTATATGTATAAGTACATGTATGCATATATGTATGTATGTCTATCTTTGGGTATGCATGCATGCATGCATGTGTGTGTGTATGTATTTATGACTTTAGGTATACTTATCATATGTCTGTGTACCTTTATGCATGTATGTGTGTACGTAGGGGTGTATGCATGTATATATATATATATATATGTATGTATTTATACATGCATGCTTGCGTGTATGTATGCATGCATGCATGTATGCTTGTATGTTTTATGCATGCATACACTCATGCTCGCATGCATGCACGCCTGTATGCATGTGTGTGTATGTGTATGTGTATGTGTATGTGTATGTGTATGTGTATGTGTATGTGTATGTGTATGTGTATGTGTATGTGTATGTGTATGTGTATGTGTATGTATGCATGTATGCATGTATGTATGTATGTATCTATCTATGTATGTATTTATGTATGTATGTATGTATGTATGTATGTATGTATGCGTGTGTATATGTATGTATGTTTGTATGTCTATATGTTTGTATGCATGTATGTATGTATGCATGTATGCATGTATGCATGTATGCATATATATGTATATTTGTATGACTGTATTAATGCATGCGTGCTTGTATACATGATGTTTCACGTATGCATGTATGTGTGTAAGCATGCATGCATGCATGCATGCATGCATGCATGCACGTATGATGTGTTATCTAAGTTATATGCACATGCACATGCCTCGCAGGAGGGCGCTTCGTCGCGGCGTACGGCTCCGGGGCCGTCGTGGCGGCGCGGCAGGGGGGCGGCGGGGCGGGGAGGTGCGGGCGCGGACTCCGGCGAGGGCGCCCGGCCGCCCGCGTGCCTCCCCAGGAGGCCTCCTGGTCTCCCGCGTCCTCCTCCTCGTACTTCTCGTCCTCCTCCTCTTCCTCCTCGTATTTCTCGTCCTCCCCTCGTCGTCATTGTCTTCCTCCCCCTTCCTTCCTTCTCCTCCTGCTCCTCTTCCTCTTCCTCCTCCTCCTCACCTTCCTCGCGCCTCGAGCTGCGGACGGTTCTGCTGCTGCTGCTAGCGCCCTCGTGAGCCTCCTCCTGGTCACCGTCAGGTGGAGGAGTAGTAACACCTAAATGATTGAGAGAGGAGAGGGGGACGACCGACCGAACGATCGAAGAGGGGGCCTCCTTGTCTCCTCCTCCTTCTCCTCCTCCTCCTCCTACTCCTACTTCTATTCTTCTTCTCCGTCGGGGCAGTCGGCACCGACTCTTCTGCGGCTCGCTCATCCTACTCCTCCTTCTCCCTTCCCTTCGATCAGGCAGGCACATGTGAGCCCCTCCTGGAGGAGAAGAAACAACGGAATGGGCATAAGCTTCCGGAGGGGCCGCGCAGGTTTCTTGAGTCGTCGCTGGGCCCCTAGCGGCGTCCCTGGTTGACCCACTTCAGAGAACCCCCTCTTGCCTCCGAGACGGCTTCTCCAGAGTTCGACGTCTTTTTGTTTTGTTTTTCACAACTTCCACCCCCAGAGGAGTGGAACCCTCCCTGGAGCCAGCTTCTCGCCCTGGGCCGTTTTTTGACAGCCCCAGGGCCCTGCGAGGCCCCCAGGAGCCCCTCTCCAAGACGAGCGGAGGTCCCTGAGATCCTGGCATCTCCGTCTTTTCGAGTCGGGCGTTTTGGCTTCTCTCTGGGTCCCGCGGGACCCCCACGGACCGATGCGGCTCGAAACGTGACGCAGAAGATGGGGTCCACAGGGCTCCGGGCGTTTTTTGTTTTTTTTTTGTTTACGAGGCTGCAGCTTCCTCGCTGCGTCGGATCTCAGGGGTGGCGGCCCCCCTCCGCCGCCGAGGCCGGAGCGGGAGCCGGGACGGGGCGCGGGGTCGGGTGCGGGCCTCGGGCGTCGCGTCGTGAGGGGGGGGGGATCCGGGGGGGCAGCGAGGGCTGCAGAGAGTTTTTTTTTGTTTGCTGATCTGCAGGGCGAGAGGGAACCTCTTCCGCCTGAAAGCTGCGCGGGGCGCGCACAGCTTTCAATCGGCAGAGAGAGGGCGGGAGGAGGCGGGGCCTCACGCGGCCAGGGGCGGGCGAAGCCCGGGGATCAGGCGGTGCCGAACGGGACGTGCAGGCGGGCTGCAGAGAACAGGGGCCCTTGCTGGATCCTGAAGAGGCCCTTCGGGGCCCAAAAGGGGGCCTTCCCCCCCCCTCCCCATGACGGTCGGCCCGAGGTGCAAGATCGAGGTCGGCTCGGGGAGGGTACCCTGATGTTCTTCTGTGTCTGTTGGATGTTCTCGTGCATCCTGGGGGAGGGCACCCTCGAATGTTCCTCAGTTTGGCCGGCGGAGGGTTTTGTGCTCGAGTCTGCTTCTTACTCCGGGGGGCGGTAACGGGCGTCACTGGGGGGGGGGGAAGGGCTCCGGCGACGTCACGTTTCGCGCCGGCGGCGTGTGGGAATGCTTAGGAATGACCGAGGATGGGTAGGATCAGCATGTAGGTGGCGATCTGCACCACAGCGCTTGTGTACACCATAGTGCTCGCGTGTATCACAGCGCCTGTGTACACTACGTGCACTACAGCGCTTCCGTACACCATAGCAATCGCGTGCAACACAGTGCCTGTGTGCACCACAATGCCTGCGAGCACCACAGCGCTTTGTGTACACCGCAGCGCCTGCGTACACCACAGCAGCCATTTGCAACACAGCACTGCAGGCTGGGAAAGGTTTTCTCGTTACGCCGCCCCATGGTCCAATGCCGCATAACAGGAGGATTTGTGTGAGCGATGGTTGCACCATTCGGGGCATGCCCGCGCCCGAGACAGGGCAATTTGCGGATATTTTTCCTGCTATGCGCGCAGCGTGCCAAGTCGAATCAGGGGCGTTGCAAGAGCTTCGCGGAAACCAGGGCCAAACCTTGCACTTTGCAAGGACGTCTCAGGCGAAGAAGGACCCAAACCAGGCCAAACCAGGCAATTTGTGAGGGCGTCTCAGCCGACATCGGGCCCAAACCAGGCCAAACCAGGCAAATTGCAAGGACGTCTCACGTGAAACTGGGCCCAAACCAGGCAAATTGCGAGGACGTCTCAGGCGAAGAAGGACCCAAACCAGGCCAAACCAGGCAAATTGCGAGGACCTCTCAGGCAAAACCAAGCCCAAACCATGCCAAACCAGGCAAATTGTGAGGACGTCTCAAGCAAAAACCGGGCCCAAACCAGGCCAAACAAGGCAAATTGTGAGGACGTCTGAGGCAAAACCGGGCCCAAACCAAACCAAACCAAGCAAATTCCGAGGACGTCTCAGGCTAAATTGGGCTCAAATCAAGCAAAACCAGGCAAATTGTAAGGATTTCTCCAGCGAGATCTCGCCCAAACCAGGCCCAAACCAAGCAAATTCGGAGGATGTCTCAGGCGGTTTGCGGCGCCCAGCCGAGCCACACCAGGCCAAACCAGGGCCCAAACCAGGCAGATTTTGAGGACGTCCCAAGCAGAATCGCCCAAACCAGGCTCCACCCATTCTCCTTAATAAAATTCGAATTAAGAGAGTGGATCCACCCAGGCCCCCCCTCCCGGCGCGAGCCCGTTTAGAATTTTATGGGAGGGGTGTTCGGACCACATGTCTGGCGAGGCGGACGGGGTCGGGTGCCGAAGGTTTCGTTTGTCTTTCGGTTGTTCTTGGGGTGTCGTTGTGCCGTAAGGAGTTCTGTTTCCGAGTCTATAGTGTACACCACAGTGCCTGCGTGCACCACAGCGCCTGTGCACGCAACGGCGCCTGTGTGCACCACAGCAGCCGTGTGCAACATAACACCTTTGTTTTATATAGAATTTTAGGAGGAGTCCCTATGACAAAGTGGATTCCACAGGGACGTGTTTCAGGAATCCTTATATTCAAAGGAGCGCCTCTGGAAGCTGTGAGTCCTCCCAAGTCCTCCCGTATCATCCTTACTCCTCCCATCTGCGTCCAGAAGGCTTGGCCGTCCGAGAACCCAGTGAACTGATTCAATCGACCATTTTTCTGGGATTGTTTCAACACCAGCTTGTAGCGTGAATTGCACAATGAGCACATGTGCTATAGCGCCGACCCGCACGACGGGGGGTAGGGTGAGGGAGGAGGAGGGAGGAGGGAACAGAATCGCATTCAATTCTCAGCACTCCTCTTGCCTGGTGTTTAGATGTCCACAGGAGATCCTCACACCTACATGCTCTTTCTACTTGTCCTGTGCACTGTGGTGTGCATGACCTCTGTGTTGCACGCGGATGCTGTGGTGTACACAGGCGCTGTGGTGTGCACAGGCGCTGCGGTGCACGCAAGCACTGGTGTACACAGGCGTTGCGTTGCACTCGCGAGCCCTGGTGGTGTACACAGGCGCTGTGGTGCAGATCGCCACCTACATGCTGCTCCTACTGGGCTTCGGATATCCCTAGGCATTACCGGACGCCGCCGGCGCGAAACGTGACGTCGCCTGGGGGGGTGCGCCGGGGCTGGTGACGGCCGCCATGCGGAAAATACAAGACACAGGCTCTTCCTGGATGATCTTCTCCTGTCCTAGGTCCAGCTGTAAGCGACGCCCAAGGGCCGTGGCCGTGGCCGGGGCCGAGGCCGGGGGGCGTAGCCCCGCCTGCCCCCGTGTGCGCCGCCAAGCCGTGGAGGGCACCCTGGTCGTCGAGACGCTCCTTCTCGGGGACCTCGCGCTGAGGTCGAGCTAGAAAAGACGGCGCACGTCTCGAGCAGGGGATTTGTCTACAGAATTGATCATCCCCAGAGCTGACTTTCTCGTCCAGTCTGCGATCAATACGCATCAGATCTACGAGCATTCTGCACAGTTTTCAAGGCTCCGACGGAAGAAGCACTCCTGGGGTGAAGCAGTTCTGCAGGCGGTCCCCTGCTCGAGCATCAGACGCGCGCAGAAGGGGGGTCGGGGGGAGAAGGGGGAGGGCCTCTTGGAGGCGCCCCCGCTTCTTGGGAGGCGCGGGCCTTCCCTGCAGCTGCGAGGAGGCCTTCCAAGGAGCGCCTTCCCCCCTCCTCCTCCTCCTCCTCCTCCTCCTCCTCCTCCTTCTCCTCCTCCTCCCTCCCTCCTCCTCCTCCTCCTCCTCCTCCTCCTCCTCCTCCTCCTCCTCTCCTCCTCCTCCTTCCTCCTCCTCCTCCTCCTCCTCCTCCTCCTCCTCCTCCTCCTCCTCCTCCTCCTCCTCCTCCTCCTCCTCCTCCTCCTCCTCCTCCTCCATCCTCCTCCTCCTCCTCCTCCTCCTCCTCCTCCTCCTCCTCCTCCTCCTCCTCCTCCGCCTCCTCCTCCTCCTCTCCTCCTCCTCCCCCTCCTCCTCCTCCTCCCCTCTCTTCCTCCTCCTCCTCCTCCTTCCTCCTCCTCCTCCTCCTCCTCCTCCTCCTCCTCCTCCTCCTCCTCCTCCTCCTCCTCCTCCTCCCCCCTCCTCCCCCTAATTTCATCCCGTGTGGCGCGACGCCGGATGACGTGAATCAGCGGAGCTCCGCGCGGACCGCTCGGATCGGCGCTGGACCCCCTCCTGCTGGGGCGGCCATGGCATGCTCCAGAGGGACAGAGACACCCAGACACGATTCATCGTCGATCCCCAGGAAACTACGGGAACATATGGAAAGAGGGGGGGAAGACGAAGACCCCGAACATGTGGGAAACTGTGGGGACTCCTGGGACCTGTGTGTCTTTCTTTGTGTGTCCTTGGGCCCCTTTAATATACGCCTACGCCGATCCCGGGCCCAGAAGCGGTGTGTGTGTGTGTGTGTTTTGCCAGATCGCCAGAGCAGCAACCTCTTCCCAGCCGCCGACGCAAAAAGAGTGTGTGTGTGTGTGCCTCCACTGCACACGCCAGGAGGGCGAATATGCACCGATCCTATGGCCCAGGATGAGAGCCTGTCCAGTCTATCGGTGTCCTGGGATCGGCGCGGGGGGCTGCTAAGGGGCCAAGTGGCTCAGGGGGTTCACAGGGCTCATTTCGATTCCTCCGATTCGATTCGACTTCGATCGGTTCGGATTTCGATCCAATTCGACTTGGGATTCCGATTGGGGCTCCGATTTCTCGATGAAGGCCTACTAGCCTGCCGATTTCCGCCGATTCGATTTTTTCCGACTCGGCTGCCGATTTCCGTCGATCCGATTCATTTCGATCGCCGATCCGATTTATCGATTCGATTCTGGGCCACCTGGGTCCACGATCTGGGGTAAATCAGCTCCGCCCACTTAGCGGAGTTTTCTAACCCCTTCAGGCCGTTTGGGGCATTTGCAACTCAATTACACGCCAGGTTCGGCCAGATGTAACCCATCTTGGCATCCACTGATAACCCCTCCATCCCCTGAGCACCCCCGCGCCGATCCCAGCCTGACTAGAATCTCGAGGAGAATCCAGTCGTGGTTGACCTGACCTAGACATGCAGCGATGCGATATGTTCTTTTCCGTACGCGGTCCCAGAGGTCCCGACCCCTTGCCCCGGGGAAGGATGTAGGTGCCGGTGTATAGCTGGGGCCCTGGCAAGAGGAGGAGGAGGAGGAGGAGGAGGAGGAGGAGGAGGAGGAGGAGGAGGAAGGAGGAGGAGAGGAGGAGGAGGAGGAGGAGAGGAGAGAGGAGGATGAGGAGGAGGAGGAGGAGGAGGAGGAGGAAGGAGGAGAGGAGGAGGCGGAGGAGGAGGAGGAGGAGGAGAGGAGGAGGAGGAGGCGGAGGACTTGGAGCTCCGCTCGGAGCCCTCGGGTCGGCGCCGGGGCCCCCCCGGGGGCGCTTCCGGCGCCGCAGAGGCCCGGATCCCCCGGGGGCAGCTCTGCGCCGCGGAGCCGTTTCTGATTGCTGCCGGGGGTGCCCAGGCACAGGCCCTCTTGAGGGCAAGGTCGGGAGAGCAACGAGCCCAGACCCCCTCGGGTCAGGAAACAATCATGACGGGAAATAACCTCTTGGGACCCTTACCGGGCTTCGGGGCCGTCAAGAAACGACTCAGGATGAAGCTGGTCCCAGGGAATGGGTCGAGACCTCTGGGGGTCGACGTTATGAAAAAACATTACGTCGGAGGCCCAGGTTTTGAGTAGGGGATAGACGGATAGACTGCAGGACGAGGTCGGGGGAGCAACAAGCGTCGGGGCGGCCAGGAGGGGGGTGATGATTTGGGGGGGTGGATATCAGGGGCCATGATATTTCCTCAGATGTCATGGCGCCTCTTCTTCTTTCAATACGTCCCTGGCCCCCCCCCCTAGGGGGGGGGGGGCAGGGGCATGTGCGCGGCCCAGGGGGGCCCCCCTGGGCCGCGCACATGCCGCCGGCCATGATTTGCGCTCCCCCCACCCTCTTGGACGCCACCCTCTTGGCCGCCCCCGACAGCGCCGATCCTGGGCGCAGGCTTCGAGCAGGGGATAGACTCATAGACTGCAGGATTGGTTTGCCCAAATGTCTCGGCGAGTCTATGAAAAGTGCGTAGAGTGTTTGCAGATCGGCGAACAGTCTACGTATTTTTCCCGATCATCCTGTGGTGTTGGGTCCTCGTTTTGAAGAGACAGCGCCCCGCGCCTCCTTCCTCTCCTCTCCTCTCCTCTCCTCTCTCTCTCTCTCCCTCCTCTCCTCTCTCTCTCCTCTCCTCTCCTCTCCTCTCCTCTCCCTCTCCTCTCCTCTCCTCTCCCTCTCCTCCTCCTCTCCTCTCCTCTCCTCTCCTCTCCTCTCCTCTCCTCTCCTCTCCTCTCCTCTCTCTCCTCTCCTCTCCTCTCCTCTCCTCTCCTCTCCTCTCCTCTCCTCTCCTCTCCTCTCCTCTCCTCTCCTCTCCTCTCTCTCCCTCTCTCTCTCCTCTCCTCTCCTCTCCTCCTCTCCTCTCCTCTCCTCTCCTCTCCTCTCCTCTCTCTCTCCTCTCTCCTCTCCTCTCTCTCCTCTCCTCTCCTCTCCTCTCCTCTCCTCTCCTCTCCTCTCCTCTCCTCTGCTCTCCTCTCCTCTCTCCTCCTCTCCTCTCCTCTCCTCTCCTCTCCTCTCCTCTCCTCTCCTCTCCTCTCCTCTCCTCTCCTCTCCTCTCCTCTCCTCTCCTCTCTTCTCCTCCTCCCCCTCCTCCCTCCTCCCTCCTCCCTCCTCCCTCCTCCCCCTCCTTGCCTCTGCCCTCCGCATGTTTCCGTTTCGGCATGCCCAAAACAACGTTTCGTGGCCCCATAGGGAGCTCCACCGACTGCCTCAGTGGCCTCATTTCGGCGCACCCCTCACGCGGCTCGTGGCCCCACAGGGAGCTCCACCGAATGCCCCAGTGGCAGGGTTCGCAGGCAGTTCTGCCTTGTTTCGGCGCACCCCTCACACGGCTCGTGGCCCCGTAGGGAACTCCACCAAAGGCCCCAATTGCATGGTTCGCATGCAGTTCCACCCTCATCTCGGCGCATCCCTCACACGGTTCGTGGCCCCATTGGGAGCTCCACCGAAGGCCCCAGTGGCAGGGTTCGCACGCAGTTCCACCGTCATTTCGGCGCACCCCTCACACGGTTCGTGGCCCCGTAGGGAGCTCGCCCCAGTGGCAGGGTTCGCGTGCAGTTCCACTTTCATTTCGGCGCACCACTCACACGGCTCTTGGCCCCATAGCGAACTCCACCGAAGGCCTCAGTGGCATGGTTCGCATGCAGTTCCACCCTCATCTCGGCACATCTCTCACGGTTCGTGGCCCCATGGGGAGCTCCACCGAATGCCTCAGTGGCAGGGTTCGCAGGCAGTTTCATATTCATCTCGGCGCACCCCTCACACGGCTCGTGGCCCCACAGGGAGCTCCACCGAATGCCTCAGTGGCAGGGTTCGCATGCAGTCCCACCCTCATTTCGGCGCACCCCTCACACGGCTCGTGGCCCCATACGGAGCTCCACCGAAGGCCTCAGCGGCAGGGTTTGCATGCAGTTCCACCCTCATTTCGGCGTACCCCTCACGCGGTTGGTGGCCTCCACCGAAGGCCACAGTGGCAGGGTTCGAATGCAGTTCCACCCTAATCTCGGCGCACCCCTCACGGCTCGTGGCCCCATAAGGGAGCTCCATTGGAGGCCCGAGTGGCAACGTTCGCATGCAGTTCTAACCCCATTTCGGCGCACCCCTCACGCGGCTCGTGGCCCCACAGGGAGCTCCACCGAAGGCCTCGGTGGCAGGGTTCGCAGGCAGTTCCACCCTCGTTTCGGCGTACCCCTCACACGGCTCGTGGCCCCATCGGGAGCTCCACCGAAGGCCCCAGTGGCAAAATTCGCATGCGGTTCTCCGCTCTATTTCGGCACACCCCTCACACGGCTCGTGGCCCCACATAGAGCTCCACCGAAGGCCCCAGTGGCAGGGCTTGCAGGCAGTTCCACCGTCATTCCGGCGCACCCCTCACACGGCTCGTGGCCCCGCAGGGAGCTCCATCGAGGGCCCCCGTGGCAGGGTTGCGGCGTGCAATTCCACCTTCATTTCGGCGCACCCCTCACGCGGCTCGTGGCCCCATAGGGAGCTCCACCGAAGGCCACAGCGGCAGGGATCGCATGGTGGCCCCGACCCGTTGCGGCACACCCCTCACGCGGCTCGTGGCCCCAGGGTGGACTCCACCGAAGGCCCCAGTGGCAGGGTTCGCACGGCGGCCCCGCCTCATTTCGGCACACACACACACACACACCGCACGCTTCGTGGCCCCATAGGGAGCTCCGCTGTAGGTCTCAGCGGCAGGGTTTGCATGGCGGCGTCGCCTCCATTTCGGCACACCCCTCACACGCGGCCCCATATACAGCTCCACCGAAGGCCACGGTGGCAGGGTTCGCATGCCTTCCCCTGCCTACTTCGGCACACCCCTCACATGTTTCGTGGCCCATAGGGAGCTCCGCCGAAGGCCCCAGTGGCAGCGCCCGCATGGGTCCCCCAGCCCACTTCGGCACACCCTGCACACGTTTCGGGGTTTCCATCCGCGTTGCCCCGTGCTCCATCCCTCTCGTGGCGCGCTGCCTATGATGAGAAGGTGATATCCTACATCTCTCGCAGCTGCACATGGTTGAGTCCTTCGCCAGGCTAATTTGTAGATTCGACGAGGAAGTCAAGTCTGGGGTAAATCAATTCTGCAGTCGATCCCCTGCTCGAAGGATGATCCTGCCCAGGATCGGTGTACCTTGAGATCCGACGTAGCGAAAAAGATGCTACGCCGTGAAACATCGCGACCAGTAGAGTGATTTTTCGAGCCGCATCGATCTGTGAAAGTCCCAGGGCCCGAAACCGGGCGAAAACGCCCAGCTTGACAACGCTGACACGCCAGGATCTGAATTGAGCCTGTTCCGGCGCCTTCCCCTGAGCTCCTCCTCCTCCTTCTCTCCTCCATTCTAACTCCTCCCTGTCGCACCCCGAGGCCGGTCGAAAGGGCGGTCGGGCGTTTACCTTGAGACTTCCTC
>CAUYUJ010020565.1:116003-118503 GCA_963575745.1 Prorocentrum cordatum | reverse complement strand
CTCTCACATGCTTAATCACTCGCATACTCATCATCATCATCACTCGCACTCTCTCACACGCTCACGAACATCATCATCATCACCATCGGCATCGGCATCATCCTCATTCAAACATCATCATCGCCACCACCACTCACAATCAATCATCATCCTCTTCACCACTCATCTTCACCACCACTCATCATCCTCATCCTCATCATCGTTGAGTAAATTGTGAGGAAGTCTCAGGCGGGAGCCCCCTCCCTATGGGGCCCGCAGATCATGTTGGTAATCCGAGCGGGTCATCGGATCCTGTAACTGTCGTCACTTTTGAGCTCCCCAGGCCTGAAAATGAGGAAGTCTCAGGCGGGAGCCTCGTTGTGAGTGAATTGTGAGGAAGTCTCAGGCGGGACCCCTCCCTATGGGGCCCGCAGATCATGTTGGTAATCCGAGCGGGTCATCGGAATCCTGTAACTGTCGTCACTTTTGGCTCCCCAGGCCTGAAAATGGAGGAAGTCTCAGGCGGGAACCTCGTTTGTGAGTGAATTGGGAGGAAGTCTCTCAGGCGGGAGCTCCCTCCCTATGGGGCCCGCAGATCATGTTGGTAATCCGAGCGGGTCATCGGAATCCTGTAACTGTCGTCACTTTTGGGCTCCTCAAGCCTGAATTTGGAGGAAGTCTCAGGCGGGAGCCTCGTCTGTGAGTGAATTCTGAGGAAGGCTCAGGCGGGAGCCCCCTCCCTATGGGGCCCGCAGATCATGTTGGTAATCCGAGCGGGTCATCGGAACCTTGTAACTGTCGTCACTTTTGGGCTCCGTCAAGCCTGAATTTGGAGGAAGTCTCAGGCGGGAGCCTCGTCTCTGAGTGAATTGTGAGGAAGTCTCAGGCGGGAGCCCCCTCCCTATGGGGCCCGCAGATCATGTTGGTAATCCGAGCGGGTCATCCAAAACCTGTAACTGTCGTCAATTTTGGGTTCTCGCGCTGCCAGAACGCAGCTCCCAGGCCACATTTTGGACGCAACAAGGAAGTTTTTGGGCTCCTCAGGTCGCCGAGGTGCTGCGACAGGGCGCCGAAGGCGCCGACGACGACGGCCAGGCCGAGGCGCGGGCGCGGAGCTTGCTGATGTTCAGGCCCAGCGAAAGGGAGTTCACATGGCAGAGCTCGGGGGCGCACAGCGTGCGCCGCTCGGGGTTCACCCTGACGCACGCGTCCTACCTGACCTCCACGCTGTCGCAGGGCCAGACGCTGCGCAAGGGCGTCACCATCGACTGCGCGAGAGACGAGGACGCTGGCCGCACGGGCATGTCGGACGAGCAGTGGTGGCTGCACCTCTACGTCATGTTCTCCCGCGCCACGTGCATGCGGAACATGCTGATCCTGCGGCCGCCGCCGCGAGAGTTCCTGGAGTGCGGGCCGCCGGCGTCCCTGCGGAAGGCGCTCCTGGAGTTCGACAAGAGAGCGGTTTTGTCCAGGGCGGAGGCGAAGCAGCTCGCGGCAGAGCTGGGCTTCGTGCTGCCTTCCGCCTGAGCGCGGCTGCGCCTCGCTCGAAGCCCGCGGGGTTGTCCCAACGGCTTGGTCTTGCGCGCCAACGGCTCGCGGGGTTGTCCCGACAGCCTGGCCCGCGGGGTTGTCCCAACGGCTGCGCGACGTGACCAGTAGAGAACGCGCCTGTGCTGGCCGTGGCGGCGACGGCGCCGAGGAACATCGACATGCGCGCTCGTGCAACAGGAAGGGGAGGAGGTGGCGGGGCGCGGAACAAACAGGGGGGCGAGGATGGGGACAACGTGAGGAGTGGAAGGGGGGCCCGCGCCAAGGCGAGAGGAAATATGCGCAGAAGAGACAGCCAGGACGCCTGACCAACCACGAGGGCGACGGTGATGGCTTTTTCCAGATTCGCCCAGAGGATTCTTATGTGGGGTTCTTCCGTCGGAGTAATTATTTTTCGTCGAAGCTCCCCTTGTACGGAAGGTTCGCGCCTTGCCTTGCCTTGCCAGGCTGGGCTCCAAGGGGCGAGTTTCGGCAAGCTGCCGACTCTGCAGGCAGCTGTTTCAGACGGTGCACGGTTGCCCTTTTCAGGAAGCGGTGTCGAACCGCCAGGAACGAACGATTAAGCTTGGGATTATCGCAGACTTCCTCCCCTTTGCTGCCTTCGTCCCAGGGTGTCATGGCTTGGGCCATGATGCCTCTCAGATTTCACAGCCTTCCCCTCTATACATTCTTTCACGACGCTCGGTGGCCTCTCCTCGACTGCGCACATGCCTCGGGCCGTGATCTGCCAGCCCTCCCTTTGGACGCCGCCCCCTGGACGACCCCGAGAGGTGACCGCGCACATGCCTCGGGCCGTGCTCTGCCAGCCCTCCCCGTTTGGGACGCACCCTTTCTCGGACGACCCCGAGAGGTCTTCGCCTTTGACCTGGCGCAGGGCCGCTTCGGCTACGGCGGCGCGCCACGCTGGCGCTGGCCGCACTTCCGGGGGGCAGCACCGGGGGGGAGGAGGAGGAGGAGGAGGAGGAGGAGGAGG
>CAUYUJ010020565.1:0-115903 GCA_963575745.1 Prorocentrum cordatum | reverse complement strand
CGAGCGCGCGAGGAGGCGCGCGCGCCGCTAAGGGTTGGGAGGGGCGCCGTGCTCGCTCGACTGGGTGGGCGCCCCGCCGCGCTCGGCGAAGGGCACCTGCGTTGCAGCTCTTGCCCGCCCGCCGCCCCATTGGTGCCCCTCAGATTTGGGGTGTTCGCGCTGGGCGCTCGGCTGGGCCGCCGACGCAGGCTGGCGCCCGAGCCGCGGTCGGCCCAGGGCACTCCTGCGCGCGGCCAGGGTCGAGCGCCGCGCCCGTCGTCGCGGTGCGACGCGCCGAGTCGAGTGGCGTCCGCGCCAAGTTTTTATTGGCGGCCACTCACGGGGCCCATTCGGGGGGCCTCTGAGGGCTCTCTCGGGGGAGCCTGCGGACGGCGTGGGCGGTGGATGCAAATCCCGAAAAGGGCCCCGACAGGGTGTCGATACGCACGCCCAAAGAATTACACTTGTGCGGGAAAGTTGTTTTCCTTATGTGGGCCCTCCTGGGGGCCATCCTCGGACGTCCTGGGATCTCTCGCGGCCGGCCTCGGACGTCCTGGGATCTCTCGCGGCCGGCTGTCTCATGGCATCCAATGTGCCCTCTGGGGGTTTCCCAGGGCCCTCGTCGGGGGCTTGTGCAGGTTTGCCCAGGCCTGCTAGGCGTTCTCTTAGGACTTTCGCAGTTCCGTTCCGAGGCAGGTGCGCGGGACCCATTGTTGCTCCTTCTGCGTGTGTGTGTGTGTGTGTGTGTGTGTGTGTGTGTGTGTGTGTGTGTGTGCGTGTGCGTGTGCGTGTGTGTGTGTGTGTGTGTGTGTGGGTGGGGGGGGTCGAAGATCAGACTTAGGCGACCATGGGGCTTGGGGGACAAACCCTGCTTAGCGGGTGGGGGCGTCAGAGAAAGGCGCCGCACAGCATAGGAGAGGAACAGGGAAAAAGGAATACGAATGCGAGGGAAGGGGGGTAAGGACCACAACCGAGGAGGAGGATGCTCGCGGACGGGCAGACCGAGGTGTGGAAATGAGTATGGTAAGGCGTTCGCGAAAATGCACGCAGGAACAGTGCCTGAGGAAGGGAGGACGAACGGGTGCAATGAACAATGACCTTGGGAATCGGATGCAGAGAAGAGGAGGAGGAGAGGAGGGAGGAGGAGAGGAGAGGATGGGAGGAGGAGGAAGGCGGATGAGGGAGGATGGAGGAGGAGGACGAGGAGAGGAGAGGAAAAGGAAAACGAGGAGGAAGAAGGAGGATGGAGGAGGATGAGGAGAGGAGGTGGAGGAGGAGAAGGAGGAGGAGGAGGAGGTGGATGATGATGATGAGGAGGAGGAGGAGGAGCAGGAACAGGAGCAGGAGCAGGAGGAGGAGGATGAGGAGGAGGTGGAGGTGGAGGTGGAGGAGGAGAAGGAAGAGGAGGAGGAAGAGGAAGAGGAAAAGGAAGAGGAGGATGAGGAGTCATAATAAACACGATGCTAATAATACCACCAGTAATAATTCACATAATATTGCGACTACCACCAATACTAATATTACTATCAATACGACAAATAATAACCCATGATCGGACTAATGCTAATAATCGTACTATTAGAATGATACTAATAACAAAAGCAATAACACTGCTAATACGACCGACAATACGAATCATGATCTCGCTACTAAGAATGATGATCATACTGCTAACAAGAAGAGTGATATTATATTTAGAATCGTATTATTCATACTTCCAGTACTAGTAGGAATCACATTAGGAAGAATAGTACGATGAATCATAATACAAGGATGGGTAAGAATACTTATCATAATAATAATACGGCGAATACGAATAATAAACATATCGATGAGAAGAAGCAAAATATAACACTCGTATTAATGATATTACTCAGGCGATAATGAGACGAATACTAACCATACTACTACTACTACTACTACTACTACTACTACTACTACTACTACGACGACTACTGCTACTATTACTACTTCTACTACTACTACTACTCCTACTACTACTACTACCACTACTACCACTACTACTACTACTACTACTACTACTACTACTACTACTACTACTACCCATAATAATAGTGGTCCTACTACTACTAGTGCTCCCAATTTGTACAATACTGATACTACTAGTAATGTTCATGGCGAGATTATTAATTCTATAACTAGTAATACGAACACTACTAGTTGTACTACTACTACTACTACTACTACTACTACTACTGCTACTACTACTACTACTACTACTACTACTACTGCTACTGCTACAACTACTACTACCACTACTACCACTACTACTACTACTACTACTACTACTACTACTACTACTACTACTACTACTACTACTACTACTACTACTACTACTACTACTACTACTACGACTACTAACACTATTAATATTAATGGTACCGGTACTGGTACTAATGTCAGTTAGTACCACTACGAATGAACATTGTGAAATTCATGATCGCAGAAACAACCGTAATACTGATACTAGTACTACTCATAGTAGTATTACTATTAATGATACCCCTAATCTTTGTAATGCTATTACGACGGAGCATAACATGTATAATACGACCAATACTTACAATAGTTCTAGTAATCGTATTGAAATTATTCCCAACCCTCCTTGGTTGGGTATTCGTTTTGAATAGAGCAGTGTGGTCGCGTCCCTTCTTCTCCCGCCTCCCTCCCTCCCTGCCTCTTCCTGTCTTGCCTGCGGGGGGCTGCGATCTGTGAAACTGTCGCCATTTTCGAGGCCTGCTGGGGGGCCCAGCACAGTGAGGGCCACGCGCGCAAATTAGACCTCGCCATGCGATCAAATTCGAGGCCTGCTGGGGGGAGCCTCGCCAAATTAGACCTCGCCCTCCCTGGGGGGCTGCGATCTGTGAAACTGTCGCCATTTTCGAGGCCTGCTGGGGGGCCCAGCACAGTGAGGGCCACGAGCGATTCAAATTAGACCTCGCCATCCCTGGGGGCTGCGATCTGCGAAATGTTCGCCATTTTCGAGGCCTGCTGGGGGGCCCAGCCAGTGAGGGCCACGCGCGGATTCAAATTAGACCTCGCCATCCCTGGGGGGCTGCGATCTGCGAAACTGTCGCCATTTTCGAGGCCTGCTGGGGGGCCCAGCACAGTGAGGGCCACGCGCGTTCAAATTAGACCTCGCCATCCTGGGGGGCTGCGATCTGCGAAACTGTCGCCATTTTCGAGGCCTGCTGGGGGGCCCAGCACAGTGAGGGCCACGGGCAGATTCAAATTAGACCTCGCCATCCCTGGGGGCTGCGATCTGCGAAACTGTCGCCATTTTCGAGGCCTGCTGGGGGGCCCAGCACAGTGAGGGCCACGGGCGGATTCAAATTAGACCTCGCCATCCCTGGGGGGCTGCGATCTGCGAAACTGTCGCCATTTTCGAGGCCTGCTGGGGGGCCCAGCACAGTGAGGGCCACGCGCGGATTCAAATTAGACCTCGCCATCCCTGGGGGGCTGCGATCTGCGAAACTGTCGCCATTTTCGAGGCCGGCCTGCTGGGGGGCCCAGCACAGTGAGGGCCACGCGCGGATTCAAATTAGACCTCGCCATCCCTGGGGGGCTGCGATCTGCGAAACTGTCGCAATTTTCGAGGCCTGCTGGGGGGCCCAGCACAGTGAGGGCCACGCGCGGATTCAAATTAGACCTCGCCATCCCTGGGGGGCTGCGATCTGCGAAACTGTCGCCATTTTCGAGGCCTGCTGGGGGGCCCAGCACAGTGAGGGCCACGCGCGGATTCAAATTAGACCTCGCCATCCCGGGGGGGCTGCGATCTGCGAAACTGTCGCCATTTTCGAGGCCTGCTGGGGGGCCCAGCACAGTGAGGGCCACGCGCGGATTCAAATTAGACCTCGCCATCCCTGGGGGGCTGCGATCTGCGAAACTGCCGCCATTTTCGAGGCCTGCTGGGGGGCCCAGCACAGTGAGGGCCACGGGCAGATTCAAATGAGACCTCGCCATCCCTGCGGGGCTGCGATCTGTGAACCTTCTCCACTTTCGAGGCCTGCTGTGATCCCCGTTTTCGAAGTGGCTAGGAGTGCTCAGGAATTGTAAATCATCAGCTTTATCAAGCCCTTTTCCTGTAGCCAGTGTCCTGCGAGTCTCCCGAATTCCGTCTGCAGACATATGTAACCCTCGCTCCGTCATCGCCCCCTTATAAAGTGTCCTAAACTATTTGCGCCCCGCTTTTGCGCAGGGGTTGGGTACGTCGCCAGGGTAATTTGTATTACGAATAGTGCTATTAAAACTATTTTTCTCCAATCGCAATCGGAACAGCAATTTCAATAGCAATAACACTTACAAACATAAAACCACTAATACGGGTACTACTACTATTACTTCTACTACTACTACTACTACTACTACTACTACTACTACTACTACTACTACTACTACTACTACTACTACTACTACTACTACTACTACTACTACTACTACTACTACTACTACTACTACTACTACTACTACTACTACTACTACTACCACTACTACCACTACTACTAATACTACTACTAATACTACTACTAAGAGTATTAATGCTAGTATTAATACTATCAATCGTAGTACTAACATTCGTAGCAATACTACTATCGAAAATACTAGTACTAGTAATATGAGTGTTTCTATTACCATTGTTATCTAACATCATGCTAATACGAATGCGAAGACTAATACTGATAATAACGAGAAGACGAGGAGTGAGTTGGAGGAGGACGAGGAGGATGAGGAGGAGGAGGAGGAGGAGGAGGAGGGGAGGAGGAGGAGGAGGAGGAGGAGGAGGAAAGGGAGGATGAGCTCGATGAGCACCAGGGGAAGGACTAGTGGGACAGAGGAAGAAGACGGCGAGAAGGAGGAGGAGGACGAGGAGGAACAGGAGCAGGAGGAGGATGAGGAGGAGGAGGAGAAAGAGGAGGGAGACGAGGAGGAGCAGGAGGAGGATGAGGAGGAGGAGGAGGAAGAGGGAGGAGGATGATGATGAGGAGGAGGAGGAGGAGGAGGAAGAGAAGCAGGAGGAGGAAGAGGAGGAGGGAGGAGGAAGAGGAGGAGGAAGAGGAGGAGGAGGAGGAGGAGGAGGAGGAGGAGAAGGTGGCGGAGGAGGAGGAGGAGGAGGAGGAGGAGGAGGAGGAAGAGGGATGAGTGAACCCTCGTGGGCTGTCCTGCCCAGGAGGGAGGGTCCGTCGTGTTGTGCCAGACGCGTAAGGCAAATTCCATTATCTCGTGCGCCAGGCAGGAGGGTCTTTGTCATGTTTTCAGAGGGTGTTTTAGGCCGTCGAGCTGCGCGAACAGAGCAGGCATTTCCGACCAGCGAGCACGCAACTATTCGGCGGGGTCGGGGGCGGCCCTGGGAGGCCGGAGAGCGGGACTACATGCACGAATGTGTCCGCGGCGCGAATATGTCGGTGCCTTTGGTGCTCTTCTTGGGAGTGGTGGTCTCCAGGGCCGCGTCCCCCCGGACGGGCTGGGCGGGCCCCGTGTCGCCGGATGGCGCCCTGTCCAGACGCCCCCACGAGTGGTTCCAGCGTAGACGTCTGTTTTTTTCCAACCCTCCTTGGTTGGGTATTCGTTTTGAATAGAGCAGTGTGGTCGCGTCCCTCCTCCCTCCCTTCCTCCCTCCCTGCCTCTTCCTGTCTTGCCTGCGGGGGGCTGCGATCTGTGAAACTGTCGCCATTTTCGAGGCCTGCTGGGGGGCCCAGCACAGTGAGGGCCACGGGCGGATTCAAATTAGACCTCGCCATCCCTGGGGGGCTGCGATCTGTGAAACTGTCGCCATTTTCGAGGCCTGCTGGGGGGCCCAGCACAGTGAGGGCCACGCGCGGATTCAAATTAGACCTCGCCATCCCTGGGGGGCTGCGATCTGTGAAACTGTCGCCATTTTCGAGGCCTGCTGGGGGGCCCAGCACAGTGAGGGCCACGGGCAGATTCAAATTAGACCTCGACATCCCTGGGGGGGCTGCGATCTGTGAAACTGTCGCCATTTTCGAGGCCTGCTGGGGGGCCCAGCACAGTGAGGGCGACGCGCGGATTCAAATTAGACCTCGCCATCCCTGGGGGGCTGCGCTCTGTGAAACTGTCGCCATTTTCGAGGCCTGCTGGGGGGCCCAGCACAGTGAGGGCCACGGGCAGATTCAAATTAGACCTCGCCATCCCTGGGGGGGCTGCGATCTGTGAAACTGTCGCCATTTTCGAGGCCTGCTGGGGGGCCCAGCACAGTGACGCCACGGGCAGATTCAAATTAGACCTCGCCATCCCTGGGGGGCTGCGATCTGTGAAACTGTCGCCATTTTCGAGGCCTGCTGGGGGGCCCAGCACAGTGAGGGCCACGGGCAGATTCAAATGAGACCTCGCCATCCCTGGGGGGGTGCGATCTGTGAAACTGTCGCCACTTTCGAGGCCTGCTGGGGGGCCCAGCACAGTGACGCCACGGGCAGATTCCTCTGAAACCTCGCCATCCCTGGGGGGCTGTGATCTGTGAAACTGTCGCCATTTTCGAGGCCTACTGGGGGGCCCAGCACAGTGAGGGCCACGCGCGGATTCAAATTAGGCCTCGCCATCTCTGGGGGGGCTGCGATCTGTGAAACTGTCGCCACTTTCGAGGCCTGCTGGGGGGCCCTGCACAGTTACGCCACGGGCATATTCAAACGAGACCTCGCCATCCCTTGGGGGCTGCGATCTGTGAAACTGTCGCCACTTTCGAGGCCTGCTGAGGGGCCCGGCGCAGTGACGCCACGGGCAGATTCAAATGAGACCTCGCCATCCCCTGGAGGCTGCGATCTGTGAAACTGTCGCCACTTTCGAGGCCTGCTGGGGGGCCCGGCACAGTGACGCCACGCGCGGACCCAAATTAGACCTCGCCATCCCTGCGGGGCTGCGATCTGTGAAACTGTCGCCACTTTCGAGGCCTGCTGTGATCACCATTTTCAAAGTGGCTAGGAGTGCCCAGGAATTGTAACTCATCAGCTTTATCAAGCCCTTTTCCTGTAGCCAGTGTCCTGCGAGTCTCCCGAATTCCGTCTGCAGACATATGCAACCCTCGCTCCGTCATCGCCCCCTTATACAGTATCCTAAACTATTTGCGCCCCGCTTTTGCGCAGGGGTTGGGTACGTCGCCAGGGTAATTTTCTGGATTCATGCCGATGCTTTAGGAGGCGCCGGCTTCGCATCGGGTGCAGAGTTATTTCGAGGGGGCCAGTCCGCGGGTTGACGTCAGGGGCACTGGGCCTGGTTTATTCCAGCGGGTTTTGCCTCCGCCCACCAGCGCCCTCTCGGGTCCCTGCTGGCCGCGGGGGCACTGGAGGTCAATAAGCAAGGGGGTTTTCGTGAGAAGAGGGGTTGTAGGGAGAGGGGTAGGTATAGGGAACGCATGGGACGAATAAAGGTCATTCGCAGCAGCGGTGGAGGTGGATCGGCGGTGGGCTGTGGATTAGGTTTGAAAGTAGAGATATGAGAGAGTCCTACCCTACAAGCAGGCCGGTGGGTCGTTCTGTTTTTCCCAACCATCCTGTGGTGTTGGGTCCTCGTTTTGAAGAGACGGTCCCCGCGTTCCTCCTCCTCTCCTCCTACTCTTCCCCCTCCTCGTTCCTCCTACCTCCTCCCTCCTCCGCAGTTCCCATGCGTCTCCCCGCCCAGTATTGGGTTTCGTGGCCGCATAGGGAGCTCCACCGAAAGCCCCAGTGGCACCGCCCGCATGCGTCAGCCACCACCCAGGACAACATTTCGTGGGCCCATAGGTGGCTCCACCGAAGGTCCAAGTGGCACCGCCGGCATGCGTCAGCCACCACCCAGTGCAGCGTTTCGTGTCCCCATAGGGAGCTCCACCGAAGGTCCCAGTGGGACCGCCCGCGTGCGTCAGCCACCACCCAACGCAGCGTTTCGTGGCCCCATCTAGAGGGCTCCACCGAAGGCCCCAGTGGCACCGCCCGCATGCGTCAGCCACCACCAAGGACAGCATTTCGTGGGCCCATAGGGAGCTCCACCGAAGGTCCCAGTGGGACGCCCGCATGCGTCAGCCAACGCCCAGCACAGCGTTTCGCGGCCCCAGAAGGGGGCTCTACCGAAGGCCCCCGTGGCACTGCCCGCATGCGTCAGCCACCACCCAGCACAGCGTTTCGTGGCCACATAGGTGGCTCCACCGAAGGGCCCAGTGGCACCGCCCGCATGCGTCAGCCACCACCCAGTACAGCGTTCCGTGGTCCCACAGGGAGCATCACCGAAGGTCCCAGTGGCACCGCCAGCCTGCGTCAGCCACCTCAGAGTACAGCGTTTCGTGGCCCCAGAAGGAGCTCCACCGACGGCCCCAGTGGCACCGCCCTCAGCCACCACCCAGTACAGCGTTCCGTGGTCCCATAGGGAGCTCCACCGAAGGCCCCAGTGGGGCCGCCCGCATGCGTCAGCCACCACCCAGTACAGCGTGTCGTGGTCCCATAGGGAGCCCTTCCGAAGGTCCCGGTGGGCGCCCGCATGCGTCAGCCACCACCCAGAACAGCGTTTCGTGGCTCCACGGGCAGCTCCACCGACGGTCCCAGTGGGACCGCCCGCATGCGTCAGCCACCACCCAGTACAGCGTTTCGTAGCCCCGTAGGGAGCTCCACAGAAAGACCCTCGTGGCACCGTCCGCATGCGTCGTGCACAGCCCAGTATTGCATTTCACGGTCCCATTGATTGGGGGCTCCACCAAGCCCCAGTGACACCGCTCGCATGCGTCCCGCCCGACGTGGCACAGCGTTTCGTGGCCCTACAGGGAGCTCCAGTGGTCCGCCCGCATGCGACCCTCCACCCAGTGCAGCGTTTCGTGGGCCCATAGAGAGCTCCACCGAAGGCCCCAGTGGCACCGCCCGCTTGCGCCCCCCCTCCCAATACAGCGTTTCGTGACCCCATGAAAGGGGGCTCCACCGAAACACCCACTGGCACAGCTCGCATGCGTCGGCAACCACCCAGTACAGCGTTTCGTGGCCCCATAGGGGGCTCCACAGAAAGACCCCAGTGGCACCGCCCGCATGCGTCTCCCCCAACCAGCACAGCGTTTCGTGGCCTCATCGGGAGCTCCAGCGAGGGGAGCCGCCCGCATGCGTCTGCCACACCCACCGCAGCGTTTCGTGGCCCATAGAAAGCCACACCAAGGGCCGCAGTGGCACCGCCCGCATGCGTCCCTCCCATCCATTACCGCACGTCCCTCACGCGTTTCGTGGCCCCGTAGGGGAGCTCCACCGAAAGCGGTGCCCACAACGCGTTATTCGCAACTGCATATGATTGGATCTTTTGCCAGGATTTTTTTGGTTGTTCGTTTTCATGCTTTCCGTTGTTGTCGCGCCCATGGATATATCTTCCTCTCTGCCCCCTTGCATCTTTCCGCAGCCACCCTGTGGTGTTGGGTCCTCGTTTTGAAGAGACGGTTCCCGCGTGCCCTCCTTCCCTCCTTCCTTCCTCCTCCCCTCCTCCCTGCGCCGCCCGCATGCGTCACGCGCGCTCGCTTCGGCGCACCCCTCACACGTTTCGTGGCCACATGGGGAGCTCCACCGAAGGCCCTGGTGCCACCGCCCACGTGCGTCACGCACACCCATGTCGGCACGCCTCTCATACGTGCCTCCGTGGTCCTTCAGGGAGCTCCACGTAAGGCCCCAGTGCCACTGCCCGCATGCGTCACGCACACGCATGTCGGCACACCCCTCACATGTTTCGGGGCCCCCTATGGGTTCACGAAACGCTGTACTGGGTGGTGGCTGACGCATGCGGGCGGTTCCACTGGAGCCTTCGGTGGAGTCCTCTATGAGGCCACGAAAGGGTGGTGGATGACGCATGCGGGCGGTCCCACTGCTGTACTGGGTGGTGGCTGACGCATGCGGGCGGTCCCACTGGGGCCTTCGGTGGAGCTCCCTATGGGGCCACGAAGCGCTGTGCTGGGTGGTGGATGACGCATGCGGGCGGTCCCACTGGGACCTTTGGAAGGGATCCCTATGGGACCACGAAGCGCTGTACTGGGTGGTGGATGACGCATGCGGGCGGTGCAACTGGAGCCTTCGGTGGAGCTCTATAGGGCCACGAAATGCTGTGCTGGGTGGTGGATGACGCATGCGGGCGGTCCCATTGGAGCCTTCGGTGGAGCTCCCTATGCGGCCACGAAATGAAGGAGGAGGATGGAGGAAGGAAGGAAGGAAGGAAGGAAGGAAGAAGGAGGAGGAGGAGGAGGAGAAGGAAGGAAGGAAGGAAGGAAGGAAGGAAGGAGGAAGGGAGGATAACGCGGGGACCGTCTCTTCAAAACGAGGACCCAACACCACAGGATGGTTGGGAAAAACCGAGTACGACGGAGGTACGGAGTTGCGGTGTATGCTGACAGTACAAGGTTTCAAGGATCCCGATGTGCTCGAGATAGTCAACGCTGGGAAGACCCAGAGTCCGACATGTCCGCGACAGGGAAGGCGACTGTCGTACAGTTGGTGGCCTCAGCTCGTTTTCCGTTGGTCTTGGGAGATATCCGTGGGGCATTCCTGGAGGTCGACCCGGAGGAACGACCAAATGGACCTGTGTTCGTAGCTGCTCGCAGGAACCATACACCTAAGGGACACCATCCAGACCAACTCTACGAGCTTGTGAATGGCTACGGTGGCGTTGACCAGCCACAGCGGTGGTTTTCAACATTTAAGCGCTACGCCGAGAAATTGGCTTCATAGCCCATCCTCTCGATGCGTGTTTGTTCATGATATTCGAGCCTGTGCAGGCCAGGCAGACTGTACCCGCGGTACCTGCGTGTGTGCCGATCGGGTCCTCTCGAGGACCACCGGGGGCGGTACGTGGGCTGATGGGGATACATGTTGACGATACGGTGGGAGGAGGTCGAGGAGATAGGTGGGGTCGGTGGTTCAATCCCAGAAAACATATGCCGAGACAATGAAACCAGTGACAATAAAACTGTGTGCTGCGAATGATAGTAAGGCGTTGCCGACGGAGTCGTCGCTGATTCGATGAATCAGGCTGGCAATTGGCTGGCTGGGCAGTCAAGGCCTGATCTTTCGTGCCACGTTAGCAAGAACCAACACGTGCTGCCGCGTCCGACAGTGAAGGAGATAAAAGGTGCGAACGTGGTGGTGCGTCGTGCTCGTCAGCATAAGGATCTCGCGATGCGGTCTTTCTCCATTTCGTTCCATGGGCTCATGATGATGATTCACACCGACTTCGCCAAGGGTGAAACCGACGGTCAAAGACGACCCAGGGCGGCTATGTACTGAGTGTGACGACACCTGGAATGCAGCGGGGACAGGTATCACCGTGAGATCCTTTGATATGGCGGAATTACCGACTTAAGAGGGCCATGCGATCATCCCTGGGTGGTGAGGCTTCTGCACTGGCCGACGGTTTGGGACATCTGGAGTGGCGATGTGTTTCTTTGCAGGCGCTATGTTTCTGCAGTTTACCTTCGAGAGTAGGTCTGAATTTCCGAGGGGCTTCGAGACAAATTGCGATCATAGGCGCCAAGTCAGGATATGATCATATCAATAAGCTCGGGCCCCCCGGGAACTCTTGAGGATAGGAAATGTGCTGTGGAGCTCATGATTGCCCGGCAGGCCCTTCAGAGGTTCGGAGGCTATTTGAGGTGGGGCCCGACGTCCTTGATGTTGGCCGATGCTCTGACCAAGGAGAAGGCCGACGCCCATGACTTACTGAGAGCATGTATTCGATCAGGAGTGTATCAGTTAACAGATGAATCGGTGACCTTGGAGGAGGCAGCAGCTGAGAGAGAAAAAGAGACAGAGAGAGAGAGAGAAAGACAGAGAGACAGCGTCGTCGCCTCCGTAGGGAAGTTTCGCCAAGCGAGTCCTTGAGGGAGACCGCAGTGCCTGTGGCTAGCATCCGAAATTATCAGATGGATGGGCTTGCTGCAAGTGCAGACTCTCGAACGGTGCGCAGTCTTCACCAGAGCCTGACAGATGCCGAGACGAACTGCCCAAAAATGATGAACTGTGTGGCGGCGGCGACGCGAGTGACCGTCAAAGTACCTGCTGGTGTGATCGACAGCGGCCTGAAGCAGAATTTGCACTCGAAGGTGACATTGAGCTACCACAGCAACACCAATTAATTATGTCCAGGTGATGTGTCCGGCGTCCATCGAGGACGCGATAGTGAGCCATGTGGCGGAGTTAGAGCGCAGCTGTCATGACAAGATCGTGAACCACCCATCCTGCAAGATGGAGATGCCCTTTGGAAGCGAGCACCTGAGCAAGGTCATGAGATTCCCGCCAGGGGAGGTCGCAGGCCAGGGGACTGCGACGGAGAGCGCAGCCGAGCATGAGGAGAAGAGTTTCGTCAAGATCGGGAGACCGGAGATTCCTCAGGATGACTCGGCCTACCAGGCGGCCATCGTTCTCACGGCGGTACCGGTCACAGGGAGCCTGTCAAACCACCCGGACCAGCGGGGCGCTCTGCTGAAGGTGATGAGGGAGTCGTTCGGTTTGGAGTTGACGGAAATGGAGACGGAGCAGAACTCCTACGACGGTCGCTAGGACTCCGTGGGGCCTGAGGACCGGGGCCCGATGATGATGATGATGTGTCTTGAGTGAGGTAGAGGGCCCGGCAGCAGGCAACTAGAACTGGGAGTGAATGTGAAATGCAATGTACATGTGCTGGATTGCCTGCTGCATAGTGTGTTCGCGTGTGCTCGCCCATCCGTGCCCCTCTCTCCCTCGCCTGCCGCTTCCATTCTGGCCCAGACCAATCTTGGCAAGCCTATCGGAGATGCTCGCGCCTGGGGCAGCGCGAGGCAGAAAGGGATAGCTTCAGGGAAGGATCGGTCAGAAGGTCGAGCGCTGAGACGTGCTCTAGCAGTTTTGGGTTTTGCAGGAGGAGGAGGAGGGCGGGAAGGAGGAACGCGGGGACCGCCTCTTCAAAACGAGAACCCAACACCGCAGGATGTTTGGGACAAATTTGCCTGGCGAAGGACCCGACCCCATGCAGTTGTGAGCGCCGTCGTTGTATGCGCCGCATTCGGAGGATGTCCCTATAGGGCCGCGAGGCGTGTGAAGGGTGTGCCAAAATATGTCCGGTGGACGCGCGCGGAAGCAGCCGTTAAGACCGTCGGTGGAATTCCCGATGGGGCCACGAAGCGCGTGCGAGGTGTGCCGAAATAGGTGCGGTGGGCGCGTGCGAACGCAACCGTTGGGGCCGTCGGTGGTGGTGCCGCGAAGCGTGTGACGGGTGTGCCGAAATGGGTGCGGTGGGCGCGTGCGAACGCAGCCACTGGCGCCATCGGTGGAGCTCCCTATGGTGCATTCGGTGGAGCTCCCCATGGGGCCACGAAGCGTGTGAGGGGTGTGCCGACATACGTGGGTGTGCATGACGCCTGCGGGCGGTGGCACTGGGGCCTTCGGTGGAGCTCTTTGTGGGGCCACGAAACATGCGAGGGGTGTGCCGACATGGGTGTGCGTGACGGATGCGGGCGGTGGCACTTGGGCTTTCGGTTGAGCTTCCTATGGGGCCACGAAACGTGCGAGGGGTGTGCCGAAATGGGCGTGCGTGACGCATGCGGGCGGTGGCACTGGGGCCTTCGGTGGAGCTCCCTGTGGGGCCACGAATCGTGTGATGGGTGTGCCGAAATGGGCGTGCGCGACGCGCGCGGGCGGCGGCGCTGGGACCTTAGATGGGGCTCCCAGTGGGGCCCCGAAACGTGTGAGGGGCGTGCCCAAATGGGTGTGCGTGACGCACGCGGGTGGTGGCAGAGGGGCCTTCGGTGGAGCTCCCTATGGGTCCGCGAAGCGTGCGAGGGGTGTGCCGACATGGGTGTGCGTGACGGATGCGGGCGGTGGCACTTGGGCTTTCGGTTGAGCTTCCTATGGGGCCACGAAACATGCGAGGGGTGTGCCGAAATGGGCGTGCGTGACGCATGCGGGCGGTGGCGCCGGGGCCTTCGTTGGAGCTCCCTGTGGGGCCACGAAGCGTGTCATGGGTGTGCCGAAATGGGTATGCGGTGGCACTGGGGCCTTCGGCGGAGCTCCCTGTGGGGCCGCGAAGCGTGTGAGGTGTGTGCCGACATGGGTGCGCGTGACGCGCGCGGGCGGCGGCGCTGGGGCCTTCGGCGGAGCTCCCTGTGGGGCCGCGAAGCGTGTGAGGTGTGTGCCGACATGGGTGCGCGTGACGCGCGCGGGCGGCGGCGCTGGGGCCGTCGGCGGGGCTCCTTATGGGGCCACGAATCGTGTGGGGGGTGTGCCGAAATCGGTGTGCGTGACGCATGCGGGCGGCGGCACTGGGACCTTCGGTGGAGCTCCTTATGGTGCCACGAAGGGTGTGAGGGGTGCGCCAAAATGGGTGCGCGTGACGCATGCGGGCGGTTGCAGAGGGGCATTCGGTGGAGCTCCCCGTGAGGCCACGAAACGTGCGAGGGGTGTGACGACGTGGGTGTGCGTGACGCATGCGGGCGGCGGCACTTGGGCCTTCGGAGGAACTCCACCGAAGGCCCCAGTGGGACCGCCCGTATGCGTCATTCACCACCCAGTACAGCGTTTCGTGGCCCCATAGGGGGCTCCACCGAAGGCCCCAGTGGGCCCGCCCGCATGCGTCGTCCACCGCCCACTACAGCGTTTCGTGACCCCATAGGGAGCTCCACCGAAAGCCCCAATGGGACCGCCCGCATGCGTCATCCACCACCCAGTACAGCGTTTTGTCGCCCCGTTGGGAGCTCCACCGAAGGCCCCAGTGGGACCGCCCGTACGTGTCATCCACCACCCAACACAGCGTTTCGTGGCCCCATAGAGCTCCACCGAAGGCTCCAGTGGGACCGCCCGCATGCGTCACCCACCGCCCAGTACAGCGTTTCGTGGCCCCATAAAAAAGGCTCCACCGATGGCCCCAGTGGGACCACCCGCGTGCGTCATCCACCACCCAGTACAGCGTGTCGTGGCCCCATTGGGGGCTCCACCGAAGGCCCCAATGGGACTGCCCGCGTGCGTCATCCACCATCCAGTACAGTGTTTCGTGTCCCCACAGGGAGCTACGGTCTCCGTGGCGGATTCCGCATGTCGGCCCAGTGGCGGAGTTCGCATGGCGGCGACTCTCGATTTCCACAGGTTAATCGTCGCATTCGACGTATTGATGCCGCTGTCGGGTCGCGCATCCCGGGCGGGAGCCAGCCTGCTCGTTCTCTCTGCTCCGCGCAGCGGACGACCCGCGCGTGTCGCAGGGACCCCTTCGGGGCGACCAGCGCGCGTCGCGGGGACTCCGCGCGGCGCCGCGCCCACAGCTTTGGACGTGGGCGCGCACGGGCAAAGAGGGAGAAAAATAACGGGAAGGAAGCGGACGCGATCCTCGTGAGAGGCGCGCCGACATGGGCGTCGACATTTATGCACGTAGACTCACGCGCGCGCAGACTCATCCACAATCAGACTCACTCGCTCTCAGTCTCTCGCACACAGACCTATCGTCTTCGCTCGCGTTGTGTGGCCCGCCACGCATGTTGGCACGCCCCTCACACGGTTCGTGGCCCCATAGCGAGCGCGGACGAAGATGATATTTCATAATTGCGGTATTCACAGCTGCGTATGGTTGGGTCTTTCGCCAGGCTAATGAGAGTTAGTGCTGGGAGAGATGGTAATATCCGATCTGGTACTTCCAGGCGAAGACTACGAGATTCTTCGACCGAGCGAGACTTCCAGGCTTTCTGATCGACGATGAGCTTCCGAAGCTCCCTCTGATACGCCTCCACCAGACGACGTCCATCCTCCATTTGCCACTTCGGATCATTCTCACGCTCCTCTCTCCTTCCTCGAGCAAGCAGGACCTCGCTCTCAGTCGCTGCCAAAATCGGAGCCTCGTCGGACCCCCCACACGTGACCGCTCCACAGTCGAACAAAAGCGTCGCCACCGAGCAGGAGTCGGAGGGTTGAGGTACTTGAGGGCTGGAGTCGGAGAGACCTGGAGGTACTTCTTGGAAGGCTGAGGCTCAGCTGGCTCCTCAGCACTGCGAGCCAACTTTCCCTTTTTCGACCCAAAAGGCACTCGACGTGATCCCGTCGGATGTGCCGGATCTCTGGCTGGCATTTGGTATGGATACGGAAACGGAAACCTTGACGGGGTATTTGCCGGTCGGTGGAGTCGGTTCGATCGGTGATGTCGGTGTCGCCGGAGTCGGGTGCCCCTCATCTGGTCCCGGGACTGCCCAAGCTCGGTCATCCACCTCCTCCTCTTCCTCTGGAGGGCCCTCTGGGTGCCTGGGACCCTTGGTGATATCGTCGAAGTATCTCCTGGCAAGGTTGTCCAGATCCACCGTCGTCGTACGTAGTTCCGATTCCGCAAGCTTCCAAGCAGTACGTTCCTCCTGAGTGGCCTCCCGCATTTGTTTTGGAGAGGCCTTCACCAGACTCCCAGGAAGTGCAACCCAATAGTTTGCCCTGACAGGTCCTACGCATATGCCTGGCCGCCAGCGATGCGAAGACTGTTTCCCAGCAGTCGCTCCCTTCATCTTGCGCCATACGGCAACCATCTGTCCTGCCTAAAATTCTGGATGCCGTCTTGGACCGGAATCGAGAGCAACTCGAGCAGCCTTCTTCTCGTTGTGTGCTAAAATCACACGGCGGGCCATGGCACGAATACTGGCAGCACGAGCCGCCACCGAGTCATGCAAAACACAGCTGTTCGCAACTAGGTTCGGGTTCTCCTGAAGCAGATCCTCTGGTATTCTGGATTTCGACCGAAATCCATCTGACTCGGGGAAACTCCATTCACGTTCAGCATCGAATTCTTTGCTTTTTGGAGTTGTGCTACACACTCTAGCCTTTCACCTTTATCCTGGGGCTGAACATCATCAATCATCACCTGCAGCCACTGTTCAAACCATTTCCCGTGTACCTCCACCTTCCCATTTTGTTCTTTAGCCATTCCAGCCGTATCTACAATAATCGCGCCGTCCTTGTCCATTGCATCCTGGAGTTCTCCCGACACATGTGCACTCGCAGCGTATACCTTCAGCCACTTGGGCCTCATGTGTGGCCTGGTCCAGTTGTCCCGATACGTGCGAAGTAAAACGAGAGACGATTCAGTTTCCCCCAGTCGGAGCGGTGCCATCACGTGTGGAGATGACGCCTCGCACACGATATTGGGACAGTTGCGCCGCTCCCCTTGTATGTAGTATAGGAGCTCCTTCACATCCATAGCAATAGACTTCGGAGGAGGCTGGAGATTCGGAGGTGAACTGTACCTGGCGATACCTGGTTGTCGTCGAGACTCGCAATCGTCGCAGTGGAAATTCGCCGCATGTCATAAAGCCTCGGAACTCGCATTCGCATGTCGTAGGTGTCGGAGCATCGTGGCCGTCGTCGCATGACCTAAGCTCACGTGGAGTCGTCGCAAAGCAGCCCCAAAACTGCGGACGCCTGGGACACGCTTCCTCTCCTCCTTCTTCGTCGTCGACAGCACAGGCCTCCACCTGCTTTCCTCCGTCCTGGATCATGCCCTGGACAGTCCCTGGAGTATCCGTCTGATGAGCTTACTCGGGCATACCTGGGTCCAGCGGGGAAGTGAAACTCCCACGCCTGGCAGCGGGCTTCCACCCTCTGTCCGCACATGTGCGTGACTGCCCCGTCAGGGGAGAGAAAGCTCCTTCGCCACCTCCGGTGACGACGTTACAAACTTTTAGCGCTTGCTCAGGAGAGCTCCTGAAATAGGATGTCGGAGACCCACTCTGCACCCACTCGTCACACCCACACGACACCGTCGGATTCCGCAAGAGTCGTTTCATATCTCGTAACCCGTAAGTCGCTGTAGTCGGTGGGGCCTCGAAAATAGAATGCCTGTCCCGAGACATCTGATACTCTGCAATCTGGACACATCCCAAGACATACCGCTTCGCCTTCCGAAGTTCCTGAAGGTGTCGTTTCAGATCTTTCCGTGCTTCGTCAGGAGTCAGATTTTGGAGGGCAGTTAGCTTCTCACGCGTTGGGGACATGATGATACAGAACGGTTCTTCTGTCTCGATCCGAGCCCACAAGTCCCGCATGTCCTCGGACACGCGAGAATCCCAGCCTCGTGACCTTGTCGAACGACTCGAGATCCTTCATGCCGTACTGTGGCGCCAGCGGGCACACCCTCGGAGGCGAGAAGACCTCTATCAGCCCAGGCACCTGGACGTCCTCTGAGACCCTGGGGCGCCGGCCCGGCCCTACTTCAAAGACGACTCCATGTCCTCGATCCCCAGCCTTTCGTCGTCAGTCGTCGCGTCGGGGTCTGGGTTCTTCTCGAACTCGCGGCCGAGAAGGTCCACCTCATAATGTCCGCTTCTGCAGCTTTTCGAACAGGAATTGACACGCCAAGCCGTCCAAGCCACAGACGATTGTCGCTCATGCTGAGATTCTCCCGGAGCATTTTCATCACCTGCTTGCTGATCAGGAGCCCAGCTTTACCTTCAATCACGTAGACAAGGATCTTCTTTCGCTTCTTAGCCTGTGGGATAAGCCACTGGATCCAGCACGCCTGCTGTGTCCGCCGGATTTTCCCGTCATAGCTCTTGAACCTGATGACTGGGACCGACTCCTCCCTTTCCGCCTTCAGGCCTGTCTCCTTCTCGTACTCCTCGAGAGTCTCGGAAGCGATCAGGGCCATGCCACAGCCCGAGTCGAGAGCGCCACATCCTGGAGCATGGCAGGCACACGCTTCGACGGTGTCGTCATCCCCGTCGTCATCTCCTTCTGCCTCGTCGGTTCCTTCCACGTCGACATTCTGCTCCGTCTCGCGCCGCTCATGGGCCAGCCGACGGAATCGCTCCTCATTCGTCAGCTTCATGATCAGGCTAGGCTTTCTGTCTTTGGACCACGATGCCAGCAGCACGTCCACCTCAGACCACACATCCGCGTCGTCGGTCGTCGGGTGGGTCATCAGAATCTGCACGACAGCCTCCTGCCTCATTGTTCTCTGCCCCTGCTGGTACGCTTTGGACATGAAGCCCTGGCGTCTCTGGTGGCTCTGCTGGTTCGTGCCACTGTCCTTCGTGCGCTTCGGGCAGTCCCGGCTGAAATGGCCGAGGTTCTTGCACAGGAAGCACCGCACCGTGTCCTTCAGTCTATTGAAGTTGACCGAGTCACGATTGGGCAAACCTCGTTGCAGCTTCTCTTTGGTCATCGCTGTCCTCGTCTCTTTCCACCTAGCCAGCACGTCGATCGCGTCCTCATCATCGATCGGCTCCTCTTCCTTCAACAGCTCATTGATCTCTGCTTCGAGCTCGCCATCTATGGTTGGCTCCGCCTCTGCTGCTGCTGTCCAGGCTGACGCGGTGAACTTCTCATCCCAGACAGTGGCCTCGTGCACCTGGGACGTTGGCATCTGCTTTGGGTAGGCCGTCCGAATGGCCGCCGACATATCATCGAAACTCCACTGGCGGCCAGCACTACCGCCCGTCTCTCCATGCCGAGCCTTGCTCCCTTCAGGAGCAGAAAGCCTCTCGCCACAGCCATGAGCTCCACTCCTTTTTTCTTAGCTTTCGCGAAGGTAGTTCTCGCTCGTCCAGTGTATGCCGACGACGTTTCACCGCGCTCGATGGAGAGGCTGAACACACTCTCCAGCGCATCGCCAATCCTGTCGCTGGCCTCTTTGTCTGGGAACCGCTCCTCCAACGTCTGGAAGATGAGGTCGTCTCCACCCTCTCTCTCGAGATCCTCGAGCTCCAAGTGCTCGCAGGCCTTCTCTGCTTCGTCATCGAGCAACGTCAGCACCAACGGACCAAGGGCCTCCACCGGAAGTCCTCGTCTCGACTTCACCGCCAGCTTTGCGCCAATCCAGTGCCTCCAGCTCTTGTACTCTGATGCCGCGTCGTTCCCCCTGCCAGACATTCTTCTGCATTGTCCAGCTCCTGGTCCACCCTGAGGTCCACAGTCCGCCATGTCTCCGCTGCAAGACTGCGACTTGGCTCAAGACCAATGCAGGACCCAGAACTGCTGGAGCACGTCCTCGTGCTCGACCTTCTGACCGATCCTTCCCTGAAGCTATCCCTTTCTGCCTCGCGCTACCCCTGGCGCGAGCCTCTCTGATAGGCTTACCAAGACTGGTCTGGGCCAGAGCGGAAGTGGCAGGCGAGGGAGAGAGGGGCACGGGTGGGCGAGTACACACGCACACACATTATCCAGCAGGCAATCCATTGCATGCACACTGCAATTCACACCTCCTCCTCCTCCTCCTCCTCCTCCTCCTCCTCCCCTCCTCCTCCTCCTCCTCCCCATCCTCCCTCCTCCTTGCGTTTCACCCGCCCAGTACAGCGTTCCGTGGCCCCATCGAAGCCCCCACTGGCACCGCCCGCATGCGTCAGCCACCACCCAGTATTGCGCTTCGTGGCCCCGCAGGGAGCTCCACCGCAGGTCCCCGTGGCATCGCCCGCATGCGTCAGCCACCACCCAGTACAGCGTTTCGTGGCCCTACAGGGAGCTCCACTGGCGGCCCCAGTGGCACCGCCCGCATACGTCAGCCACCACCCAGTACAACTTTTCGTGGTCCCATCGGGAGCTTCACCGAAGGTCCCCGTGGCATCGCCATCATGCGTCGGCCACCACCCAGTACAGCGTTTCGTGGCCCTACAGGGAGCTCCACCGAAGGTCCCAGTGGGACCGCCCGCATGCGTCAGCCACCATCCAGCACAGCGTTTCGTGGCCCCATAGGGAGCCCCACCGAAGGTCCCAGTGGGACCGCCCGCATGCGTCGTCCACCACCGAGTACAGTGGTTCGTGGTCCCGTAAGGGGGCTCCACCGCAGGTCCCAGTGGGACCGCCCGCATGCGTCCCCCCCTCCCAGTACAGCGTTTCGTGGCCCCATAGGGAGCTCCACCGGCGGCCCCAGCGGCACCGCCCACATGCGTCAGCCACCACCCAGTACAGCGTTTCGTGTTCCCATAGGGGGCTCCACCGCAGGTCCCAGTGGCACCGCCCGCATGCGTCACCCACCCCCCAAAACAGCGTTTCGTGGCCCCAAAAAGAGCTTCACCGCAGGTCCCACTGCCACCGCCCGCATGCGTCAGCCACCACCCAGTACAGGTTTTCGTGGCCCCATAGGGAGCTCCACCGAAGGTCCCAGTGGGACCGCCCGCATGCGTCAGCCACCGCCCAGTACAACGTTTCGTGGCCCCATAGGGAGCTCCACCGAAGGCCCCAGTGACACCGCCCGCATGGGTCAGCCACCACCCAGTACAGCGCTTCGTGGCCCCATGGGGAGCCCCACCGACGGCCCCAGTGGCACCGCCCGCATGCGTCAGCCACCACCTGGCGCAGTTTTTCGTGGCTCCATATGGAGTTTCACCGAAAGCCCCAGTGGCACCGCCCGCATGCGTCAGCCACCACCCAGTGCAGGTTTTCGTGCCCCCATAGGGAGCTCCACCGACGGCCCCAGTGGCACCGCCCGCATGCGCCAGCCACCACCCAGTACAACGTTTTGTGGCCCCATAGGAACTCCACAGGCGGTCCCAGTGGGACCGCTCACATGTGTCAGCCACCACTCAGTACAGCGCTTCGTGGCCCCGTAGGGATCCACAGAAAGGCCCCAGTGGCACCGCCCGCATGCGTCGGCCACCACCCAGTACAGCGCTTCGTGGCCCCATAGGAAGCTCCACCGAAGGCCCCAGTGGCACCGCCCGCATGCGCCTCCCCCGCCTGGTACAGAGTTTCGTGGCCCCGTAGGGAGCTCCAGTGGCCCGCCCGCATGCGTCAGTCACCACCCAGCACAGCGCTTCGTAGGCCAACATGGGACCGCCCGCGTGCGTTCCCCCTCCCAGTACAGCGCTTCGTGGCCCTACAGGGAGCTCCACTGAAGCCCCCACTGGGGCCGCCCGCATGCGTCGGCCACCACGCAGCACAGCGTATCGCGGCCCCATAGCGAGCTCCATCGACGGCCCCAGTGGCACTGCCCGCATGCGTTTCCCAACCAGTACAGCGTTTCGTTGCTTAACTGGGAACTCCAGCGAGGGGCGCCGCCCGCATGCGTCAGTCACTACCCAGTACAGCGCCCCGTGGCCTAGTAGGGAGCTCTGCGGAAGGCCCCAGTGGCACCGCCCGCATGCGTCTCCCCCACCCATTACGGCACGTCCCTCACACGTTTCGTGGCCGCATAGGGAGCTCCACCGAAAGCGGCGCCCACAACGCGTTACCCACAATTGCATATGTCTGGGTCCTTCGCCAGGATATTTTTCCCAACCATCCTGTGGTGTTGGGTCTTCGTTTTGAGGGGGTGGTCCCCGCATCCCCTCCTTCCCTCTGTCCTTCCTCCTCCCCTCCTCCCTGCACCGCCAGCATGCGTCACGCACACCCATGTCAGCACACCCCTCACACGTTTCGTGGCCCCATAGGGATTTCCACCGAAGGCGCAAGTGCTACCGCCCGCATGCACCACGCACACACATGTCAACACACCCCTCACACGTTTCGTGGCCCCACAGGGAGCTCCACCGAAACCCGCACTGGAACCACCCGCATGCGTCACGCACACCCATTTCGGCACATCCCTCGCACGTTCCGTTGCCCCGTAGGGAGCTCCACCGAAGCCCCCACTGGAACCGCCCGCATGCGTCACGCACACCAATTTCGGCACACCCCTCACACGTTTCGTGGCCCCATAGGGAGCTCCACCGAAGGCCCCAGTGCCACCGCCCGCATGCGTCACGCACACCCATCTCGGCACACCCATCACACGTTTCGTGGCCCCATACGGATTTACACCGGATGTCCCAGTGCCACCGCCTGCATGCGTCACGCACACCCATTTCGGCGCACCCCTCACACGTTTCGTGGCCCCACAGGGAGCTCCACCGAAGGCCCCAGTGCCACCGCCCGCATCCGTCACGCACACCCATTTCGGCACACTCCTCACATGTTTCGTGGCCCCATAGGGAGCTCCACCGAAGGCCCTTGTGCCACCGCCCGCACGCGTCACGTACATCCATTTCGGCACGCCCCTCACACGTTTCGTGGCCCCACAGGGAGCCCCACCAAAGGACCCAGTGCCACCGCCAGCATGCGTCACGCACACCCATGTCAGCATACCCCTCACACGTTTCGTGGCCCCATAGGGATTTCCACCGAAGGCCCCAGTGCCACCGCCCGCATGCGCCACGCACCCCCATTTCGGCACACCCCTCACATGTTTCGTGCCCCCACACGGAGCTTTATTGAAGGCCCCTGTGCCACCGCCGGCATGCGTCACGCACGCTTATTTCGGCACACCCCTCGCACGTTTCGTGGCCCCATAGGGAGCTTCACCGAAGGCCCCAGTGCCAGCGCCAGCATGCGTCACGCACACCCATTTCGGCACACCCCTCACTCGTTTCGTGGACGCATAGGGAATTCCACTGACGTCCCCAGTGGCTGCTTTCGCATGCGCCCACGGGACAAATTTTGGCACATCCCTCACACGTCCCTCGTGGCCCTGCAGGGAGCTCCTCCGAATGCGGTGCATACAGCGACGGTGCTCAGTAGAACTGCAGATGGTTGGGTCCTTCGCCAGGCTCATTTTCTTGTTCCCTCCAGCCTGTCGCCCGTCGCCCCGTGAGCGCTCCCCGCTTTCGGGCCGTGCAGGCAAGGTAGACAGTGCTTCGGTGAGGCCGCAGTTCGATGGTAACTGTGCTCGCTGGGGGCGACAAGCCGTTCGGGGCCATTGGGTCAAGCGCGTGCGGATTGTCAAGTTCATGCTGCGCAATGCTGCGCGTTCCCCAGTGGAACACGCTTTCCGGTCCAGTCGGCGGCGCCGCGAGAACCAGTTCGTGCCAGTTCAGACAAATCACGCGCGGAAACTGGCTGTCCCGCATTGGCCTTCGCGCGCACAGCGCCCCGAGTGGCGCGGCTTCTTCGAGCAGTGCCATTCCATGCAAGAAGGTTTCCCCGGGCTCGCAGACCGGCCTACCATACAGTGGAGGCCCATGCCAAGAAACACCCTGCTTGCCTCCAGGGTGCTCTGGGTTTCTCGGGTTTCGATGGTTCTGCGATGGAAAGCGTGACGCTCCCGCACCAAAGATCAGAGGACGTCCTGGGGTCTCAGGGTTGGGTTTCTTGTGGAAGGTTTCTTGTGGTCGGGCCTCCAATGCATCGATAACCGCCGACGCATCGGACAACGCGTCGGGCAACCTGCTGCCTGGGTCGCAGGCGCATCGCGGGCGACCTTGGCATAAACCAGGATCCTTCTGTTGCAAGTACCCGTCGGTCGTTGAAAGTAGGTATTTTTGGATTCCAGATTTGATTCTGACACCCTCCTCCGTGCACCCATTTTGGCTCAAGATGGAAAAGAGATATCTTGTCCATCGACATACTATCTCATCATGGTAGCGTGAGCTGGCCACTCACTGCTGCCGACCCCACCAAGGCCTCGGCGCGCCGCGTCCGCGGGCGCCACGGCGAGCTGGCAGGAAGCTCGAGGCTGGAAGAGGGCGGCATCGGCCGCAGCGAGCTCGGCAGCGACCGAGCAACCGGCAGGGGCCGGGAAGAGTGGCCGCAGGCGCGGCAAGAGGAGCGACGCAGCGATCGAGACCAGGCGCAAGCAGCTCCAGTTCAAGCACGACTTGAGGGAGGCAGGCGACAGGCTTCGTGACCTCGCGCACATCGAGGACCATCCGTCGGAGAACTCCTCAGACGTTGTCGAGAGAACGCAGAAGGAAGTCCTAGGACGGATCACGGACCTCGAGCGTACGAGGCAGGAGATAGCTGAGAGCAGGGAGGAGCTCGCCGAGAGACACGCTGTCAAACATGGACGAGCAGGTTCGGCATCAGTTCGAACTGCTGAGGCAGGAGTTCGCGGCTCAAATAGGTCAGGCAGCCGACGAGATGAGGAGGCTGGAGAACGAGAATCAGCGTCTTCAGCAGCAGGTGGCAGGAGGCCTCGCGGCAATCCCGCAGGCGATCGAGCGGATGGGCGAGCAGATCAGAGGCGCGACGAGCGCGGGTGGAGCCGTTCAAGGTCTCGTAGACACCAAGGGGATCGGCAAGCCCACGACGATGGGCGACGACCAAGAGAAGTTCGGCGCCTGGAATCGCAAGATGGAGAACTACGTGATCGGCGTGTACGGAGAGAGTTTTCGCCCTGTTCTTCGGTGGGCAGCCGAAGCCGAACGCCCCGTGACGATCGAGGGAGCTCGGGCGGTGCACGACGGAGTTCCAGAGCTGGAGACCAAGGTCAACCAGCTGTACGCGGCGCTGATCAGCACGACGGCGGACGGCAGCGAGAGCAACGACCTCGTGACGGGCGCCCCCGACGGGAACGGTCTCGAAGCCTGGCGGAAGCTCCACCGCAGGTGGGATCCGACGACAGGCCCGAGGAAGAGGCTGATCCTGAGGTCGATCATCTCGCCTCCGAAGTGCAGCGCGGACGAGCTGGGGTCCGCCTTAGAGAAGTGGATCCAGCAGATAGGCAGGTACGAACGCCGCCAAGGAGAAGATGGTCTGGCCGAGCTGCCGGAGGATATCAAGATGGCGGCCCTCGAGATGCTCGTGCCTCAGGACATCGAGAACCACCTCGTACTCAACAAGCATCGGCTCGTAACGTTCCAGGACAGTCTGAACGAGGTAATGACGATCGTAGAGGCTCGGACCGGCGTGAAGATCAAGGAGCCATCGATCCGTGCGCGGGCGCATCATCCGGACGACATGGACGTCGGATCGTTCGGAGCCCCGAAAGGCAAAGGCAAAGGCAAGGGCAAGGACGGCAAGAGCAAAGGGAAAGGCAAGACTCAGGAGCCGAAGGGGAAGAGCAAATCGACGAACGGATCATACTCAGGCTCCCGCACATCCCCGACGGGTTCGGGCCGTGGTTCAGGGCGCACGGCACCTCGAAGCACCAGCGGGCGCTTCGACGGCTACTGTCGGAACTGCGAGAGATGGGGCCACAAGGCATCCGACTGCTGGAGGAAAGAGCAGGGATCGAGTACGAGGGCTGGAACTGGATCCGCAACGGGGGCAAGCGCTGGTGGTAAAGTCGGTAGCCGCGGCGGCAAGGCCGGCGGCAAGGCGGCAGGCAGCCTGGAGGAGGAGCCTGAAGCGGAGGTCGCCGCTCTGGACATGGGCAGCTTGGACTGCCTGGAGCTCGCCAGCGGCAGCGGCCGCGGCATAGCGGCGGTCGACCTCTCCCCCTTCGCGCAGGACGACTGGATGAAGTTCAACTGGGACAGCGGTGCAGCTATCTCAGCATTCCCTCGGAGCTTCGCGCCGCCGACGGGAATGAAGGGCAACGGCAGCACGTATCGTACGGCCAGTGGTGAGCTCGTCCCGGACGAGGGCAGCTTGCAGCTCAAGGCGGAGGACGAGTACGGAGTGCTACGAGCACTCAAGGGACGCGTGACGAACGTGCACAAGCCGTTGATCTCGGTGGGGCAGGCAGCAGGAGCTGGACAGTGTTCATTCCTGGGTCGCAATGGCGGCTGGATATTCCACGAGAAGAGCCCAATCGGCAAGCGCGTGGTAGGCATGCTCGAGAAGGAGGCGAAGGCGGCGAAGCACCAGATGCTGCCGGTCTATCGCGAGCAGGGCGTCTACAACTTCTACCTCAAGAAGGGCCAACATGGCTCGGTTGCTCCTCTCGAGGAGGGACTTTCGGCGAAGTCGAAGTCCGAGCTAGTGGAGCTCCTCAGCGGCAAGTCGAAGGAGGAGCTGCTGGAGATCCTCGAGAAGACAGTCCCCAGGAGGCAGCCCTCGGCGTAAGCCCACTGGAGGACTTAATACCACGGCCCCCGGCGGCATCGGCTGCGGGGGCGGCAGCGGCGGGGTCGGGACCTTCCGACGTGAGACCGCCGGGTTTTCAGCCAGCGGCAGCTGCTGCGGCCGACGCTTTGCCAGCTGCTCCTGATGGACAGCAGGCCGACGAGGGCGAGGAGGAGGCTCGCCCGAGAGTGCTGAAGGCACCTCATGAGCCCTCTCAGAGGGAGATCGACGAACACGAGGCGATGGGACACGCGACTTATCGCAGCTGGTGTCGCGTGTGTATTGCGGCAAAGGGCCAAGGCCAGCCGCATCTCCGCGCACCGGAGGACGACGAGACGGCGGTGCCGGTGGTCTCGTCCGACTACGCCTTCATGGGCCAGGACGACGCGGACACCATGCCGATGCTGGTACTTAGGGATCGGCGCTCGAAGATGATGGCAGCGACATTCGTGGAGAAGAAGGGCGACGACGCCTACGCCATCAAGTTCTTCGCACGCTTCTTGCGGATCCTGGGCTACAGGAAGATCGTCAACAAGTCCGACGGCGAGCCGGCGATCCTGTTGGTCAAGAGGCGTGCGGTGGAGGAGGTTCCTGGCCTCGAGGCCATTCCCCAGGAGTCGGCACCGGCCGATCATCAGGCCAATGGGGAGATCGAGGTCACGGTGCGCGAGATTAAGAAGCAGGTGCGGGCGCTCAAGATGGACCTGGAGTCCAAGCTGGGCGTCAAGGTGGAGGACAAGCACCCGGTGCTAGCGCACCTGCCGGAGCACGCCGCATCGGTAATCAACCGATACCGGCGCGGCCAGGATGGCAAGACCGCTCTCCAGCGGCTCACGGGACGGCAGTGGAGGAAGCCGGTCCCGCTCTTCGGCGAGCGCTTGATGGCGCGGTTCGCCGGGGAGCGCGCGAGGAAGAACGCGCTGGAGGAGCAGATGGTGGAGGCTCGCTACATCGGCCACCACCCGCGCGACGGCTCGATGATGGTCATCACGAGCGACGGCGTGAAGAAGGCGGTAGGCTTTCGCAGCCTGCCGCAGAGCGAGAAGTGGATCACGGCGGGCTGGGATGGCCTGAAGGGCCTGCCGTGGGACGTGGCTCCGCGTGCGGCAAGCGCGCCGCGGGCCATCGTCGGACCTGGAGAGGTCGGACCGCCACCAATTGTGGTGGTGTCGCCGCAGCCGCAGGCGCCGAGGAGGATGTACGTCCTCAAGGCGGACGTCGAGCGGCTGGGCGCAACGCCGGGATGCCCAGGGTGCGTCTCGATCGCCAAGCACGGCCGGGTGCTGGCTGGCCACGCGCACAACGCGGTGTGCAGCAAGAGGATCTTCGAAGCGCTGGACGCGGAGGAGGCAGGCCGGGAAAGGACCGGCCAGTATCGAGAACGGAGGCAGGGCCAAGAGGCCAGAGTCCGACCAGCGGCAGCGGCCGCGGCAGGGACCCCTCCGCCGAAGACGGCTCGGAGGATCACCGAGCCGGTGGCAGCGGCGGCAGCGGCATCGGCCGCGCCGGCCGCGGCCCGATCGGCAGCAGCGCCAGCCGTGGCAGCCACAGCGGCGCGCATGCGAGAGAGCCAGCCGGTAGCACCGGGCTTCGGCGTGGCGGCTCCTTCAGGAGGAGCGAGCTCCAGTTCGGGAGCGGCGCGAGCGGCAGAGGCCGCCGCGGATGTCGACATGACCGCGGCCAGGTCGCGGCTGAAGCGCTTGGCAGAGGTGGCCCCGGATGACGTGCCGGAGGCCCTCGAGCGCGGTGATCCACAGCCGGCAGACGTGCCGGTACCGGTGGACATGGAGGATCTCGCGGCGCAGCCGGCGCCAGCGGAAGGACCTCAGCTGCCAGCTGGAGTGGCAGTCGTGTGGAACGCCAGTGAGGGGAGGCACATGCGGGTGCTCGCCCTCGATATGGCGTCGATCGAGCTGGTTGAGCTCGGAGTGCTGACGAGAGCGAAGGCGGAGTTGCTCCCGCTCGTTCGCGAACAGGTCAGTGGCCATTGGGCCAGCGCCGGCGTGGACATCGCCGACGAAGAGGTGGACAGCATCGCCCTATCGGCGTTGCAGCTGGGCGCCGTGGACGTGGCCGAGGTGTACTCGCCACATCGGTTCTCGGCTCGGGCAGCGGAATTTCAGCTGCGCCCGGGCTTCGCGGCGGACCTGGAGGAACTCAAGGAGGACGGGGCGCCGTGGGACTTGCGGCGCCCCGAGGATGTCAAGGAGCTCGAGAGGCAGCAGGAGCGGATGGATCCCATCCTGCTCACGGGGTCCCCTCCATGCGAGAAGTTCAGCTTGCTGAGGGGCCTGAGCGCCAAGTTCAGGACCGATGAGCAGGAGGCGGCTGAGATGGAGGAGGCCAGACACCACCTGAAGGTGGCAGTCGACGCCTACTGGCGTCAGCTCAGGAAGCCAGGCAGGTACTTCCTGCATGAGCATCCCTGGAGCGCGCGATCGTGGAATGAGGACATCGTCAAGGAGCTGGTCGCGCATCCAGGAGTCTTCACGGTCAAAGGCCCCATGTGTCGGTGGGGCATGAAGCTCACGAACCCACGCAGTGGTCAGGAGGAGTTCGTGCGCAAGGAGACCGGATGGGTCACCAACCATCCAGGCTTAGCCCGGAGGCTGCAGGGCACTTGCAGCAATGTGGACGGCCGCGCGGAATGGCATCGCCACATCACGCTCGTGGGCGGCATCGCGCGGTTCGCGAAGGTCTATCCACCGAAGTTGGTAGAGGCGGTGCTGGAGGAGCTCAAGGACACGCTGGATGACGTGGGAGAGCTCAGCACCGCCCAGGTGCAGCAGTCGGGCCCAGTCCCTGTGGACGCGGCAGTGCCGCCCGGGGACTGGACGAGTTACTGGGACGACGTCAATGGCGGCTACCTGGAGGCGGGCCTTGTGGCCCAGGCTCGCGCGGTCGAGCGCGAGTGGGTCAAGAAGCAGGAGCTGATCGAGATCGTCCCGAGGTCTCAGGCTTTCGCCGAGACTGGGCGTCCGCCCATCCCACTCAAGTGGGTCGACACGAACAAGGGTGACGCGGAGAGGCCCAACTACAGGAGCAGGCTCGTCGTGAAGGAGATCAAGGCGAAGAAGCGCCCGACGAGCAGCTGGAGGCGTCCGAGGTCTTCTCGGCCATGCCTCCTCTGGAGGCCATGCGGTCGCTGGTCTCGCTGATGGTCACGTGGACGCGGGAAGCACCGCTCCACATTCAGGAGTCGCTTCGCAAGAAGGGCAGGAAGCCGGGCAACTTCAAGATCGGCTTCTTCGACATCAGCAGGGCGCACTTCTACGGGAAGGCGCAGCGGAGGATCTTCGTAGAGCTGGAGGAGGAGAGTCGCAAGGAGTACGGCGAGGACAAGTGCGGCCTACTCCTCAAGTCCTGGTACGGCACGCAGGACGCCAGCAAGATCTGGCAGGGCGACTACACGGAGCTGCTGGAGGAACACGGCTACAAGGCGGGCGTGTCGTGCCCAGCGGTCTTCTACAAGGAGGTGGACGAGACGAGGCTGCTGGGGCACGGCGACGACTTCGCGGTGCTGGCTCAGCAGCAGGACATCGACAGCTTCGAGGCCACGCTGGGCAAGAAGTACGAGTTCAAGAAGACTGCGAACCTAGGCTTCGACGAGGGCGATGACAAGCAGGCGGTCTTCCTGAATCGGGTCATCGAGGTCAGTGCGGGAGTTCCGCCTGGCGGTGGCCGGCCCTGCCGGCATGCGATGATCGAGCCGGACAAGCGGCACGCGGAGATCGTGATCGACGAGTTGGGTCTCAGCAAGGCCAACGGCGTGGACACGCCGATGGAGAAGCGCAGCGCCGACAAGCAGATGATGGATGCGAAGTCGGCGGCGTTGGGAGCAGCGGAAGCTTCGCGCTTCCGATCCCTCACCATGAGGGTGGCCTACCTGTCTCAGGACAGGCTGGACTTGGCAGAGGCATCAAAGACGCTCGCTAGGTCCATGCAGACGCCAACGGAGGCGAGTTGGCTCATGCTCAAGAGGGTTGGCCGCTACCTCAAGCGGCATCCTAGCACGGTGACGGTTTTCACGGAGCAGAAGATGTTCGACAAGATCCGGGTGTACGTGGACTCCGATCATGCGGGCTGCGCAGTCACCCGGAAGAGCACCGGAGGCTTCGTGGCGATGCTGGGGCATCATGTCGTCAAGCATGGCAGTAATCTGCAGTCGACGGTTTCTTTGAGCAGCGGAGAGAGCGAGTACTACGCCCTGGTGAAGGGCGGGAGCGTGGGCCTGGGCCTTCACAGCCTCTTCGCGGACTGGGGGCTGGACCTGAAGGTAGAGCTCGCCTCGGATTCATCGGCGGCCCGGGGCCACGTCCAACGGCGGGGTCTCGGGAAGATGCGACATGTTCAATCACGATACTTGTGGATCCAGGAGCGCGTGGGTAAGGGCGACCTCTCGATCGCCGCGGTTCCTGGTAAGAACAATGTCGCGGACGTGCTGACCAAGAGAGTGGGTGGATCCCTTTTGAGGAGACACATGGCGACGCTCAACATCTGGGATCGGACACCGAGTTTGACTCAGAAGGACTTCAAGTGATGGAGTGGATCGAATCCATGCTCCGCTACCTGTGGGGCTGGATGAGGTTCCGCCGGCGGCGGTGTGATCGCGCCGGACGGAGTGAGGGGCTCGCGGCATGGCCGCAGCCTAGCTGATGAGATGGGCGCGTCGGCTTGGGCGCGCCCGCGTACGACGTAGGTCGTGCCTGGCCGGGTTGGCGGCCAGGCCCGAGGAGGAGTGATTCTGACACCCTCCTCCGTGCACCCATTTTGGCTCAAGATGGAAAAGAGATATCTTGTCCATCGACATACTATCTCATCAAGATTCCAATCTACTTTCAGCGCCTTACCACTTCAGGGATCGAGTGGCTTTCCCTCTTCCCTCCTCTTCAGGGGGCGGGCGGAAGCCCGAACTACTTCCAACGCCTTCCTACTTCATGCTTCTAGCTACTTCTTCTAGCTACTTCTTCCGACCGATGGTTATCCCCGGAGGCTCCGGAGAGCCCTGCGAAGGCGTTGAGGAGCTCGCCCACCCCCCCTCCCGGGGAGCGGGATTCTGGACACCTGTGGAAGTGGAAAGGGAAAACGGGGACAGCCAAATGTCTTACACGCCTCCTCACAGGAAAACGGGGACAGCCAAATGTCTCACACAGGCCTCCTCACCCGTGGCAAGCGGGGGGCGGCGGATCTTCAGGTTTTCCCGCGTCGAATTCTCATCTTATGGCGCGAAGGTCAGATTTCTCGCGATGGATTCAAGAGATCCGTTCGAGTTTTAACCTGGCATGATGATCAGCGCGCGCGCGCGGTTCGAGTGTCTTGTAGTGGGGGGGTTCCCCAGGAATGTGCAATCAAAACGGTCACAATTTCACGTGATTGCACGTGTCGCATTCTCCGCCTGCTGGCGCGAGAGCGCACAGCGTGCTCAAGATCTCCTGCCCCTCCTGACACCGGCTTCTCTGGCTTGCCCCGGGCTGATGTGTCAACAACAAAACACTTCGTATATTGACGTGTTTTCCCTACTGGCATGCATCTATCGCAGACGGCCTTGGGAAGCATTAGGACGATGACGCGCATTTTATATAGTGGCGGGTTTCCCCTGGAGGTTGCAGCCAAGACAATCTGAATCATTTTTGTACAGCGGCGTTGTCACATGGGCGCTCGTGTATAGCAGACGATCACCCGCATTTTATATAGTGGCGGGTTTCCCTTGGAGAGTGCAGCCAAAACGTTCCAAATCATTTTGTTTCTTGGCATCCTGAAGGCGATCACGTGTATTTTGTAGGGCTTTCTCCTTGTGTGTGCAGCCCAAACGATCGCAATCATTATGCGTCTTGGCATTATGAAGACGATCACGTGTCTTCTATATAGTGGCGGGTTTCCCGTGGAGGATGCAGCCAAAACGATACGAGCAATTCTGTATAGTTGCGCTGTCCCATGAACGCGCTCGCTCTGGGGGGAGCCTTGGTGTTCAGAGCTTGTCACGTCACAGTGGGCTCTTGGCAGCCTTGGTGTTCAGAGTTTTTGACGTCGCCGTTCGCTCTTCGGGGCCTTGGTGTTAAGAGCGTGTGACGTCACTGTGGGCTCTTTGGAGCCTCTGTGTTTAGACCTTTTACGTCACCGTTCGCTCTTGGGAGCCTTCGTGTTTACAGCTTTTAACGTCACAGTTCGCTCTTGGGCAACGCTGGTGTTAAGAGCTTGTCACGTCACTATGGGCTCTTGGGGAGCCTTGGTGCTCAGAGCTTTTCACGTCACCGTTCGCTCTGGGGAGCCCTGGTGTTAAAAGTTGTTTACGTCACCGTTCGCTCTGCCTGGTGTTGCGAGCTTGGCGCCTCTGGGCCTTCTTGGGGGTCCTGTTGGGGCCCTGGTGGGCCCTCTTGGCGCCCTCTTGGCGCCCTCTTGGGCCGTCCTGGGGCCCTTGTGGGTCGCCTTGGGGTGTCTCGGAGGGCTTTGGCCGTGTTTGGGTATTCCTCGGGGCTTCTTGGGGCCCTCTTGAAAGCCACTTGGGGCTCCCTTCGGGCTCTCTTAGAAGCCTGCAGGGGCCCTCGTGGGTCGACTTGGGGCCCTCTGGGGCCGCCCCAGGGGCCTCTTGGGGCGCCTTGGGGCCCTCTTGGGGCGATCTTGGGGGCCTCTTGGGCCATCCTGGGCTGCGGGAAGCCCGAAAAGGCGAGAGTCCAAGAAACATGCAACAACCTGAGGGATCCCAGTGGCCTCTGCACGTCATTGTTGCGGCCGTGCGTGGGCACATCTGCTCAAGTGTTTGGGGCATGTCGGGGCGCACGACCGCCCTCGCTGTCAGCGAGGTGTCGATACTGTCCAGAATCTGTCTCCACGCTTGTTTTCTCCCACAAAGCCTGTTCCCTCCCGTGTGCCCTGTGCCGCCCGAGTGGCCGCCCGCGCACCTGGCGCCGCTGGAGGCCGAGCTCAACTCCGTGGGCCAGCGACTGGCGCGCGCGGAGCAGGCCGTGTGGAACCTCAGCGTCGGCGTCGAGGCGTTGGTGGGCGGTCCTGTCTGCCCGCTCGAGAGGCCGCCCGTCGAGGTGGTGTGCTTTTCGGCCGTGGAGTCACCGCCCGCGGAGGACAGCGAACTCAAGGGGTGGGCTATCGCAGCCGTGGGCTTGGTCGAGAGCGGGTTGGGCCTTTTTCTGTGCCGCCGACGAGATGGCTGTTGCCGCCAGCGAGGAGATGAGATACCGCACAAGGGAAGGTGGCCGGAGCTGCGCCTGGCGGACGGCTCCGCCGTCGGGGTGCAGGCGTTCTGCAGCTACCTGCTGCCAGGCGACACTGTGGCCTTGTGGTATGATGACGATGACGTCTGGCACCATCGGACTCTCATCTGCCCCATGTCGCTGACCGTGTGGTACGCCCTGTCGCTTGGTGGAGACTGCAGCGCCGAGAACATGGCGTGCCAAGACCCCGAGGGCTGCTCGCGAGCCTTTCGTATCGATCGTGAGGGAGGTCGGCCGCCGGTGAAGGAGGGCAAGTTTTACCAGCCGTCCGAGGAGATCAGCGCAACGAACTGAGGCGCCGCATTCGCGAGGAACGGGCTGGCGAGCCGCTGATGGACCCAAGCCACTACCTCGACGATTGGGCGATCAGGCCGTTCAGCTCGGCCCTTCGGCGGCAGCCACTGTGTGGGGCCCCGCCGGCGCCGCCGTGGGTCGAGAACCCGCCCGAGGGGGCAAACGCCCCGAGGAATGAGCTCGACCCACCTGACGGGCTCGAGTGGGCGTCGGCCGAGGCCCCGAGCCTTGGCCGCGCAGTGCAGCTGACCCGACACGACATCAGGTTGGACGAGCGCAACGCGGTGATCAGGACAGGTGATCGCAGTTCTGCGGAGCTTGCTGATTTCGTGAAGTGGGTGCGCGGCCACTATCGGGCTAAGGCGTTCGAGGACTGGGTGGGTGACCGCCGCTGCGCTGATAGCGAGGTCCTTGAGGGCCTGCCTGAGGTCGGCGAGAGAGCCGATGCCCTCGCCGAGCACTAGGAGAAGGGCGAGCTGAGGGATGAGTCCGACGAGGTGTGGACTCTGTGGGTCGTGACCGACGAGAGCGGCGAGCGACGCAAAGCCTGGAGGTCTGTCGCTCGGGAGTTACGTTTCCACTCCTTCCCCGATTTGCCGTTCGATGGCCAGCGCTCGCAGACCTGCACATGGCGAAAAGGGTTGACCGGTCTGGTGGCGATCCTCTGTTGTGGCTGGCGATCTGGCTCCGTGAGAAGGGCGTCGGCCAGAACGAGCGCGCCACCATCGAAATGAATGCGCTCCTGGCGGCCGTGCAGCTACGACTGGCTCAACCTAGCATCCCTCGCGTGCATCGAGGTGCTGTGCAGGAGGGTCGCCCAGATCACCGAGGCCTACATGGTCGACCCGTCACGGCCGAAGTGGCAGGGGCTCGAGCACTACATGGGCTTTAGCGGGCCTCTCGAGGTCGTTGGCCCTGGTCTCAAGAGCTCGGTGGCGCGCAAGAACAAGGAGAAGGCAAACGTCGAGAACATGAAGAGCCGCCTCAGCGGGCAAATGCCGTGGGGTCCGACTGTTAAAGACGCCGCCGACGGCCTTCCTGCCACTGCCCAGGCGGCGGCCGTCAAGCAATGGCCCCAACGCCTCTGTCAGGAACGGGCGGCCTGCAGGGGTTTTTGCAGACCATCAGGAGGGAAGGGCGTCGGCCTTCGCTCCCCTTTTCCTTTGCCGAGCCTCGGCGCCAGCTACTTCCCCGGCCGCCGATGGAGAGATTCTGCTCGGAGTGCCCGTCGTGAGAGGCGGTTGGTTCGCGAGTCGAATGGTATCGTTGATACCCTTAATTGCTTGCACTTATCGTGGCGCGGCGGACAGACCGCAGGATGCCGATCTTTCCGTGAAGGTGCATGCGCGCGTCGTGAGTGCTGTCGGGGCTACTCTCACCGAGGACGCGATCCCTTCGCCGCGGGAGGCGTTTCAAAACCTCCCCAACGGGCGGTCGATCTATGCGGCCGAGCTGGGCGGAAGCAGCATTGGCCGTCTCCGGCAGGTGCGGAAGATCTCAGTCCCCGAGTCAGTGCATGGCGCCCCGTGCCTCGCCGAGGTTCTGCCGCCAGGTGCACGCCGCTGTTTGGGTGGTGATGCGAAGCGCATGCTGCTGCCACCTCCCGAGCGAGAGGCTCAGGTAGCGGACTGAGGACTGAGGCCTCACTGGGGCCCCTCTCTCCTCCATCGTCGCGCAAAGTGCCTGCGTCTGCCGCGGAATCTACGGCGCGGTGGCCTCTGGCTGTTTCTGAGCACCGATGGGGCGGAGGAGGGGTGGGCATTTTTTCGTTGCCAAGAAGGATGCAGGTCGGTTGCGGTTGATTGACGACGCGCCACTTTTGTGCGCCGCCTGGAGTGGGCCTCGTGATCGCCGAAGGTTTGGCGAAGCGTGTGGTGGGCCGCCGCGCTGTCGAGCGCCTGTCCAGAGATCGCGACTTCAGATTCTGCCTAGGTAATTCGGATGTCAAAGACGCCTTTCGCATATTCAAGGTAGACCGTGACCTTTCTTCTGCCTTCTTCTGCCTCCAGCCCGTTCGTGCCAGTGAAGTGGGTCTGTGTGGGAAGCGAGTCGGGGGCGTCTTCGTGGGGGTCAACTCTTGGGTCTGTCCAGCTTTGGGGGATCTACTACCAATGGGGTTTAATTTGCCCCTCTACTTCTGCCAGCGTACGAACGAGAGCATCGTGGGTTCGGCCCCCGGGTTGGCCCCCGCGCCTGGTCTCAGCGACCGGCGATTTGGATTGCTCTTGAAGGCCGAAGAGCCGCCGTGTGCGCCTACTACGTGCACGCGGATAACCTGGGAGTGCTCGGTTGGAGAAAAGAACAGGTGCGAGATAGCATGGCTGACACCTCCGCCCGCCTCGCCAGCGCTGGACTGGATGCGCTCGGGGGCGGGTTCTTCGCGGGCGCGTGGCGGGGGGGGGGCGGCCTGGGATGCGCGCTCGACGGTGACGGCCTATGCGCCCGCATTGCCCCGAAGAGTTACTGGGGAACCAGACAGGCCCTATGCAGGGCCCTGCATTGCCGGGCCCGCAGTGGTCGCGCCTGGGAGATTCTCTTCGAACGCTGTGCCTTCTTGGGGCTCTGCAACAGGGGCACCCAGTGCGTCTTCAGCCCCCTCTAGTAAGTTTATCCAGGCCGACTACCTTACCGCGGCGCCTCTGTCGGTGTCGAATCGTCGTGAGGTCGTGGCCTCCTTCGGTCTGATGTATCTTCTCGTTGGCGAGTGGTTCAGGGGCTGGCATCCCGTGGCTGCGTCGCCGACGCCTCGGGGCATGGTAATGCTGTTAGCGCGAGCAACATAGGGTCAGAAAGGGTGGGCGCGATCGGCCGTATCCAGGGGCGCTCTCGTTTCAAGATCTTGGCTGGCCGTTCGGCGCGAGGCCACTTCCTTGCCGTGAATGGGAATTTCTCGTCTCAATTCAGAAGGTCACTGGCGCCCATGGGCAGAGGTGGATGAGGAGGCTACGCCTTGCTCCCACCCAGAATGGGGGGTAGATGGATGCCAGCCTGTTTGACGAGAGCCAGCGGGAGGAAGTCGTTGTCGGGTCCTGGGAGAGGTCCTCTGAGAGCATCCTCGTTCTTGAGAGCCGCATCCTCCTCCGTGCGTTAGAAGTTCTCGCCGGTGCTACCGGGGCTTCCGGACGTCGCGCGCTCTTGCTGTCCGACTACGTGTCAGTCGCTCTTTGTTTCGAGCGGGGGCGCTCCCGGAACTGTGAGTTCCTGGTCTGTATTGGGCCTGCTGTGGCCCTGTGATTGGCCCATGACGTGAAGATGCATGTTGGATGGCTTCCCGGCGAGGCCAGCCCGACCGACCGAGGCTCAATATTTTATGGCCCGACCTATGACGATGACAAGATTGTAACCGCCCCAGGAGAAAACAACGTTCAGCGGGACAAAAGCAGAAGTCCAACAAGGACCCCATCCAGCGAGGATATCGTGGGCCACGAGGGGGTTCCGGTGGCAGGGTCCGCACGCGTCAACGCTACCCAGGACAGCGCTTCTTGGCCCCATAGGGGGCCCCACCGAGGGCTCCAGCGGCAGGGCCCGCAAGGGTCTTAGCGAGGTCCTCTCATAACCAGATTGCAATGAGGTGCTTAGCAGGGCCCTGCAGAAGCCAGACGACGACCGTCGCCTGCCCGACTCGGTTGACGAGAACGAGGCCTCGACAGAGCCCGACGCGCCCTCGGCGGGCCAGAAGCTGAAGGTCGTGATTCGAAGCCGGCAGCTCTTGATCGTGAAGTCGGTCGCCTCTGGCCGCCCCGGCGAGGTCGCCTCCCTCGAGCGCGCCGCGGTCGAGGAAGCGACGGCCCGCGCCTGCAGAAACGCCGCGCGAGACTTCTGGAACCGCGCGCCCGGCAGCAAAGCGGGCCTCGGCGGGGATGCCGCGGTCGACGGCGCCGTGATGACCTTCGTGAGCGAGGAGTTTGCAGCTGGGGAACACGTCCACCGTGGAGGAACTTCGATGGCGGCCATGGCCCACTTCTTCCCGACCGTTGGCAAGCGTGGCTCCAGGGAGCTCCCGCGCTCTTGGCGGGCCCTCCGCGGCTGGCGCCGCCTGAGTGGCTCCGGAAGTCGCGACCCAGTGGTTCGCCTCGTCTGGTCTGCAGCCGCGTGCGACTTAGCCTTTCGAGGCTTTCGGCAGATGGCTCTGCAGATCGTCTGGATGGTCGCGGCCCGCCGCGGGCCGGGGGGGGCCCCGGACAGTTCGGCGGCGAGACCTGATCCGTCTTGCCCGCGGTGGCACCGCGGACTGGGGCGTGGCGCTCCTCCCAGAGTCGAGGGGCGAGGTGGTGGGGGCCGGCCGTCGGCGCGAAACCGTCGCGCTGAAAAAACCGGATCTTTCCTTGGCTGCCGCGTCTCCTCGAGGAAGTGTCTCAAGGCGGCCCTGGCGGCCTGCTGCTCGACCGCAAGTGCAGCCGGATGCCGCGGCAGTTCATGATCTCTGCCTGCCGGGTGGCCCCGCCGAAGCTCGCGACTGCCGGGCCCGCCGCGGCGGCGCGAGCCTCGACCGCAAGGGCAGGTTCAGGGGCGTCCTCGAGGTGAGGAAGAGGGGCGGCTGGGCCGCCGACTCGAGGCCGCGCCGCTCCGAGAGCGCGCCGCTTCTGAACAAGTCCGCGAGCGACCTGGGCCCGAAGCAGCTGGGCCCGCTCGACCAGGCCGACAGGTACCCAGAGGGTATCTTCTTCGGCCGAAAGGCCCCAATGCCAATGCGCGTCCGGTCGGCCTGAAAGCAGGCCAGTTCTGCGCCACTGTCTTCAGTGGCCGCGGAGCTGTGGGCAGGTCATTCGCTTGCCCTGGTGCGCCCGCGCGCTGCTATGACGCGAAGATCAGCGCCGGCGTGGATGTCGCCGACCCGAAGGTCTTCTCGAACGTGCTGGCCATGATCTCCAACGGGCGAGTCGTGGCTGCCTGTCCGACCGCGCCTTGTACACGTTTCAGTTTTAGCCAGAAACATAATTTATATGATACGTACTGCGCGCGAACCTTGGGGGTGTCTGACCGCTCGAAATTCAGCGCTCGCGATTTGACAGGGCGGAAACATAATCGTGCGCTCTGTTCTCAAAATGATAGATGAACTTAACAGGAAAAAGGCCCCTTGCCTTGGGTCCTGTAGAACCCCATATATCGGTGACATATGGAAGCTCCCAGAGATTATCGCCCTGGCCGCCCAAGATACTTGCCATCAGTTTTCCATCGGTTTCGGATCATATGGACGACCTTTCTCGGAAACGTATTCATTTACTTTTGGACAGGCGGATCCCAGAGCGCTCAGAAAATTCGAAGGGCGCATCTGCCACGGGAGGCGCTACTGCACTTTCAAAGTGAAAAAGCACGCTGAGCTAACGGGCCAACATCCAAGACTACACATATGTTGGACGCTGTTCGCCCAAGCCTACCTTGTCCTCTCGCTAAACATAGGAATATGTGCCTCCTTGATTCAGCAAACAATCGAATTCGGGAGTGTTTCGGGGTTTTCAAAGTGGGTTTGCAGACGCCTCCAGTATTCATGTAGTGCCGGTCTCGCAGCGTCGTGCTTGCACCTATGTGCCTCGCTTCTCGTTGAGTTTCGATAGGCAGATTTGTTGTGCTTTGGTAAAGGAAACGTCGGTCTGCCACGTGGCAGTGCTCTGCGCGTCATTGTTGCGACCGTCCGTGGTCAGGCGCTTTTTGTGCTCGTGTAGTGCCGGTCTCGCAGCGTCGTGCTTGCGCCTATGTATCCGCCTCTCGCCGAGTTTTTATAGACAGATTTGTCGTGCTTTGGAAAATGGTCGGTCGGTCTGCCACATGTGTTTTGCCTCCTCACCTCAAGGTCTTGCTGGGGCCCTGTCGGGACCTTAGGTCATGGGCCGTCCTGGGGCCCCTTGAGGCCGTCGTGGGGCGTCCTGGAGGGCTTGGGTCGTCTTGGGGCTTTCCGTGGGGCCTCGTGGGGCCCTCTTGGAAGCCGCTTGGGGCCCGCTTGGGGCTCTTTCGGGAGCCTCCAGGGGCCTTGGTGGGTCGTCTGCGAGCCTTCTATCGTCTGCGAGCCTTCTAGGGCAGTCCGGGAACCCGCTTGTGCCGCCTTTGGGCCCTCTTGGGAGCTTCTGGGGCCATCTTGGGACGATCTGGGGAGCCTCTTGGGCCGTCCTGGGCCGTCGGAAGCCCGGCGAGGCGAGAATCCAAAACACTTGCAACAACAACGTGGAAATCAAGGTTTTCCCCAACCATCCTGTGGTGTTGGGTCTTCGTTTTGAAGAGATGGTCCCCGCAATCCCTCCTTCCCTCCTTCCTTCCCCCCCTCTCCTCCTTGCGCCGGCCGCGTTCGTCGCGCGCGCCCATTTTGGCGCGCCCCTCACATTTTTCGCGGCCCCGCAGGGAACTCCACCGAAGGGCCCGGAGCCGCCGCCCGCGTGCGTCGCGCGCGCCCATGTCGGCGCGCCCCTCACGCGTTTCGTGGCTCCACAGGGAGCTCCACCGAAGGCCGCGGCGCTACCGCCCGCAAGCGTCGAGCACGCCCATGTCGGCACGTCCGTCGCGCGTTTCGTGGCTCCGCAGGGAGCTCCACCGAAGGCGCCAGTGCCGCCGCCCGCATGCGTCGCGCACACCCATGCCGGCACGTCCGTCACACGTTTCGTGGCCCCACAAGGACCTCCACCGAAGGCCGCAGTGCTGCCGCCCGCGTGCTTCACGCGCGTCCTTTGCGGCACACCCCTCACACGTTGCGTGGCCCCACAGGGAGCTCCACCGAAGGCCCCAGCGCCGCCGCCCGCATGCGTCACGCACAACACCAATTCGGCACACCCCTCACACGTTGCGTGGCCCCATAGGGAGCTCCACCGAAGGCCCCAGTACCACCGCCCGCATGCGTCACGCACGCCCATGTCGGCACACCCCTCGCGCGTTTCGTGGCTCCACAGGGAGCTCAACTGAATGCCCCAGTGCCGCCGCCCGCATGCGTCACGCACACCAAGTTCGACACGCCCCTCACACGTGATGTGGTCCCGTAGAGAGCCCCGCCGAAGGCCCCAGTGCCACCGCCCGCATGCTTCACGCACAACACCAATCGGCACACCCCTCACACGTTTCGTGGCCCCGCAGGGAGCTCCACCGAATGCCCCAATGCCACCGCCCGCATGCGTCGCGCACACCCATTTCGGCACGCGTGTCGCACGTTTCGTGGCCCCACAGGGATCTCCACATAATGCTCCAGTGCCGCCGCCCGCATGCGTCACGCACGCCCATTTCGGCACACCCCTCACACGTATCGTGGTCCCATAGGGAGCTCCACCGAAGGCCCCAGTGCCACCGCCCGCGTGCGTCACGCACGCCCATGGCGGCACACCCCTCACACGTTGCGTGGCCCCATAGGGAGCTCCACCGAAGGCCCCAGTGCCGCCGCCCGCGTGCGTCACGCACGCCCATTGCGGCACACCCCTCACACGTTGCGTGGCCCCATAGGGAGCTCCACCGAAGGCCCCAGTGCCGCCGCCCGCGTGCGTCACGCACGCCCATTGCGGCACGCCCCTCACACGTTTCGTGTCCCCACAGGAGCTCCACCGAAGGCCCCAGTGCCACCGCCCGCATGCGTCACGCACACCCATTTCGGCACACCTCTCACACGTTTCGTGGCCCCACAGGGAGCTCCACCGAAGGCCCCATAGGGAGCTCCACCGAAGGCGCCAGTGGCTGCGTTCGCATGCGCCCACCGCACCCATTTCAGCACACTCATCACGCGTTTCGCGGCACCATCAGGGGCTCCACCGACGGCCCCAATGGCTGCGTTCGCATGCGCCCACCGCACCTATTTCGGTACACCTCTCAGTCGTTTCGTGGCCCAGTAGGGAATTCCACAGACGGCCCCAATGGCTGGTTCCGCATGCGCCCCCCCAAACAGATTTTGGCACACCCCTCAGACGTTTCGTGGCCTTATAGGGACCTCCGCCGAATGCGGTGAATACAACGACGGTTCTCACAACTGATTCTGGTTGGGTCCTCCGTACTTCCCAACCCTCCTGCGTTGAGTTCTCGTCTTGAATATGGCACTGCCGGCTCCGTCCTTCCTTTCTTCCTTCATCCTCCCCGCGTCCCTTCTCCTCTCCTCTCCTGTGCGCCTGGTGGCTTGCCTGTGGGGCCTGAGAAGTGTGCAACTGACATGCCTTGGGAGCTGCGATCTGCCAAACTGTCACCACTTTCGAAGGCTGCTGGAGGGGGCCGGCGTAGTGGGTACCCGCCGCGGACTCAGATCAGACCTCGCCGTCCTTGGGAGGCTGCGATCTGCAAAACATTCGCCACTTTCGAGGGATGCTGGGGGGACCAGCATAGTGAGTGCTCGCCGCGGACTCAGATCAGACCTCGCCGCCCCTGGGGGGCTGCGATCTGCGAAACCGTCGCCACTTTCGAGGGCTGCTGGGAGGACCAGCGTAGTGGGTACCCGCCGCGGACTGGGGCTGCAGTCTGCAAAACTGTCGCCACTTTCGAGCGTCGCTAGGGGGACCAGCATAGTTGGCACCCGCCGCGGATTCAGATTCGATCTCGCCGTTCCAGGGGGGGGGCTGCGCTCTGCAAATCCGTTGCAATTTTTGGGGCTTGCTGAGGGAGCCAGCATACCCGCCGCAGACTCAGATAATAGCTCGCCATCCCTGGGGGGCTGCAACGTGCGAAACTGTTGCCGCTTTCGATGGCTGCTGGGGGGTCCAGCGGAGTGAGGCACCACTCAGGCTCATATTAGATCTCGCCGTCCTTGGGGGGCTGCGATCTGCGAAGCAGTCGCCACCGTCGAGGGCTGCTGGGGGGTTCAGCGGAGTGAGGCACCACCCAGAGTCAGATTCGACCTCGCTATCCCTGGGGGGCTGCGATCTGCGAAACGGTCGCCACTTTCGAGGCCTTCTGGATGGTTCAGCGGAGTGTGGCACCACCCAGACTCAGATTGGACCTCGCCATCCCTGAGGGGCTGCGACCTGCGAAACCGTCACCATTTTCGAGGGCTGCTGGGGGCTTCAGCGGAGAGAAGCACCACCCAGGCTCAGATTAGACCTCGCCATCCCTGATGGGGCTGCGACCTGCGAAACCGTCACCATTTTCGAGGGCTGCTGGGGGGTTCAGCGGAGAGAAGCACTACCCAGGCTCAGATTAGACCTCGCCATCCCTGAGGGGCTGCGACCTGCGAAACCGTCACCATTTTCGAGGGCTGCTGGGGGGTTCAGCGGAGAGAAGCACCACCTAGGCTCAGATTAGACCTCGCCATCCCTGAGGGGCTGCGACCTGCGAAACCGTCACCATTTTCGAGGTCTGCTGGGGGGTTCAGCGGAGTGAAGCACCACCCAGAGTCAGATTAGACCTCGCCATCCCTGGAGGGCTGCGATCTGCGAAACGGTCGCCACTTTCGAGGCCTTCTGGAGGGTTCAGCGGAGTGTGGCACTACCCAGACTCAGATTGGACCTCGCCATCCTTGAGGGGCTGCGACCTGCGAAACCATTACCATTTTCGAGGGCTGCATGGGGGATCCAGCGGGGCGCCGTCGCGGACCGCCCGCAGACCTGGCGGCGCGCCTTCGAGCGTTTAGCTCCCGCACTGAAGAGTGCGGGAAGGAAGCATGGAAGCTGGCGGGCGAGCTGGGCCTCGCTCGTTTCTTGCACTGATTATAAGCAGCTTTAGTCATTTTGTCGAGCGGCGCGGCGACATGGCGCAGGCAGCGCTGCATCTGTAGCGCACTACCGACAAAAGCAACACTCTTCGGTCTCCTCCCGTCACTTTCGTCGCCGTCCTCTGCCCTTTGCCCTTTGCCACTGTCCTCTGCCCTTTACCCAAACGCCGGACCTGCCGAAGAGAGCGAGTGACGCCGCGACGGCGGCACAGGCTGGCAGAGCCAAACTGCCAACAGTACCATAACGAGCTCAGCACCTACATGGTCATGCAAAGCAGGACCCTTCACTCAGGCTTCAGAGCCGGAGGAGCCAGGAGACCTTGGGAAAACGGTTACAAAACAGATTTTTGGAGAATGTCGCTCTGATGTTTTACTTTCAAGTTCAATGCAATCTCGGTCTATCGGGGGTGGTAGGGGGTCATATGCGTGTGTAGATGGAGACTTCCCTGCAGGATCCCTTAAGCCTCCCAGGAACTACTCAGCTGCCAATCCCAAGGACGCATCGCCGACAACCCGGACAGGCGTTACGACGGGAATTGTTGGTGATGGAGATTCAGACGGACAGGCGTTACGACGGACAGGCGTTACGACGGACAGGCGTTACGACGGACAGGCGTTACGACGGACAGGTGTTACGACGGGACCGCGCACAGATGCAGGTATGGATCCTTTGTTTATGCTTATCTACACCAAAAACGTACATTCGTTACAAACCACGCTTCGGGAGGAGGAGTTGTTTATGGAACTGCAGCGTGTCGAATGGGACGTGGTTCTACTTACTGAAACGTGGCGCGATAAGAGACAAGAAAAATGGAGGAATGAGGATGGTCATATGTTTTGTGGTTCCGGCGGACTGCGGGGACAAAGCGGGGCAGGGATATTACTACATCAACGGTGGACGCGGGGATTCCGTGCTTTCCACCCAGTCTCCGACAGAGTCTGCGCATTAGACGTTCGCATTTTCAACAAAAATGTCAGATTTATTTGTGTGTACATGCCGCATTTTGGATACGACGACGAGGATGTAGAGGCGATTTATTTGCATCTTGATCGATTGGTACGCGGGGCCCGGCGGAAAAATATAATGTGTTTATTACTTGGGGACTGGAACGCTACAGTTGGCACACGCAGCACTGGAGATGACGAGCACATTGTTGGAGAGTGCGGAGTGGGATGCCGAAGCGACCGGGGACACTGGTTAGCTGGATGGGCAAACACACATCAACTTACTATCACAAATACGATGGTAAACAAGAGCTTCGAAGACCAATGGACGTACCAGAATGATGGCATCAAGCGGCAGGTTGACTACTGCTTGGTGGATGCACGGCGCACGCATCTCATCAAGGACGCGGCGGCGAGCGATGATGTGATTCTTGGGCAGGACCATCGTGCTCTCAAGGTCACTTTGAAGTGGGATTTTCAGCCGGAAGGGGACCTGAGCAAGAAACGACGGTCTCATAGGCGAAACTTCCGGAGATGGAGGCCGAGAGACGAGGAGGAGTACCACAAACAGCTTGATGCGCAGTTGGCGCCCCTAGCAGCGATCGACAATCCCAGCCAGACATGTTCCGAGATCGAAGATAGATGCCGTCAAATTGAAAATGTACTGCTTGACGTTGCGGAAGCTTGCGATGAGAGGGAACAGTTCCAGGCTCTAGAAAGCGAGGCTGCAAGGAAACAGCTCCATACTTTGATTGCGCAACGGCGGTCAGCAAGACAGAGCGGAAACAAGAACGAGGTGAATAATGCGAGTAAGCTGATTCGTAAGGAGATCCGTGCAATGGCCAGGGCGCGGAAGAGTTCCAGGATAACGCAAGTTTTGAAAGAGTTCGAAGATTTGCAGCGCATCCAAGGTATACGTAACAACGGAAAGAAGTATTGCATGTCTTCGGTCCTAGACGCCGGGGGTAAAGAGCAGACGCAAGCACGAGATATAGCTGAAGTGTTTGCTGCATTTTTTGAATCTTTGTACAATGGCAAAAGCGACGTATTTCGATGTGATGCTACTTGCGATCGTGCCGCTGCTGTCACGCCGGAGGAAGTGCGCCGCCAACTGAAGAAGATGCGCGGGGGCAAGGCTGCAGATGAAAACGGCTTGGTGGCTGAACTCTTGTGCAAAGGGAGCGAGCTGTTGATGCAGGTGATAGCAGGCGTCTTCACGGCTGTATTGGGCCCGGGGGCCACCGTGCCAGCCTACTGGAAGGCATCCTCAATCAGAGTCCTTTTCAAGAAAGGGGACGAACGTCTATCAGGGAATTACAGACCAATATGCATTATTCCAATATTGTATAAGCTTTTCAGCAGAGTATTGTGCGGAAGGATCAAGGACAAGCTTGTTGCGGAGCAGTCTGTCGACCAAGCTGGTTTCAGACCGGGCTTCAACTGTGACGACCATTTATTTGCAGTCGCACTATTAGCAGAAAAATGTAATGAATACAACATGCCACTGTGGATTGCGACGCTGGATTTTAAAAAGGCTTTTGATTCCATATCTCATTCGAGCATTTGGGAGTCTTTGGTGGCTCACGGAGTACCGTCTGTCTACGTATGCACGCTCTCCAGACTGTATAGCGGGCAACGGGCGCACGTCAACTGCGACGTCACGAGCCGCGACTTCGACATCTTAAAGGGGACGAAACAAGGCGATCCCATAAGTCCGGTTATTTTCAAGTGTGTGCTGGAGGAGGTAATGCTTAAGGTGAAAACACAATGGGCTGCCAGGAAGTACGGCGTCCAGCTTGGTTACACAGGACATTCTGTTTTAACCAATTCGAGGTTTGCAGATGACATTTTGCTTGTCGGCCGCTCCCTACCACAGCTCAAAAAAATGATTGCGGACGTGAAGCGAGAGAGTGCGAAAGTCGGGCTGGAGCTCCACCCGGACAAGACGAAGATACAGCACAACAACATTGGTTATGGCAGCAAAGTCAGATTGGCGGTGGTAGAGGGGATGAATATCGAAGTCATGGAGCCCACGGAAACCAATATGTATTTAGGCAGGGCGCTTACGCTTCTGGCCGTCCACGACGCTGAGCTGACGCACCGACTGAAGAGGGCGTGGGCTAAGTTCGGCACCTTCAGGCACGAGCTGACTGACAAAGCAGTGCCGATTGGTCTTCGGATGAAGCTTTTCCATTCCGTGGTCACCCCGACAGCGCTGTATGGTTGCGGCAGCTGGGTAATGACAGCGGAACGAGATTCAAAATTGAAAGGGACACAGCTCAGAATGGTCCGGGCTATGTTGGGGCGGGGACGAGTGTACAAGCAGGACGGGGACGTGGAGACATGGGTAGATTGGGTACAGCGTGTGACGACGGAGGCGCGCCACTGGATGGAGGAACACCACGTACCCTGCTGGACGGAGGAGCGCCGATCCCGGCTGCAGGGCTGGAGCGAAAGACTCAATGGCATGAGCTACGACCGGTGGGCCCGATGAGTCCACGACTGGACACCTGACGGGCGGAGAGCCCGCGGGCGCCCTCTGACACGATGGGCTGACCAATTACGCTGAGCCCGTGAGGGCACGTAGCCGCGCGCGCGCGCAGCTCGTTTTCAGCGACCGTTCCGTTCCGTTCCTCTGCTGCTGTCGCGCTGACGGGTGGGCCCCCCACGCGTCCTTTTCCTGCCTTTCGTTCCCGCTCCCATGTCCTCCCCAAGCGTGGGCGCTTGCTTCTCGTCCTTCAATTGTTGTCCGGCGAATCGTGCCACGTGACCGCATCCCATGTAGCTTGCACAACATAACATAACGGCGCCTGCACTGTGTTTGTCCTGGCAAGTTTGGGCCAAAACCTCTTGCCACTTGATGCAAATGTGTTGGGTACGTCACAGGGTAATTTGCCTCCTCGGGGTCCTGCCAGGACCCTGTTGGGCCTTCTTGGGGCTTTCTAGAGCCGTTTTCGAAGCTTCTAAGACCATGTTCGGGCCCCTTTGGGGGCCTCGATGGCCGTCTTGGGGCGATCTTTGGAGCCTCTTGGGCCGTTGAGGGCCGCTCTTCGCCCGAAAAGGCGAAAACGCGAGAGAAACTCGAAGCACACCAGAACAAAAAACGTGTTAGACCTGGGCCGGCACGGGAATGGAAAGAGCGTTTCAGCAACCTGCCCGAGAGGACTCAGGGCACCCTTCGCTCGTGGGAGCCTTGGTGGTAAGAGTTTGTGACGTTACCGCCCTCTCTTGGGAGCCTTGGTGTCCCGAGACTTTTTCGTTGCCGCTCGCTCTTGGGAGCCTTGGTGTTGAGAGTTGTGTACGTCACCGTTCGCTCTTGGGAGCCTTGGTGTGCACGAGTTTGTCACGTCACCGTTCGCTCCTGGGAGCCTTGGTGGGAAGAGCATGTTACGTCACCACTCTCTGATGTTCAGAGATGTTTACGTTGACGCTCGCTCTAGGGAGCCTAGGAGTGACGAGCTTTTTGCGTCACCTTCGCGCTTGGGAGCCTGGGTGTGAACAGCTGTCTCCTCCTCCTCCTCCTGACTCCTCCTCCTCCTCCTCCTCCTCCTCGTCCTCCTCCTCCTCGTCCTCCTCCTTCTCCTCTTCCTCCTCCCTCCTCCTCCTCCTCCTCCTCTTCGACCTCTTTTTCCTCCTCCTTCTCCTCCTCCCTCGTCCTCGTCCTTGTCCTCCACCTCCTTTTTCTCCTCCTCTTTCTCCTCCTCTTTCTCCCTCTCCTCCATCCTCCTCCTCCTCCTCCTCCTCCTCCTCCTCCTCCTCCTCCTTCTCCTCCTCCTCCTCCTCCTCCTCCTTCCTCCTCCTCCTCCTCCTCCTCCTCCTCCTCCTCCTCCTCCTCCTCCTCCTCCTCCTCCCCCTCCTCCTCTTCGGGCCCGCTTGGGAGCCTATTGAGGCCTTCTTGGGCTCGCTTACGGCACTGGGGGCCCTCTTGGCCGTATTGGGGCCCTCTTGGGCCGTCTGGGGGCTATCTTGGGCAGTTTTGGGCCCCTTTGGGGCGCCTCTGGGGCCGTCTTGGGACGATCTTTGGGGCCTCTTGGGCCGTCTTGGGCCCGTCTGGGGGCCCTCTTGGACCGTTTTGGGGCCGTTTGGGGCGCCTCTGGGGCCGTCTTGGGACGATCTTTGGGGCCTCTTGGGCCGCCTGGGCCCTCCTGGGACGGAAAAGCGGAGAACCCGGAAAACTTACAAAAACCATTAGGAAATCAAGGTTTTTGGCCTCCTCATGCCCTCTGGAGGCTCTCTTGAGGGCCTCTGGGGCCGTCTCGAGGCTCTCTTGGACCGTCTAGCGGCCATCTGAAGCTCTCTTCGGGCCGTCTTGGGGCCCCTGGGCCGCTTCACCAGAAAACATATGAAGAAACGGGCCATGGGAGCCGCCCGGGAGCCGCAGCACTCGAACAAATACGAGGGAAACGGGGCATTGGACCACTGTGCCGAGACCTCGCCGCTCCCCTGGACCCCTCCCTAGAAGCCTTTGCCCCAACTCAACGTCATCACTCGTGCCTCGCTCTTTCCATCACCTGGGCCGGCACGGGGACGGAAAGAGCGCCGCAGGAATTGACCCGAGATGGCTAATGGCACCCTTCGCTTGTGGGAGCCTTGGCGTGAAGAGCTTGTTCCGTCACCGCTCTCTGTTGGGAGCCCTGGTGTTCAGAGGCTTCAACGTGGTCGCTCGCTCTTGGGTGCCTTGTGGTTCAGAACCTTTTACGTCACCGCGCTTTGGGGAGCCTCGTTGTTCAGAGCTTGTCACGTCACTGTTCGCCGTTGGGAGCCACGGTGTTACTTGGCCTGGGGCTTCTTGGGAGTCTTCTGGGGGCCCTCTTGCGGGCCGTTCTCGGACTCTCGGGCCCTCTCCGGGGGCCGTTTTCGGACTCTCGGGCCCTCTTGGGGGCCTCTTGGGGGCCTCTTGGTGCTCTCTTGGCGCCCTCTTGGGCCGTCTGGGGGCCCTCTTGGGCCGTCTCGGCACGCCCAAGCAGCTCAGTCCCCGCACCGCCTCTTCGGGCCCTCTTGGGAGCCTCTTGGGGCCGTCTTGGGGCTCTCTGAGGAGCGTTTTGGGGCCCTCTTGGGCCTTCGTGGGGCCCTCTGGGGCCGTCCGGGAGACCCTCTTGGACAGTTTTCGGCCCCTTTGGGGCGCCTCTGGGGCCGTCTTCGGGCGATCTTTGGGGCCTCTTGGGCCGTCTTGGGCTCTTCTTGGTTTGAAAAGGCGAGAACCCGAAAAACCTTCAGACACCCTGGGACAACTACTGTTTTTCCCAGCCCTTCTGCGTCGGGTTCGCGTTTTGAATCTGGCGCTACGGTCTCCGTCCTTCCTTCCTTCTTTCCTCCTCCTCCCCGCCTGCCTCTGATTCGTGCCTCGCCGTCTTCGCCTGGTGGCTTGCCTGTGGGATCTGCGAAGTGTGAACCTGGCATGCCTTGGGAGCTGCGATCTGCGAAACTGTCGCCACTTTCGAAGGCTGCTGGGGGGATCAGCATAGTGGGTACCCGCCGCATATTCAGATTAGACCTCGCCATCCCTGGGGAGGGCTGCGATCTGCAAAACTGTCGCCACTTTCGAGGGCTGCTGGTGGGTCCAGCGGGGTGAGGCACCACCCAGATTCATATTAGATTTCGCCGCCCCTGGGGGGCTGCGATCTGCGAAGCCGTCGCCACTTTCGAGGGCTGCTGGGAGGTCCAGCGGAGTGAGGCACCACCCAGGTTCAGACTAAACCTCGCCATCCCTGGGGGCTGCGATCTGCGAACCTGTCGCCACTTTCGAGGGCTGCTGGGGGGTCCAGCGGAGTGAGGCACCACCCAGGCTCAGATTCGACCTCGACATCCCTGGAGGGCTGTGATCTGCGAAGCCGTCGCCACTTTCGAGGGCTGCTGGGGGGGCTGGCATAGTGTGCACTCGCCGCGGACTCAGACTAAACCTCGCCATCCCTTGGGGGCTGCGATCTGCGGAACTGTCGCCAGTTTCGGGGGCTGCTCGGGGGGCAGCATGGTGGGTACTCGTCGCAGGCTCAGATTCGACCTCGCCATCCCTGGGGGTCTGCGATCTGCGGAACCGTCGCCACTTTCGAGGGCTGCTGGGGGGGCAGCATAGTGGGTACTTGCCGCGGACTCAGGTTAGACCTCGCCATCCCTGGGGAGGGCTGCGATCTGCGGAACTGTCACCGCTTTCGAGGGCTGCTGGGGCGGGGGGGCAGCATAGTGGGTACTCGCCGCAGGCTCAGATTAGACCTCGCCATCCCTGGGGGTCTGCGATCTGCGGAACCGTCGCCACTTTCGAGGGCTGCGGGGGGGGGGCAGCATCGGGGTACTCGCCGCAGATTGAGATTAGCCCTCGCCATCCCTGGGGCGCTGCGATCTAAGACGCCGTCGCCAGTTTCGAGGGCTGCTTGGGGGGGGGGGCAGCATAGTAGGTACTCGCCGCGGACTCAGATTAGACCTCGCCATCCCTGGGGGGCTGCGATCTGCGAAACTATCGCCACTTTCGAGGGCTTCTGGGAGGGGGTTGCAGCATAGGGGTACTCGCCGCAGATTGAGATTAGCCCTCGCCATCCCTGGGGGGCTGCGATGTGCTAAACAGTCGCCAGTCTCGAGTGCTGCTGATGGGCGCAGCATGGTGGGTACTCGCTGCAGATTCAGATTAGACTCCGCCATCTCTGGAAGGCTGCGATCTGCGAAGCCGTCGCCACTTTCGAGGGCTGCTGGGGGGGGGGGTAGCATAGGGGGTACTCGCCGCAGATTGAGATTCGACCGCTTGCCGTTCGCACCCCCTGTCACCTTCTCCATGCTGCTGCTGCTGCTGCCGCGATGGCTCCCCGCCCCCCACAATTCCGTCATTCTCCTGCCCGTCGTTCCGCCCCCGTTCTTCTTCAAGCCTGGGGCCCCCAATCCTCGTTCTGTCGATCGCTGTCATGTGAGTCGTGCAACTTGCGCGCATCCCATGTAGCTTGCACGGCAAATGGCCGCACCTGCACTGTCGTTGTTCCTGCTGATATTGGCATACGTCTCTTTCCACTCGATGCAAATGGGTTGGGTACGTCGCATGGTAATTTGTGTCCTGAGGCCCTCTCGGGGGCCCTCTGGAGGGTCTCTCGGGGGCCCTCTGGAGGGCGAAGTGTGAAATAGTCGCCACTTTCGAGGGCCGCTGGGGCAGCCCGCACAGTGGGGCCCCACGCAGACCCAAACGGGACCTCGCCATCCCTTGCGGGGCTGCGAAGTGTGAAATTGTCGCCACTTTCGAGGGCCGCTGGGAGAACCCGCACAGTGAGGCCCCACGCAGACCCAAATGGTACCTCGCCATCCCTGGGGGGCTGCGAAGTGTGAAATTGTCGCCACTTTCGAGGGCTGCTGGGGGAGCCCGCACAGTGGGGTCCCACGCAGACCCAAACGAGACCTCGCCATCCCTGGGGGGCTGCGAAGTGTGAAATTGTCGCCACTTTCGAGGGCTGTTGGGGGGGCCAGCACAGTGGGGTCCCACGCAGACTCAAACGGGACCTCGTCATCCCCTGCGGGGCTGCAAAGTGTGAAATTGTTGCCACTCTCGAGGGCTGCTGGGTGGCCAGGGTGCGAAACTGTCGCCACTTTCGAGTCGGCCACGCGCACTTGGCACGATCTAGACATCCGCCGTGCACCGTCTCTTGCAGTGTTGCTGCTGCATTCTTGTCGGCACACCTGATATCATCCCTTGGTGCCGATGGGTTGGGTCCGTCGCAGGGTAATTGGCCTCCTGAGGCCTTCTCGGGGGCCCTCTTGAGGGCCTCTGGAGCCGTCTTGAGGCTCTCTTGGGCCGTCTGGAGGCCATTTGAGGCCATCTTGGAACGCTCTTGGGCGGTCTTGGAGCCCTCTTGGACTCCTCTTGGATTTTTTATGGGCCGTCTTGGGCGCATCTGGGGCCGTCTTGGGGGGGGCGGGGGCGTGCAACCCGTAGTTCCCTACCCTACGCCCCTCCCCTGGACCCCTCCCTAGAGGGCTTCGCCCCACCAGAACGTCATCGCTCGTACCTCGCTCTTTCCGTCACCTGGGCCGGCACGGGAACGGAAAGAACGCTGCAGAAACGTGCCTGAGATGGCTCATGGCACCGCTCGCTTTTGGGAGCCTTGGTGTTCAGCGCTCTTTTTATACCGATCGCTCTTTTCTTTGGCGTCTCTGGGCCGTCTTGGTGGCCATTTCGGGGCCCTTTCGGACCGTCTTGGGGCCCTCTTGGGCTGTCTTGGGGCCCTTTTGGGCCATCTTGGGGCGTCTTGGAGGCCTTCGGCCGTCTTGGGGCTTTCTTGGGGGCCTCTTGGGGCCCTCTTGGGAGCCTGTTGGAGCCCTCTTGGGGTCTGGGGGCCCTCTTGGACCGTTTTCGGCCCCCTTTTGGTGCATCTCGGGCCGTCCTGGGACGATTCTGGCGGCCTCTTGGGCCGCCTTGGGCCGTTCTGGGTCCGGAAAGGCGAGAACCCGAGGAACCTTCAAGAACCTAAGGAACATTGATGTTTTTGGGCCTCCTGTGGCCTTCTCGGGGGCCCTCTTGAGGGCCTCTGGAGCCGTCTTGAGGCTTTGTTGGGCCGTCTGGATGCCATTTGAGGCCATCTTGGAACGCTCTTGAGCGGTCTTGGGTTCTCTTCGAGCGCTCTTGGGCCGCCGTCTTGGAGCCCTCTTGGACTCTTCTTGGGGGTTTCTTGGGCCGTCTTGGGCGCATCTGGGGCCGTCTTGGGGGGGGGGGCGTATAACCTGTAGTTCCCCACCCTACGCCCCTCCCCTGGACCCCTCCCTAGAGGGCTTCGCCCCACCAGAACGTCATCACTCGTACCTTGCTCTTTCTTTCACCTGGGCTGGCACGGGAACGGAAAGAGCGCTGCAGAAACGTGCCCGAGATGGCTCATGGCACCGCTCGCTTTTGGGAGCCTTGGTGTTCAGCGCTTTTTTATACCGATCGCTCTTTTCTTTGGCGTCTCTGGGCCATTTTGGGGCCCTTTGGGGCCCTTTTGGACCGTCTTGGGGCCCTCTTGGGCCGTCTTGGGGCCCTTTTGGGCCGTCTTGAGGCGTCTTGGAGGCCTTTGGCCGTCTTGGGGCTTTCTTGGGGGTCTCTTGGGGCCCTCTCGGGAGCCTCTTGGGGTCCTCTTGGGGCTCTCTTGGGGCTGTCTTGGGGCCCTCTTGGGCCGTTTTGGGGCCCTCTTGGACCGTTTTGGAGCCCCATGACTTGTTTTCGGCCCCATTTTTGGGCCTCGGGGGCCGTCCTGGGACGATCTTTGCGGCCTCTTGGGCCGTCTTGGGCCGTTCTGGGTCCGAAAAGGCGAGAACCCGAGGAACCTTCAAAAACCTATGGAACATTGATGTTTTTGGGCCTCCTGTGGCCTTCTCAGGGGCCCTCTTGAGGGCCTCTGGAGCCGTCTTGAGGCTCTCTTGGGCCGTCTGGAGGCCATCTGAGGCCATCTTGGAACGCTCTTGGGCAGTCTTGGGCTCTCTTCGAGCGCTTTTGGGCCGTCTGGAGCCCGGACTCCTCCTGGGGGTTTCTTGGGCCGACTTGGGAGTATCTGAGGCCGGCTGAGGCGCTTCTGGGGCCGTCTTGGGGGGGGCGTGTTGCCCGAAGTTCCCCACCCTTCGCCCCTCCCCTGGACCCCTCCCTAGAGGGCTTCGCCCCAAGAGAACGTCATCACTCGTACCTCGCTCTTTCCGTCACATACAGTCAACCCGACTAGTAAGGATGGGCAACCTTCCCCTGGGTACCCTTGCATCCTTGCCTCCTCGGTCCATCCTTCGCCGCTTTCGCCGGCCGCGCCCTGCTCGAAAAGCTTCGACATGGGCGTCCAAGGCCCTGGCATCCTTGTCGCGCATCCTTGCTATGCTGGCTGACTGTATGTTCGCGCGCCTCCCCCCTCCCCGGGACCCCTCTCTACAGGGCTTCGCCCCACCAGAGCGCCATCGCTCGCATTTCGCCCTCTCCGTCGCCCGCGTCCCCGCTCTTCGCCCCTCCCCCGGCACCCCTCCCTAGAGGGCCTCGCCCCGCCAGAGCGTCAACGCTCTTGGGTTTTTTTGGGGGCCGTCTTGGGCGCATCTGGGGCCGTCTTGGGGGGGGGCGGGGGCGTGCAACCCGCAGTTCCCAACCCTACGCCCCTCCCCTGGACCCCTCCCTGGAGGGCTTCGCCCCACCAGAACGTCATCGCTCGTACCTCGCTCTTTCCGTCACCTGGGCCAGCACGGGAACGGAAAGAGCGGTGCAGAAGCGTGCCCGAGATGGCTGATGGCACCGTTCGCTCTTGGGAGCTTTGGTGTTCAGAGCTTTTTCGCGTTACCGCTCGCTCTTGGGAGCCTCAGCGTTAGGAGGTTGTCACGTCACTGTGGACTCTCTCTTGGGACCCTTGGTGTTCAGAGCTTTTTACGTCACCATTCGCTCTTTGGGGCCTTGGAGTGACGAGCTTTTTCACGTTACCGATCGCTCTTGGGAGCCCTCGTAATCAGAGCTTTTTACGTCACCGCTCGCTCTTGGAAGACTTTGTTCAGAGCTTCTTCTTACGTCACCGTTCGCTCTTGGGAGCCTTGGTGTTAAGAGCTTGTCGCGTGACTCTTGGCTCTTAGGAGCCTTAGAGTTCAGAACTTTTTACGTCACCGCTCGCTCTTGGGAGCCCTGGTGCCAAAAATTGTTTACGTCACCGCTCGCTCTTGTGAGCCCTGGTGTTTTGAGCTTGGCGTCTCCGGGCCTTCTTGGGGGTCTTGCTGGGGCAATGTTGGGTCCTCTTGGGGTCCTCTTGGGCCGTCCTGGGGCTCTTTTGGGCCGTCTTGGGGTGCCTTAAAGGGGCTTTGGCCGTCTTGGGGCCTTCCTTGGGGCCTTCCTTGGGGCCTTCCTTGGGGCCCTCTTGGGAGCCACTTGGGGCCCACTTGGGGCTCTCTTGGGAGCCTCCAGGGGCCCTCTTGGGCCGTCTTGAGGGCCGTCTGGGACGATCTTGGAGGCCTCATGGGCCGTCCTGGGTCGTCCTGTGCCCGACAAGGCGAGAATCCCAAAAACTTACCGAAACCAGTGGGAAATCAATGTTTTCGGCCTCCTCAAGCCGCCTCTCGGGGGTTCTCTTGGGAGGCTCGTAGGCCGTCTTTGGAGCCTCTGGGGCCGTTTTGGAGGGCTTGAGTCGGCTCGGAGCCTTTTTGGGGCCGTCTGAGGTCCTCTTCGGGGCCTCATGTGCCACTCGTGGGCTTTCCTGGGAGCCTCTTGGGGCCCTCTTGGGACCCTCGTGGGGTTATCGGTGGCCGTCCTGGGGGCCTCTTGGGCCGTCTTGGGGCCCTCTTGGGGCCTCTGGGGCAGTCTTGCGGCAGTCGCGGGGGCCCTCCGAGCTGTTTTTGGCTGATCTTGGCCCGAAACGGCGAACACCCAAAAACAATGGAAAACCCATGGAAAATCAGCGTGGTTTGCCTCTTCGGGCCGTCTCTGAGGGGTCCTCTGGGGAGGCTCGTGGGCCGTCTCGGGAGCCTCTTGGGCCGTTTTTGGGAGCCTGGGCCGTCTTCGGCCCTTCTCGGGGCCCTCCTTGGCCCTCGTGGTGGCCTCCCATGGCCCTCTGAGCGCACCTGGCGCCATCTGGGGGCTCTCTTGGGAGCTTCTAGGGGGCCCTCTTGAGCCGTCTTGGAGGCCTCTGGGGGCGTTTTCGGGCCTTTTTGGGGCCTCTTGGGCTGTTTGGGACAATATTTGCGGCCTTTTGGGCCGTTTTTGTGCGGTTCTTGGCCCAAAGCGGTTTCGTCTGGCAGGGTTCGCATGGCAGGGTTCGCATCGCGCCACCGCACCCATGTCGGCACACCCCTCACACGTTTCGTGGCCTCATAGGGGGCTCCGCCGAAGGCCCCAGTTGCATGGTTCGCATGGCGCCAGCACGCCTATGTCGACACAATTGCCACAGGTTTCGTGGGCCCATAAGGAGATCCACTGAAGGTTTCAGTCGGGGGGTTCGCATGGCGCCACCGCGCTCCGGTTGGCACACCCCTCACACGTTTCGTGGCCCCAAACGGAGCTCCACCGAAAGCCCCAGTGGGAGGGTTCGCATGGCGACACCGCTCGTATTTCCGCATGCCCCTCGCACGCTTCATGGCCCCATAGGGAGCTCCACCGAAGGCCCCAGAGGCTGCGTTCGCATGCGCCCACCGCGCCCATTTCGGCACAACCCTCGCACGCTTCGTGGCCCCATATGGAGCTCAACCGAAGGCCCCAGTGGCGGTGTTCGAACGTGCCCACCGCACCTGGTTCGGCACACCTCACACGTTTCGTGGTCCCACAGGGAGCGCCTCCGAACACCGAGTGGCGGTGTTCGCATGCGACCGCCCCACCAATTTCGGCTCAATACTCACTCGTTTCGTGGCCCCATAGGGGGCGCCACCGAACACCCGAGTGGCGATGTTTGCATGCGTCCGCCCCGCCCGTTTCGGTACATCCGTCACACGTTTCGTGGCTCCATAGAGAGCTCCACCGAAGGCCCCAGTGGCAGTGTTCGCATGCGTCTGCCCTACCTTTTGCGGCATATTCCTCACACCGTTCGTGGCCCAATCGGAAATTCCACCGAAGGCTGGCTGCGTTCGCATGCGCCCACCGCGCCCATCCCGGCACATCCCTTACACGTTGCCCCATGACGAGACTCACATTTTCGTTACTCGCAATCATACTGTATGTTTGGGTCCTTCGCCCAGGCCTGAATGGTGGAATACTTGCGCCGGTCGCCCGGTCAGCTGGTCAGCTGGTCAACCGAACAGCCGGTCAGCCGGTCAGCCGGTCAACCGGTCAGCCGGTCAACCGGTCAGCCGGTCAACCTTTCAGCCGGTCAACCAGTCAGCTGGTCAACGGTTAGCTAGTCAACCAGTTAGCCGGTCAGCCGGCCGGTCAGCTGGTCAGCCAGACAGCCAGTGAGCCGGTCAGCTGGTCAGCCAGTCAGCCGGTCAGCTGGTCAGCCAGTCAATTGGTCAGCCGGTCAACCGGTCAGCTGGTCAGTCGCTCAGGCGGTCAGCCGGTCAGCCGGTCCTCCAGTCAGTCGGTGAACGGGTCAGCTGGTCAGCCAGTCACCCGCTCAGCCTGTCATCCGATCGCCGGGTGACCCGGTAAACCGGTCGGCGGTCGGTCTGTCAGCCAGTCGTTTGGTCATCCGGTCACCCAGTCAGCGGGTCATTCGGTCACCAAGTCACCCAGTCACCCCGTCACGATGATGATGCTGATGATGATGATGAAAATGATGATGATGATAATGATGATGATGATGATGATGATGATGATGATGATGATGATTCTGCTGATGCTGATAATGAGGATGATGATGATGATGATGATGATGATAATGACGATGATGATGATGATGATGATGATGATGATGATGATGATGATGATGATGATGATGATGATGATGATGATGATGATGGTGGAAGTGATGATGGTGATGATGATGGCGGTGGTGATGATCATGATGATGGTAATGAGCATGTGGATGAGGGTGAGGACGAGGATGATGGTGGTGGTGATGATGATGATGATGATGATCATGGTGATGATACTGCTGCTGCTGCTGCTGCTGCTGATGATGATGATGATGATGATGATGATGATGATGATGGTGATGGTGCTGGTGATGAAGTCTAATTCTGATGGTGCTGATGATTACGATGATTACGATGGTGGAAGTGGTGGTGGTGATGATGATGGTGATGATGATGTTGCTGCTGATGATGACGATGAGGTGATGATGATGATGATGATGATGATGATGATGATGATGATGATCACGATGGTGGTGGTGGTGCTGCTGATGATGATGATGATGATGATGATGGTGTTGGTGATGGTGATGATGATGCTGATGGTGATGATGACGCTGATGCTGATGGTGATGATGATGATGATGATGATGATGATGATGATGGTGGAAGTGGTGGTGGTGATGATGGTGGTGGTAATGAGTATGAGGATGAGGATGAGGACGAGGATAATGCTGGAGGTGGTGATGATGATGATGATGATAATGATGATGAGGATGTTGCTGATGCTTCTGATGTCGATGCTGTTGTGACTGCGTTTTTTGAACAGGTGTCGTTGCTGATGATGACGATGATGACGATGCTGACGATGAATATGATGATGCTGCTGCTGATGATGATGATGATGATGACGATGACGATGACGATGATGATGATGATGATGATGATGATGATGATGATGATGATGATGATGATGATGATGATGATGGTGATGATGATGATGATGATGATGACGGTGGTGGTGGTGATGATGATGAGGAGGACGACGATCATGATGATGCTGATGATGGTGCTGGTGCTGGTGCTGGTGATGGTGATGATGATGCTGATGATGATGATGGTGGTGGTGATGCTGATGCTGATGCTGATGCTGATGCTGATGATGATGATGATGATGATGATGATGATGATGATGATGATGATGATGATGATGATGATGATGATGCTGATGGGTCCCTGTTCACCAGTCTACTCGTCCACCGGTCCACTGGCTCACCAGTCCAGCAGGAGGAGGATCAGAAAAGGCAGGTGAGGACAGTATGATGGATGAGGGGGAGGGGGGGGAGGCAGAGAAGGAGGAAGGCTTTGAGGGCGAGGACCAGGAGAATGAAGACCACGAGGTCAGCAAGATGACGGCCGTGAGGAGGAGGAGGAGGAGGAGGAGGAGGAGGAGGAGGAGGAGGAGGAGGAGGAGGAGGAAGAGGAGGAGACCGAGGAGAAGTTGGAGGAGGAGGAGGAGGAGGATCAGGTAGAGGACGATACTCAGGATGATGAGGATCAGGACGATGAGGAGCAGGAGGCTGAGGATGAGAACGATGGATCAGTACGAGGAGGATCGGGATGAGGAGCCTCGTGAGGGTGGATCAGGAGGGGAACCACCACCAGGATCAATCTCAGGGAGAGGAGGAGGAGGAGGAGTATCTCGATGGGGGTGATCTGGAAGAGGATCAGGGTGATAAGCATCAGGATGGGATGAGGATTTACATGTTGAGGAGGAGCAGAAGGAAGAGGAGGAGGACCAGGAGGAGTACGTAGGATCAGGATCAGGATCAAGAGGGGAAGGAGGAGGAGGAAGAGGAGGAGGAGGAGGAGGAGGAGGAGGAGGAGGAGGAGGAGGATCAGGACGAGAAGGATCAGGATGATGAGGTACAGGAAAGGGAGGATCAGTTGGTCAGCCACTCTACCGGTCAGCCGGTCAGCCAGTCAGTTTGTCAGTTGGTCAGCCAGTCTGCCGGTCAACCAGTCAGCGGATCAACTGGGCAGCTGGTCAGCAGGTCAACCAGTCAGCTGGTCAACGGGTCAGCCGGTCAGCCTGTCTGCCGGTCAGCCAGTCAGCAGGTCAGCCGTTGGTCAGCTAGCAATACTGGTCAGCCGGTCAGCCAGTCAGCCAGTAAACAGGTCAGCGGGTCCATTGGGCAGCCAGTCAGCCAGTCAGCCAGTCAATTGGTCAGCTGGTCAGCTTGCCAGCTCAGCCGCCGGTCAGCTGGGCAACTGGTCAGCCAGTCAACCAGTTAGCCGGTTATCATTTGGTCAGCTGGTCAGCCCGTCAGCTTGCAAGGTGGCCAACCCAGCAGCTGGTCAGCTGGTCAAGGCAGCCGGTCAGCCGGTCAGCCGGTCAGCTAGCAGTTGGTCAGGCGGCCAGCCGGTCAGCCGGTCAATTGTTTAGCCGGTCCACTGGTCAGCCGGTCAGCCGGTTAGCTGGTCAGCTGGTCAGACGGTCAGCCAGTCAGTTGGTTAGCTGGTCATCTTGTCAGCCTGTCACCTGGTCAGCTGGTCAACCAGTCAGCCGCTCAGCCAGTCAACCGGTCAGCCGGTCAACCAGTCAGCCGGTCAGCTGGTCAGCATGTCAGCTGGCCAGTTGGTCAACCTGGCTGCCGGTCAGCCGGTCAGCGCATCATTTTGCACAACTATTCCACCATCTCCCCTCCCTTCCACTAAAGAGTACCTTGTCTCCTCTTCTTCTCCAGTCCATCCTTTGCTCTTTTTACAGTGAATTTATATACATACACATGTGTATATATATATATATATATATATATATGTAAATGTTATGTTTTGTTGTTGTTCTCTGTCTCTCTTTTCCTCTCTGCCTCGGCCAGGCACCTGCGCTTACAAGCTGAGTGTCAGTGTGCTCGTGAGAATAATTCCCTGGGGGTGTTACAGTTCGGGGCCCAGGCGGGATAATATTTTTCCCAGGAGATATCGATGTTAGGATGCCTGGATCGCGTTTCGCCTGAGACATCCTGACAATCAGAGCTACGAGAGGAACGTTGGAGGGAACAATAAAGTTCGGCCTCCCCGCCTTCTGTTTCGATCCCACTGCCTTTTGTACTGTCATGTGTATCGGGAGCTCAGTCAATCAAGTCATCGCTCCTCCGAGGCTCGCGAGGTTCCAGTATGCTCCGCCTCTGAATGGTTGCGGCGCCGACAGCCTGCAAACTTTTTGCATTGCGTTCGTCCTTGCTTTTCCTTCCTTGTGCCATTTTGACTCGACAAGACGCGGCTAATCTCTTGTTCCTGGTGGTGACTCCGTGGACTTGCCCGGATACCCACTTTGAGGGCCTGCGACTTGCTTCATCAGAGGAAAAATTTAATCACATCAATCCCGTGGATAGAGATATACAAGGCGAAAGGGTGGGTGGGATGCTTATCCGGGGTTTGCGGTTAGCCAGTCACCTGGCCAGATCTCCGACGTCGTGGGAACAAGTTTCGCCCTGATTCTGATTCGATTTTTTCGGCCTCCTCGGATTTCCAGCCGGCCACACGACCGTCAATGATAACGGCTCGTGGCGAAAAGCCTGTCCCGTGGAAGGCGTTCGGACCTCTGGAGGTCCACGCTGTGAGATAATCGCGACGTCGGCATCTGGGGGGTCACTGGCGGGTCCAGTCCTGGCGCGTTCGCGCGGAGAAAGGAGGACGGGAGCAGGACGGGAGGAGGACGGGAGGAGCAACATCATCAAACGCAAGCAAACAAGCGGAAGCAAGCAAACGCAAACAAGCAATAACAAGCAATCAAGAGCCAGCGATCAAGTGCAAGCAAGCAAAGGCAAACAAGAGCAAGCAAGCAAGAGCAAGCAAGCAAGCAAGAGCAAGCAAGCGAGAACCAGCGATCAATTGCATCCAAGCCAGAGCAAGCATAGGAGTCGCCATTGGAAATAGTTCGGGGGTGCCATTGGAAATAAGGGGGTGCCATTGGAAAAAGAGGGGCGGGAGGGGGGTGCCATTGGGAATAAAGGGGGGGGGTGTCATTGGAAAAAGGGGGGGGGGCCTAAAAACCAATTGCTTATTATGAGCTAGAACTCCTATAGGGCAAGTCTATTTGTAGAACAGGGCAAGCCTCTTTGGAGAAAATGGACATGATGTGGCACGCGAGCTATCTGCTATTCCGGAAGATGAAGATATCGAGTCTGACATTGCGTCTACCAAAACCAAGATGGCCCTTATCGTATCACAAGCTGACCACGAAAGGGGCAGCGCGGGGGAAACGCCTGGGGCGAAGTGCCACAAAGCACCCGGTGATGTCATCATGGACGAGGATTCCCCAACTCAAGTTCTCGAAATAACACATAATATAATCGATGAACAACAACTTCCTGTTGAGAGCCAGGGCCTTAGACCATTTTCGATTCCGAGCGCACCCCCGCGCAGTGGTGGGGGAATATCCTTATATAGATCGCCTATAGCATCCAGGTTGCGATGCCGATCGAGAGGCAGTCTAGGATCATGTAGAGCTTCCTCCGCAGGCATCTCAGTCCAGATTGGCTGTTGAGCCAAAAACCCAGGATTTTACCCAACGGCCGAAAACGGATGCCCAGGGAAGGCACGTGGGTCAGAGGGGCCGTGTCAGCGGCCAGTGTGTGCAGGATGTTCACACGTTTGCCAGCATTGTAACCTCAATTGGTTTTGTTCCGAGTGTTATGACATGAACTAACATAGATGTCGCCATAATGGCAACAGACAGAGGCGGGGAAGATATTATCCAACGAGAAGAGATTGCGTGAAGAGTTGGCAACGCAGGTGCGCATTTTCAAGGATGAGAAGGATGAGCGTATCCGTCGAACATATACCGAGTAAAAATCCTTACGGCATGCCGCTCGACAGGCGCAACTGAGCCAACGTGTTGTTTCATAAGCATACCAAAGGTCTTTGACGGAGGCCAAACAAAACAAGAAGCGGTTTGAAGAACTAGCAGAGTTGAAGCTCCGGGAAACAAGAAGCCGAGAGGCAGGATACATGATTGCAGGAGAGGCCCGATAGCGATAGATATTGCAGAACGCTCGCCTGGCGTGAGGCGTGTGGTCAGGGTGGCCTTGGTTGTACTCCCTATTCCTTGATGAAGCGGGAGAGGCCTGATTTCGGGGGGGTCTGTTTTGAGTTGTCTTTCGAGGAAGAAAACACGCAATCAACATACACTTTGTGCGCTCCGCGCGGTACTCTTGGATCCGCGCTGGGGCCCCCGGCGGCGCCTCCGGCGCCGGAACGCGCCAGGGAGGAGGTCCAGCGCAGATCCAAGAAATCCGCGCGGAGCGCCACAAGTTTACATATGTTTATGGCGTTTTTTCTTCTTCCAGTCTTGGAGGGTTTTGAAGGTGTACTCCAGATTTCGTGATAAAAGGGAGGGGGTCACAACCCTCCCAGACGAGAAGCTTTAGACCCCCCCAGACCATCCATGAAAGGGCGGCCCCTTGCCCAGACCCCCTTCGAACCCTCCAAGACAGCTCGAATCAGACCCCCCCCACATGTGACCCACCCCCATTTGTTATGGAATCCGGAGTATCTTTTCCTGCACGTCCACTTCGGCACCGCCTGATCCCCGGGCTTCGCCCGCTCCTGGCCGCGTGAGGCCCCGCCTTCTTCCGCCCTTTCTCTGCTAATTAAAGCTGTGCGCGTCCCGCTTAGGTTCAAAAAAGTCTTGGAGGGTTCCAGGGGTTCTGGGCAGAAGGCCGCTCTTTCATGGCTGGCTTAGGGGGGTGTTTGAAACGGCCCGCCTGGCGGGTGCCCCCCCCCGCTCTGTGACGGAGTCGGGAGCTCGCTGCTCTCCCATCACAGCTGCTTCGGCTCAAATTCGAAAGTGCTGAATCCGCGGCAACGGTTGGGGGGGGGAAAGGCCCAGGGGGATGCGTTGGCCCCCCTCGTCGCCCACCCTTCGCCGATAGGGGCCCGACAGCCCACCCCGCCCAGGAGCGTGCGGATCTGCTATCGGGGGCCAATCGCCAATCCATCGGCAGTGTATCGCCGATTCCAGGTCGATGCCCCCCCCCCCACCCCACCATCCCGAGCTGATCTCCTGGCGGTTTTTTTCGGGTCGTAATTCGGGCCTCTGGCAGTCGTTCGGGACGATTTGGGCACCCCGGGAATGCTCTCGAGGCGCGGCCGTTGGCAGACATCCCGAGGCCGGAGAGCCGCCGAGAACCAGCGCAAGCGTCGCAAGCCTCGAGACACGTGTATCCCCGGACCTGGAACGTGGAACCTCGCACCTCTGGAGCCCGCTCCACCCGACCGTTGCCCCGCATCCGGGTGCCGCGGCTGTCGCCAGCGCCATGTTTCAGATCGCCCGCTGCGTCCGCCTGCTGCCCGCGGCGGCCCGCGCCACGCGAGCGGAGGCCGCGGGCGTGGCCGCCTGCCGCACGTTCTCGTCCCCGGCCCTCCAGCCGAGCAAGACGAGCGCCCCCGCAGGCCAGCAGACCTCGGCCCTCGCGAAGTTCGCCCCGGGTGCCCTCGAGAAGCGCCACGCGGGCGTGTCCGTCCTCGGCTGCGCCATCGCCATGGTCGCCGTTGGGGGCTGCGCGCAGGGCATCGGCCAGCTCTTCGCGGCCCTGGTGGTGGGCATGGCGCGCAACCCGTCCATGAAGGAGGACCTGTTCACGTATACGCTCATCGGCATGGGCTTCTTGGAGTTCCTCGCCATCGTGGTCATCTTGATCGCTGGCCTGCTCCTCTACTCCGAGTGAGAGCGCGAGCTCAGGGGTCGGAGCATCGTTTTGGCAGTGCTTGCGTAGTCTCGGTTGTGGCATTGCGTGGAGTTCTTCCGGTGATCATGCAGCCGCATCCGATCTTCATCCTCGTCCTCATCCACGCCGTTCAGTAATCTCTACGCCTCCATCTTTGCCGATGGGCATGGTGGTTCTCGGACTACCATATCAAATAGAAGGCTTTTGTTTCCCATATTCAAAGGATGGGGCTCTTGTTATTACTGTGACCGCGCGGACCTTCCTTTCACACCTCCTCCTCCCTTCTCCTCCTCCCCCTGATGACGCTCTCCCTGAGTATGATGACGACGACGATGATGATGCAGATGGCATGCTGTGGTATGTTATATTACGTTATGCTAGGTCATGTTATGTTATGCTATTCTCCCATATCCAAAGGATGGGGTTCTTGTTACGCCCCATATCCAAAGGATGGGCTTGTTGTTATTACTGTGACCGCGCGAACCTTCCTTTCACACCTCCTCCTCTCTCTCTTCCCTATACTACTCAAGAGTACCAGGATGCACTCAGAGTATGACGAGTAGGTAATGTTATTCTATGGTATGTTATGGTATGGTGTGGTATGGTATGTGATGTTAAGATATGGTATGGTGATGCTGCTGCTGCTGCTGCTGCTGCTGCTGATGATGATGATGATGATGATGATGATGATGATGATGATGGCGATGGCGATGGTGTTGATGATGATGAGCACCCCAGGGGGCCCAGATGGCGAGGATGTCTCGAGCGGTTTGCTTGTTGTGGGGGCCAGGCTCGTCTGTGTCTGCGCTCAGAGCAGATTCTCAGGATGTCTCGAGCGAGGCGCGGATTTCAGCACCCGCAATGGGGAGCCGCAAGGGAGTATTGCACGGCTTCCGTTCGCGCCGTAATGGCGGGGATGCCTCGAGCGGTTTGCCTGTTTCGGTGCCGTGACATCCTCCGCTTTCGGAACAGATTTGGAGGATGTTTCGCCCCCACGGGGGGCCAGATTTATAGGATGTCTTGAGCGGTTAGCTTCTTTTGCTGGCCAGACTCGTGGGCACGGATCCTCTTCAGGATGCCACAGGAGGCTCCAGCAGGCCCCAGGAGGCTCCAGGAGGCCACAGGAGGTACCAGGAGGTATCAGGATGCTACAGAAGGCCACAGGAGGCCCCAGGAGGCTGTAGGAGGCCCCAGAAGGCCCCAAGAGGGTCCAGGAGGCCCCAAGAGGCCCCAGGAGCAGGAGGCATCAGAAGGCCGCAAGAGTGGCTCCAATCCCATGTGTTCACGTAGGCTCCTACATATTGGGCCTCACCTAGGGCACGAATCCTTGGTGTGTTACGTATGTTTATATAGACCGCTCTTCTCCTGTGCATCCAATCCTAAGTGTTTTACGTATCTTCGTGTGTATATATATATATATATATATATATATATACGGCCTCCCATATGCGCACGAGTCTTTGGTGGTTTACAAGTGTTCCTATATATCACCCTTCCCCTGCGGCTCCTCTCCGTCGTGTTCCACGTACGTCTGCTCCTATAGACTCGGCCTCTCCTGGGGCACGAATCCACCCCAGGAGACCCCAGGAGGCTCCAGGAGGCTCCAGGAGGCCTCAGGAGGCCACAGGAGGCCCCAGGAGGCCACAGGAAGGCCCAAGAGGCCCCAGGAGGCGGGGGGCTCCAGGAGGCCCCAGGAAGCCCCAGGAGGTTTCAAGAGGCCCCAGGAGGCCCCAGGCTCATGCGCAGAGACGCGCTCGTACTACTGAGACTCATTCACGCTCCAACTCATCCGCAGTTAGATCCACTCTTAGACCGTCACCACTCAAGCCTGTTCATATTCGAAAACCCTTGCGCCTAGACGCTCACGGCGGACAGGTCCATGTTAACAGATGCACACATGGGGAGCTCCACGCAGTGAATAATTATTGTGACCGCGCGGGCTTCCTCTCACGCTTCCTTCTCCCTTCTCCTCCTGCCCCTGATCACGCTCCTCCTGAGTAGGATGACGACGATGATGATGATGCTGATGATGATGATGATGATGCAGATGAGGAATGAGGATGGAAACTGATTATGATGCTGATGACGATGGTTTCGATGCTGATGGATGGTTGTGATGATGATGGTGATGGTGGTGATGATGATGCTGCGGCTAACGATTATGATGATGCTAATGATGATGATGATGGTTGTGATGATGATGCTGATGATAATGACGATGATGCTGATGATGATGCTGCTGCTGCTGATGATGATGATGTCGCTGCTGCTGCTGATTATGATGATGCTGATGATGATGATGATGATGATGATGATGATGATGATGATGATGATGATGATGGTGCTGATGGCGGAACACATGCTGAGGATGTCTCCAGCGAGGCGCGGGTTTCAGCACCCCAAAGGGGGAGCCGCCAGGGGGTATTGCACGACTTCCGTTCGCGCCAAAATGGAGGGGATGTCTCGAGCGGTTTGCCTGTTTCGGTGCAGCAACATCCTTCGCTTTCGGAGCAAATTCTGAGAATGTCTCGAACTGGGCGCGGGTGTCAGCACCCCCAAGGGTGAGCCGCCAGGGGGTATTGCACGGCTTCCGTTCGCGCCAAAATGGCGGGGATGCCTTGAGCGGTTTGCCTGATGCGGTGCCGCAATATCCTTCGTTGTCGGAGCAGATTTGGAGGATGTCTCTAGCGAGGGGCTCATTTTCGCCCCCAAGGAGGGCCAGATTTTGAGGAACTCTCGATCGGTTTGCTTGTTTTGGTGGCCAGACTCGTGGGCACATATTCTCCCAAGATGCCACAGGAGGCTCCAGCAGGTTTCAGGAGGCCCCAGGAGGCCACAGGAGTTCCCAGGAGGCATCACGAGGCCACAGGAGATTCAAGAGGCCACAGGATGTCCCAAGAGGCTCCAGGAGACCCCAGGAAGCTCCAGGAGGCCTCAGGAGGCTCCAGGATGCTCCAGGAGGCCTCAGGAGGCCACAGGAGGCCCCTGGAGGCCACATGAAGCGCCAGGAGGCACCAGGAGGCCCCGGATGGCAACAGGAGGCCCCGAGAGGCCCCAGGAGCAGGAGGCATCAGAAAGCCACAGTGGTGGGTCCAATCCATTGTGTTGTACGTATGCTCCTATAGTCTGGGCCTTACCTGGAGCACGAACTTTTGATGTTACACGTATGTTTCTACATATTGTCCTTCTCCTGTGTATCCAATCCTGAATGTTTTACGTATGTTCCTATAGATTGGGCCGCACCTGGGGCACTCGTCCTAGGCGTCTTACGTGTGTTCCTCCTCCTGCAGCTACAATCCACAATGTTTTATGTACGTCTATAGATTGGGCCTCTCCTGGGGCACGAATCCTCCCCAGGAGATCCCAGGAGGCTCCAGGAGGCCCCCAGGAGGCCACACGAGGCCCCAGTAGGCTTCAGGAGGCCACAGGAAGCCCCAAGAGGCCCCAGGAGGCCCCAAGAGGCTCCAGGAGGCCCCAGGAAGCCCCAGGAGGTTTCAAGAGGCCCCAGGAGGCCCCAGGCTCATGCGCAGAGGCGCTCGTACTACTGAGACGCATTCGCACTCCAACCCATTCACAGTTAGATTTGCTCCCAGACCGTCAATGCTCGAGCCCTTTGATATTCTAAAGTTCTTCCGCCTGGACACTCACGGCGGACGGGTCCATGCTAATATATGCACATATGGGGAGCCCCACGCAGTGAATAATTATTACTCCGACCGTGCCGAGGACCCACCCATCCACTCACCTCCTTCCCCCTCCTCCTCCTCCTGCTCTTTCTCACTCAGCGTCACACTCAGGTTATGATGATGATGATGATGATGATGATGATGCTGATGATGATGATGATGACGATGGTGATGATTGTATGATTGTTATCATGATGATGATGATGATGATGATGATGACGATGCCGATGACGATGAGGATGACGACGACGGCGACGATGATGATGATGATGCTGCTGATGCTGATGCTAGTGGATGCTGTCACTGATGGTAGATTGTGACGATGCCGATGGTGATGCTGCTGATGAGGATGGTGAATGGTGATGCTGACCAATATGATGATGATGATGTTGACGATGATGATGACGATGATGATGCTGCTGCTGATGAGGGTGAAACAGATGGTGGTGTTGTTGATGATGATGACAACAATGGTGCTGCTGACGGTGATGATGATGACAACGATGATGATGCTGATGATGATGATGACGATGATGATGATGATGATGATGATGATGATGACAATGATGTCGGTGATGATGCTGCCGCTGCCGCTGCCGATGATGATGATGATGATGATGATGATGATGATGATGATGATGATGATGATGATGATGATGATGATGATCCTTCTCCGTTCGTGCACTCCTTCGTTCGTGCACAGATGACGGGGATGCCTCGAGCCGTTTGCTTTTTTCGCCATCCGACATCATCCGCTTTTGCAGCAGACTTTGAGGATGTCTCGAGCGAGGCGCCGGTTTTCGCACCTCCCAGGGGAGCCGCCAGGGGGTATTGCAGTCTTCCGTTCGCGCCCAGATTGCGGGGACTTCTCGAGCGGTTTGCCTGTTTCACCACCCGACATCATCCGCTTTCGGAGCAGATTTTGAGGATGTCTAGGGCGAGGCGCTGGTTTTCGCACCCCAGGGGGCCCAGATTGCGATGATGTCTCGGGCGGGTGTTTTGATGGCCAGATTCGTCTGCGTTCAGAGCAGATTCTGAGGATGTCTCGGGTGAGGCGCTGGTTTCTGCACCTCAAGGGGCCCAGATTGCGAGGACGTGTCAGATTTCTGTATGCTCAAACTCACCCGTGCTCAGATTCATTCATATTCAGCTTAGTACTCATCATGCTCATACTCAGATTCGCTCACACGCAGACTTACGCACACTCAGACTCTCTCATACTTAGACCCACCCACCCGTAGACTCACTCGTAGTCAGACTCACTCGTACTCAGACCCACTCAGACTCAGACTCATACTCATCATACTCGTACTTCGACTCACTCTCGCTCAGACTTACTCACACCTAGAATCATTCACGCTCAGACCTATCCACCGTCAGATTCTGTCGTAGTCAGACTCACTCGTACTCAGACCCATTCAGACTCAGACTCGTAATCATTATACTCATACTCAGGTTCACTCACACCCAGACTTGCCCATACTCAGACTCACTCACACCCAGCTTCGCTCGTATGCAGATTTACGCATTCTCAGACCCACTCGTACTCAGAGTCTCTCATACCTGGACTCACTGACACTTACACTCAACCGTACCCGGGAGCATTTATCTTCAGATTCACTCGCGCTCAGATCACTAATGTTCAGATTCACTCAGTCTCCTCCCCTTTGTGGTCCAATGCCCCCTCGCTCTTTCACGTGTGCTTGCCTCGTCTCTCCTGGGAGATGCCCACTGAAGTCACTGAAGGCGTCGCTGTCGCCGTCGTCGGTGACGCGCCCGTCGTCCACGCCGACTCGCCCGTCGTACACGCCGACTCGCGAGAAGCAACAGGAATATGAGATGCACATATGGAAAGCTCCACGCAGTGACTCATTTTTCTTGTATCCCCCCCGACCGTTGAGACTATCGCCCACCGTTTCGGTCAGCCTTGCAGCGCTGGGGAACCGAGGCGGCCTTTGGAGAGGCTCAGGCGTAGTGCTGCCCGCTGTTCTCTCGAAGCCATCGCGGAAGCGGCCTTCCTGCCTGCCTGCAAGTCTGGCTGCCTGTGTGCCCGTGGTGCTCGCCTGCCTGTTTGCCTGCCTGTCACCACCCACCAAACCATCCCAACCCAACCCGAAGGCTTCAATTTGCCCTCCATTTCCAGTGGGGGGGGGGTCGGGGAACATCGAAACAACACATGTGAAACCCGTACCCCCCCACCCGAAATTCGGGTCTTCGGGTTGGGTTGGGGTGGTCTGGTATATACTCAGCCTGCCTGCCTGCCTGCCTGCCTGCCTGGCCGTCTGCCTGCCTGTAGTGTCCCCATGCAAGCATCGCGCCCCTCTTCGGCGGCGCTCTGGCCTGCGGCTCCTCCTCCGCCTCCTCGCTCCTCCTCCTCCTCCTCCTCCTCCTCCTCCTCCTCCTCCTCCTCTCCTCCTCCTCCCCCGCCTCCTCCTCCTCCTCCTCCTCCTCCTCCTCCTCCTCCTCCTCCTCCTCCTCCTCCTCCTCCTCCTCCTCCTCCTCCTCCCCCCCTCCTCCTCCTCCGCCTCCTCCTCCTCCTCCTCCTCCTCCTCCACATGTCTCCTCCGTCCGTCCTCCCTCCTCCCCGTGCCCCCCTCCGCTCTTCGGTGGCCCTGTGCTTGCGCTCACAGGAGCTGGTAACACGGCACACGGCACACAGCACCAACTCTGTCTCCAGACTGGGGCGCCAGGCGCACTCAGAAGCTGTTTTCAACTACACGAGGCGAACACAGCGTCACGCTATCGACATGACGACGGACATGACATACTTGAAGCACCAATCGCACGCGATGCCCTGACAACTTGACAACCTTGGGCATGACATTGAGGCATCAGGGCGCCACATTGAGGGCCTCAAGGTGCCCCCCAAACGTCAGCCCAGCGAAGAACCAAACCATGTGCAGCTGCGAGTGACGCAGTTGTGCGTATCGTCTTCGGTGGAACTTCCCGTGGGGCCATCTAACGTGTGGGGTGTGCGCCAGCATTGGTGGAGCGGCCGCATGTGGACCGTGCCACTGGGGCCTTCGGTGGAGCTCCAACTGGGGCCACGAAGCGTGTGATGGGTGTGCCAGCATTGGTAGGGCGGCCGCAAGTGGACGGTGCACTGGGGCCTTCGGTGGAGCTCCCCATGGGGCCATGAAGCGTGCGAGGAGCGTTCCAGAATGGCATGACGACGCGGGCGCCAGCACTTTGGGCCTTAGGTGGGGCTCCCTATGGGGCCACGAAGCGTGTGAGGGGTGCGTCGAAATTGTATGGAGACGGGATGCGGGCGCAGGCACTGGGGTCTCAAGGTGGAGCTCCCTGTGGGGCCACGAAGCGTGCGAGGGGTGCGCCGAGATGATGTGGAGACTGTATGCGGGTGCAAGCAATGGGGCCTTAGGTGGAGCTCCCTATGGGGCCACGAAGCGTGTGAGGGGTGTGCCAGAATGGTGTGGAGACGGCATGCCTTTTGGGCCACGGAGCGTGTGATGGGTGTGCCGAAGTGGTTTGGAGAAGGCATGAGGGCGCAACCACTGGTGCCTTCAGTGGAGCTCCCTGTGGGGCCACGGAACGTGTGAGGGGTGCGCCGAGACGGTGTGGAGACGATATGCGGGCGCATGCAATGGGGCCTTAGGTGGAGCTCCCTCTTGGGCCACAATACGTTTGATGGGTGCGTCGGAATTCTGTGGAGACGGCATGCAGGCGCAAGCACTGGGGCCGTAGGTGGAGCTCCCTATGGGGCCACGAAGCGTGTGAGGGGTGTGCCGTGCGGAGAAGGCATGCGGGCGCAACCACTGGGGCCTTAGGTGGGGCCCCCTCGGGGCCACAAACCGTGTGAGAGATGCGCCGAAATAGACATGCGAAGGGCAGAGGCAGGTATGGTATGAGGGAGGATGGGGTTCGATTCGGTTCGGCTCTCCTCGGAAACAAGGTGCACGACATCGTCAGCCGGGGGGGTGCGCAACTAATGAGTGGCACAGCCCAGGGCGCCCGCTTTTGCGGGCTCGTTTTACCGCAGGGTCATGAACCCCACGATAAAGAAAGATGAAGGAATCTAGAGAGACGAGAAGTCTCTTGACTGAAAAAGTGTCGTATCCCCCCTCCCATCCTCTTCCTCCAGTTACCCACCCCCCTCCTCGAAGCCGTCGCAGACGGTGTGCCCAGCAGCGCCAGGATCGCGCCGATGTCCGCCCGCGGCGGCGGGTGGGCGGCAGTGGGGGGGGAGGGGACAAGAGAGGAGAAGAGACAGGAACAGCTGACGGATCCTAATCTCGAAGCTCTTCAAAAAGCAAACAGCACAGGGTACTATTGACAAGCCGAACGACAACCATTCAAGATAAATCGGAATACCACCCCCCCCACCTTCGACATACATAATACTAAGAGACCCCCTCCTCCAGGCTACGAGTTGCTCACAACTGCTGCGACAAACCATCTGTGAAGATCACTCTGCACAAGGGCTGAAGCAACAGGAGTCTGGATCTCATTGGATTGACGGCTAAAGAGTCCGTCCAAACATACTGGGATACTACGTGCTGCTCTCTCTCTGGCACGTCTTCTGGCCAACGCCTGCGACCTGTTGGCCGAAATGCGGGCCACAATCTCTGGGGGAAGAGAGGGAGGCTCAGGAGGCGGGGGAGGTTATGTAACCGGCTGACTCTCAAAAAGGCCCTAGTACCCTGTGAGGAGGCTACGGCAACTGAGTGCGTACCTTCGAGTTCCTCAAACTCCGTCGGGACTCGTACCTCCTCAGAATCAAGAACTCTGGAAATGCGTGCAAATCCTGATGCTTTGCTGCTTCTCTGCTGCTGCTTACTCCGAGCACCGCCTGAGCACACAACCGACCCATCAGCATAATCGATAACAGCACTCAGACAAAACTGCAATTCTGCACATTCTCCCTTCTCCTCCTCCAACACATCGAACAATGCCGACTGGCCAAGAAGGGATGGAAGGAGTGAGTCGAGCATGGCAGACGCGATAACTGAGCAGAGCCTGGGAGGATCGAATCTCTTGGGTGCGCTTCTCGCTTGAGCTCTGGGTCCCATCCTGCCAGGGGGGGGACACCCCTTTCCATGAGAGCAAAGCACTCCTCCAGGGGTGTCCCTAAACTTCGACGCCAGCGATGGGAGCCTCACACCAAGAAGCCCCGTAGGGGCCCTCCCATCTTGCCCAGACTCGCACAGATCAAACGCAGTAAAACTAGAATATTCTATTGCCAAGAGATCCTCGACTTGGAGCAAGTGCCAACTAGGAACACATCTGGGTTCCCACACCGGTGGGGCTGGATGCTCGAGCCACCCTGCGCTTGTGCAACTGCCATTGAGCACAACAGCTCCACCTGTGCCTGAAACAAGTCATTGGCAACCGAAACCTGGAGACGATGTGCAGAGCGCATGCCTGTGATTCCCCACGGTGCCTGCCACGAGCGTAGCGGCGTGGGACCTCCTTCCCTCCACCTGGCAACAGAAAAGTCTCGCAAGGAGGTCCTCCTCCCACCGCAACGATGCGACCAGCCTTGATATGCCTAATTCAAGTCTGCACAGTCCCCGAGCGTGTGAGATTCCCTTTGACTTGATCAAGGAAATATCGATTGACAAAGCAGTAAGCTCGAGGAAAACTCGACCGCATGCTGCACGTCACCATCCCTGCGCAAACCACAGAAAAAAGACTAGCAATAAAGACTTGTCTCCTGATGAGCCTCCGATGGGCCGAAACGGCAAGGGGCCCCGTAAACCCTGCAGGCTCAAAGGGCCACTCAATCTCTGAAGGCAAGGGATCATGTTCATCTGGGGCCTCTTCCCCAATAAGGTTATTGATGACCTGTCGGCTCCAACCTGTTCAAACCTGCACTGTTTCATAAATAAACTTGGTGGCCTCGGCCGGGGGATCATTGGCATGAGCTGCCATCGCATTCTCAGGGAGGGGTTCAGGAAGGGTACGCGACGGGAACGTGGAGTAGGAATGCGACCTCCCCTGCCGAGTCAACTCCTGGTCTTGCCGTCGCTCTAGGGCCGTCATGGCCTCTCGTTCAATAACTGACATGGGCTTGATGTGGTGAAGATAGTAGACCAGGCAAGATGGCCTCCAAGACGCAACATGCCTTAGTCAAAGACTGCGTGACGAGCAACATTTAAGGCATGCTGCGCACCAGTCCGTTGAGACTCGAGCCCTCGCAAAGTCTATGTACGAAAAGTGGTTCGTACGTAGGTGCGCGTCAAGAAATCGTACCGTGAAGAATGTGGCTGGGCAAAACATGACACCGCAGCTGATCCTCGGACGGGCGAGCCACTGGAAGATCCCTGCGCGGCGGCAGACCTGCAAGCGTCAGATCCGCCAGCACACGTCTCTCCCATGCTCTAGCGTTGACGCCCCTTTTTAAACGACCTGCTGCCGCACTTAGAGCCTCCTTGAGCGTTCTCTTCCACGCGGTGGGGGACCTCGACACCTCCTTCGCCCAAGGAACAGGCTCGAAGCTTGGCAGAGGCCAGTCGGCAAACTTGGAATGCGCCGTCCTCAGCCACGCCATGTCATCGAGAATCGTGCCACCAACTTCTCTTGAACACTTGAAAGTCCGACTGCAAAAGTGTTTTTAGTGGCTCTGGGCATTGTGACCCACTTGCCCAAACAACCTGAGGCGTGAAACACGCAGGAGGGAGGAGGCTAACGGTCGCTCTGCTGCTGCCATTGTGGCTCTATCCGTAGGACCCTCTTTCTCTTAATGGGGCATGCGTATGATCGAGTGGTATCTGCGAGCACATTGCGCTTGAACTCTGGCCCAAACTGATTTGAGAAGCGAATCCCACGATCCCGAAGCGTACATGGCAGCATTGAGCGAAGGGCAGTCGAGACAGACGAACTTCGGCGTCATGTCCTTGCCAGGAGACCTGACAATCGCCTTGCGCAGTGTCTTCATCGCCCCGCTAGCTTCACGGTCCCTGTAAGTAATTTCGGGCCCTCGGGATCCCTTGTAGTCTGAAACAGACCCGAGGTAAAGGGAGGATCGGACCACGGCAATCTCATTACCTCCGCAAACACGTCCAGGAACGGAAACGGTGTGATCAGGATCCGAAGAACAGGTTTTAAACGGAAGGTCGGAGCTCTTCGTCCTCTCACATCCATGAGAATCTCCGTCTTGCCGATCTCAAGATGAGGGGCCAAACCTGCAGGAGCAAATGCATTGATAACACTGCGGGGGAAGTCAGGGAGAGCATCTCTGAACTGCTCGAAATCCGCCATCAGAACAAATGTCGAATCATCAGCATACACGAGTCCTGGAAAGTCTACCTTTGTATCTATGACTCCTGGCTGGAACCAGTCCTTGTTTTTTGGAAACTGAAGTCGAAGGCCCTCATGGGCCAACTGCGTGGAAACTTTGGCCGTAACCTCAGCAATGACAAAGATGAGCACTGCGTCCCCGAACGGGGCACCTGGCCTAGTCCCCTGATGCGTAATAGCTATTGACTCTGCCCCTGGATCCTGGAACCGTCCCATGCGGAAAACTTCTTGCACCATAGCAACATAGTGCTGGCTTAGACCGTGTCTATGGAGCAGCGGTAAGTCCCTCAGTCTCTCACGCAACATTGGCAAATGAGCAGCGGGCAGGCCTGCCGTACGCATAAGAGCTAGCACCGATGCTTCCGAGGTGCCTGTTGCCAGTGCCATGTCTCGTATGCGCGAGTAAGAGGCATTCGCAGCATCCACGAGTAGGAATGCAATGCATCTCTTCTCTGCCATCGCCGTGCCATGCAAGGGCCCGAGCCGCAAGAATCGCCGTGGGCGTGCCGCGTCCAGGGATGCAGGCAAACTGATGGCTTCCAACAGGCACCGTGAGCGCAGGAACCATGCGCGAACGCAAACATTTTTTTGATCTGCGGGGCGAGAGCGAACCTCTTCCGCTAAAACCTAGGCGGGCTACGCACAGCTTTAATTAGGGAGACAGGGCACAGGAAGGCGGGGCCTCAGGCGGCCGGAGTGGGCCGAACGCAAACATGAATGGTATTTTTTGCCGATGTGCAATTCTACCATTACAGAGCGCGACGCGGCCGTGTGATAAAGGTCACCTCTCCCCCTGGGGGATCTGGGGGAGGTCGCCGCCCTTCCACGGAACTGGTTCCGAGAGCAGCATCGCGCTTTTGAGAACGAGGGGGAAGTATGCATGGCCCGAAACCTTGGCACAGGCCCGAACAAAGGCTCCGTGGAGGCCATCTGGCCCAGCAGCTGCGGCGTCAGTATTGCGAAGCGCCTGCTCAAACGCAAGTAATGACGGCGCGTCCTCCCGCGATCTGTCGCGCTGCGAGGAGGCCGTAGGCCGATCAACAATCGCGGAGCCGAAAAGAGACGGGGGGACCGCTGCTGCCAACTCCTGCGCTGCGAAGTGATCCATCCACCCCTGATGCGCCATGGCAACTGTGGGGGCAAAAGGCCCGTCTGGCCACTCGACCGAAGGAAGGATCCTGTGCCGCTTATGCTTTTTGCCTGGCGCGCCGAGCGCCTGGAGAGCAGCATGGGCCTTGGGAATACACAGCCGTGACAAAAGTTTCTTCAATTTGCTATGATGAAGATCTCTCCCATCCCCCTCAAGATTCCTAACATGACATGATGCTGGGATCATTCGGCGGAGTAGTTTCCGATCCCAGAGACGTTAATAGCTCTGTTACCCCAAAGCGGGATCGGAAACTACTCCGCGCCAAACCATATAAGTTATCGAGCGGGATGCGATTGCGCGCGGAGCAGTTTTAATAAAAATCTACTCCGAACTACTCCGCACGAGCGCGCCATTCCAAAAGGCAGAGTGAAAGACACTTTCGCCACGGCGCTGCAGTCTCCAGCGGAACACGAGTCCGCGAAGCCTCCCGCGCAGTGCGCTGCAGCTCGTCGGCCGCATCCCGCGCGGCGCCGCGATCGACCCCCGGGACCGGAGGGCCCGAGGACCGAGAGGCAGAGCGAGCGCGTGGCCAGAAGCCCGGCCACCGTCCGGAGCCGGGCCCAGGCGGCGGCTCCTCGGCCGGGTGCCACCGGCGTGATGAGAAAGGAGGCGGCAGCGCAGTCCACCGCGGCAGCCCGAGCAAGGCTTCATTCTGTATCTGGATCTTCTCTGCCATCTCGTCTTCAGAGCTGGAAGCGGATCTTATTTCATTCTGCATCTGGGTCTTCTTCGGCAGCCGGAACATACACAGTGACAGTGGCGGGCCGTTTTTCAATCCCAGGACTTTTCGAGGGCCGGGGACGACGCTGGGGTGGTGTGGTGTATATTTTTTCCTCGATGTCCCGGGGAAAACGAAACATGTATACACCAGGATCCCGTATACACCAGGATCCGCGTTCCTGTGCGAATTTCAGCGCAGGGTCGGAAACAGCGTCGGTGTATAGAGCTCGTTTCCCTAAAATTCATGTTGTATCTGGATCATCTCTTCCATCTCAGCTTCAGAGCTGAAGCGGCAGTAGAATGCGCCCGCTGTGAAATCCCACCCAGCTGGGCGCGCGGGTGCAGAAAAGGGTTTGGGAACGAATGAAGAGAGGAGTGCTATGTTATGACATGTTCGACCTGACCTCCGCCACCCTCTTCCGTTCACGAAGCACTTTACCCGAGAGGCCCTTGCAGGTGGCGGGAAGAGAGAAGAGAGAGGAAGGAGGTCTAGGATCCCCCGATTTGGGCCATCTAACGTGCCTCCAGCAGCACAGCGCAATTCGCATGCTCAACCGCTGGCCATCCAAACGAAGCTGTCGTAGGGAGCGACGCGTGACGTGCAAAGCTTTGGGCTGTCGGTCGGTGGCAGGGGGATGCCCTGATCTCTTAAGACGGGTCGACCTACAAAAACTCAACCATGCCTTGTCTGACAATCTCGTTAACCATCTTACACTGCTGGGAGGGGGGGGCGCTCCAACTGGGATGAGGACGCTGCTCCATGTATTGCTCAAACTTCTGTTGAATAACGGGGTCCTGCAGCTTACTCCTGTCTAACCTAGGCTTGCCACTAACAGTCCCATGGTAGTTGCGCAAGGATGGCATATTGATCTGAAAGTCCATCTGCGCGAGCATGTGATGTGGTTTTTTGACCGCAAGATCAATCTCCTCATTCACGCAGGGATTAGCCACAGCGTGTTTCGCGGAACGCGGAACACAAATGTAGCCCAACCCGCGTGTGGGGAATATCCTTGAGGAGGCATCCACGTCTTAGCCTTGAGCGGGTTGCCAAAAAAAGGTGGAGGGAGCAAATGCGGCCACCGCAATCGGACACTTGTGGAAGCATGCTCCGTTGACATGTGAATATTCTCTCTCTCTCTCTCTCAGCTGCAAGCGGTCCGATCGAACGCGGCTCTTTCGATCCGACTGCAGCATTGGCGTCCACGAGAACAATCGCTAATCGTGTATGCACAAGAGCTCCTGACACAACCGACTCGAACTAATTCCACCACTCTTGAATCTCCGAGTTGGGCTTTTTCGTGTGCGGGGCGTGTCCCACGCAGAACGTGAACGACGCATCCCCAACAAGATTAGTGGCCAACATGGCGGGGGTAGCAAAAAAGGCCGTGACCTTATCTCTAGTAACACAGCTCGAATCTAACGAAGGCGCGATAAACGGGCATTTCGCCGAGTCCACAGCGAACATCCGTGAGTAGTATGCTCAGTCCTAGGGCCGTGCAAGACAAGGTACTCCCCAATCTGCGCCCATCATTCCCTCGGCATTCTCGGCTCTACCGTCCCCGCAGTGTCCAGTCTTTGCTTGGCAAACTGAGCAGCCGACATGCGAGGGCGGCCTGTAGCGAAAGGACCGATCCTCTTAGGCGGTCCTTGCCTAGACGCCTGCAGAGACAGAACATTAGCATGCGCCGCGCGAAACCGCGCCTCGCATCCCTGGACAGGTTTGGATTTGATCTTATCCGACGAGCAAGGCATGTGAACCTCTCCTAACTCATGCAACCATGGTGGGGACCTCTAATTTTGGGCAGGGGCGGCAGTAGCAATAGTCAGCAGTGTCGCGGGGGAAACTGCCCCCCCTCGACACGCCCCAGCTTTTCGATCCACGCCCATTCCGCAGCACGAGGGAACGTGATCCACGATTCCCAAGGACAGACGTCTGGGGGGACGACAACTCCAAGAATAGCAAGAGCCGCAAGTGAACCCACGAACTCGTTCATAGGATCTCCTTCGTGAGATCTGACGCGAGAGAAACCAATATTGCGCTCAACCTGCGAAAAAAAAGACAAGGGGGGCGCGTGGCACTGACGTGGCCGTTAAGCACAGGCATATTTGAATATTCCCCCCGACGCCTGTGCAACCAATAGGTTGTCGATGAAAAAGGGGTAGCTTGCAACATTTGCCTGACAAGCCCAAGATGACGCCCAGACAAGAGCGACAATCTCTGCCCAAAGGCTTCGAATGGGGGGGAAGGTATGCCACAACCAACAACCTCAAGCATGCCAGCCAGGAAACCTCCAAGACATCTATTTCCATCATCTGTCTCAACAACAGCTGCAAATGTCCGGGCTGGGGGGGCTCGAGGGACCTCCCGAACCATCTGTATGGAAGGAAACCCGAAACTTGAAAAGAAGAGCTTATCCAGGGGAGGAAGGCGCTAAGATGCTCAACCGGGGCAGCTAAGAGCAACCTTTCCAGTGTCTTCCACTCTTGATCGAGCTGCAGTCCCCAAGGTACCTTGCTGGCCGTCGCTAAGGCCCCCCCCGCATCTGGACACGACGACCTTAGCGTGCGATGTAAAGGCTGTCCACTCTCGTCGAGGGTATCAATATCCTGATCAACGGAAGTGGGCGGCAACGCTATCCCTGCGGGTCTTCTCTGGCGGGCTGTTCCTGTCCTGATTCCTCGTGTGCCTCCTCTCCTGCGCGCCCACCGCGCGGCGACCCGACGGGCCGCTCTCGGCGAGCCTTCGCTCGTCATGACTGGGCGGCCTCTCGGCGCCGACTGCGCAGGGTGCGGGGCAGCATGACCTGGAGGAGGGGGCGCCTGGACTAGGTGAGTGCCAGATCCAGGGGCGGCCGCTGCCTGTGCAGCAGCCGACTCTCCAGAGGACACCGCTGCTTGATGCTGTGCAGTCCCCGCTGCAGGGATGGGCGCTGCCCGAGGGGTCATGGCCAGAACTGGGGCCTGGTGCCTCGCGCTGACTCCCGCGGTCTGCCGCGAGAGTTTGGACGCATGCGCGTCGACGCCGGGCTGGTACGCTGTCGGCGCATTGCTCATGGTCACGAGTTGGTCCCGAATCGCTGCTGAGTCTGGGGCCCGAGATGTGCTGCCTGGCGTCTGCGGGGGGGGGGGGGGGGCGCCTGCTGGGCCCCTCTCGGCGGGGGCCCCCCTTGGGGCTCCACGCGCATGGGCTGCTGGGCAGTCCTTCTCCGGGGTCCTGCGGGCAAGGGCTCTGACGTCGGCTCCCCCGATTCTGTACCCTCCGCTGTGCTCTCTGGCCCGTCTTCGTCGACCTCCAGAAGTGCGCGCTCGTGCCGACGAACCCACTCCTCTGCCGTGCCCCGCTCTTGCTGCAGCTGCTCTAACTCCTGCTCCAACCTGGTGATGTTGGTATTGGTTTGCTCCAGCCTTGCCCGCGGCCTCGAAAGAGCTGTAGACTGTCTGTCGTGCTGATCCTGCCACGGTCTGCACATATTGATGGCCGTGTGGACTACACCGAGCCACTCTCTCTCGTCCTCTGAGCTCTCGTTGTTTTCGTCCTTCATCCTGATCGACGCAGCGAGCGTCTTCAACTCCTGTCGTCGCTTGTCAATCTACTGCTTTCTCTCCGTAGCCGTCGCCGTAGATGGCAGGTCCCCTGGATATCTGAAATGATGCCGAGCAGTTCATGGAAGAGCTGGAAGGATGCCCAACGGCTGCCGATCCTCCTCCTCCTCGTCGTTCTCTGCAAACGGCGCGGCGGGGCTGCTCTGACGCCTCGGTCCCCTCTGGCGACGTGCTGCTCCCTCGTGCTGCTTGTCCTCGTGCGGATGAGTCTGACGCACCCACGGGTCGCGCACAACGCCGCCAGCAGAAGCCTTGCCACCGCCGTCCTTGCCACCACGAGTCTGCTGCCTGCCGCGTGCTCACGAATATTCCTGATGCGCAGCAGAGCAGGACCGACACGTAGACCTTTCGAGAAAATTGAAGGTACCGCATTCCTCACAATTCCAAGTACTCATGGAATGCGCCGAATGATGCTGAGATAGTCTTGTCAGAGCGACGTCCAACCGTGAACAAAGACTCCAGTCAGACTGCCTCTCACTAGCTGCTGCAAGCCTCAGCAGCAACCTGTCGTCGGCCCGACGATAACGAGCACGACGATGGGCGGCAGTCTCTCTGGGGGAGGCCTCTGCCGTGGGCGAAATCTCGCGGCTGGCCGAGCGGGGCTGGCGCGCTAGGCTTCAGCCTCTCGGAGACAAGAAAGACTGAGGGCGAGTGAACGAGAAATCACTGCAATGAAGACGCACCGCCAGGAAGTGTCTCCGACGGCCCGAGCCTTGGAGGAGGGGGAAGAGGGAGGAGGGAGGAGGAGAGGAGAGGAGAGGAGAGGAGAGGAGAGGAGAGGATGCGGGACGATGCGTATTCAAGACGAGCACCCAACACCACATGATAGTCGGGAAATCGCGGTAAAGCAAACATTATAGCCGACAACTTCACACGACCGCATTTGCAAGGACTGGTCTGCCGCTGACTTGCTGCCGAAGTCTTCGACCCTAATTTGGGGCTGGCGCAAGAGTTGGCACTGGCTACCACGATTAGCGTTATGCTGGTGATGCGTAATGCCAGCCTTGACGCGTTCGTTAGACGCAAGGGGCATATTCTACCGAGGGCTTTAATACCCTGCTTACGAGTCTCGGCGCGCAGGGTATCAGTCGATGATGCCAGCAATCATTCAAGCAGTGCGATGTTATGCCCAGCTGCCTGTCGCACGTGCTCCGTGTGTTTCTCAGGACCATCCCATGATCACAAGCACGTATGGTGCGGTGTCGTACTTCCTTCCTCGAGCAGGTGCAGCCAGTGCTTGCGCAGAGAAGCGGTTGCACGTCTGGGCTAGAATTGCCCCAGCTCGCACTGCAGCCAGCAGCGGCAAGCATAGCCAACAGGAAGCAACGGCGGCAGGAAGCAGAAGCACGAATGTAGCAGGTATCGCAGGTACGCGGCATCAACTGGCATCAATCAGCATGTGCCGGAGCACGCAGCAGTGCCAGCCGGCACCAAGAAGCAGCGCCCGGCGGCCAACCCAGCCTGCAGCGGCGCGGAAAAACAACACGTATGCGGGTGGATAAGTCGCCGCAGCAAGCAGCACCGATCATGAGAAACCGGCAGCGAGCGGACGGAGAAGTAATGCTTCAAGCAAAGCAGAATTCAGGCGATATTGTCAGGTCGCCAGACTAGCAAACCTTGCAAGCAGGACAGCAGCCGAGCAGACAGATAGGCAAACGATCTTCACTCTTGCATGAGATTTTGCTTTCGTGGGCGCTATTCGACGGGTCAACCTTCGCCAGTTACAGTGAAATCAGCGCGTGTGCGAGAAGTGTGACCAGTGGCAGCAAGCTTTGTCGCTGCCGAGTCTTCTACAGCATGGGAAGACTGAGCCACACCTCGTAACCCCTACTGTAAGGGTGAATATGCATTCATAGATGGGAGTTTGCTCCCTCCATGATTTCTGTCTTCGACGGGCACTTTCGTTTTCTCCCTTCCTTTCGGCCCCATTGATGGAATGGGCTCTGAGAAGTCTCTGAGCCGAACGAGCTCGCCAAGGCAAGGTCGTGGAACATTGGCCTTTTGGATGCAGCTTGCTGTTGGGGGCAAGAACAGGCCCAAAGGTGGCGGCACCAGATTTTTGAGCCGAGGAGATGACGAGGGCTCGGCGAGAGGTCGATGATGACGATGATAATGGTGGTGATGATATAACTGGTGATGCAGATGGCTCCTGATGCTGCTGCTGATGATGATGCTGATGCTGCTGCTGCTGATGATGATGATGTTGTTGATGATGATGATGTTGATGATGATGATGATGATGATGATGATGATGATGATGATGATGATGATGATGATGATAATGATGATGATGGCGACGACGGTGGTGCTGTTGGTGGTGGTGGTGGTGATGGTGATGCTGACGGGTCTCTGGAGGTGCCTTGAGGCCTGTAGAGTCCCGGGGCTCCGAGAGTTCCGCGGAGACGCCGCTGGAGGTCCTTGGAAAACATCTGGAGCCCTTGGGCGTTTCGAACAGGTCCCAAATCGTCCAACAGGCCAGGCCTCGATTGGGAAGGTGGCACGGTGAAGGCATTGGCTAAGGCACCACTGGATAAAGGAGTCCAGGGTCCGGAAGCCGGTGGAGCGCCAATCGTGGATGGGCCACGGACGTCGCCGCCGCCCTGGTCAGAGGAGGCATCCTCCAGGGTCTGCGTCCTCCTGGGCACGCTCCTCGACCAACGCCCCTGCCGTAGCGAGAGCGCTCCTCTTGGCGACGATGGGAGTCTTCTGCCCCCCTGCCGCGTTCCCGCGCGCGTGGGAGCACGCGCGCGCGGGAGCACGCGCGCGCGGGGGTGGGGGGAGCAGGAAGCGAAGGAGGAGGAGGAGGAGGAGGAGGAGGAGGAGGAGGAGGAGGAGGAGGAGGAGGAGGAGGAGGAGGAGGAGAGGAGGAGGAGGAGGAGGAGGTCCAGGGCCTTGCAGCCGCCGCCGGGCTCGAGACCCGCGCCTCGCGGGGCTGCCTGGCTCCGCCCTCGCCCCCCCCTGGCGCGCGCAGGAATGGAGCCGCCGAGGCCCGCCATGGCCCACGAGCTGCTCGGGAGGGGCCGGGTGCGGGGCCGCGAAGGCCACTCACGTAGACTGGGGGAGGAGGAAGGAGGAAGGAGGAGGAGGAGGAGGAGGAGGAGGAGAGGAGGAGGAGGAGGAGGGAGGAGGAGGAGGAGGAGGAGGAGGGGAGGAGGAGGAGGGGGAGGAGGAGGAGGAGGAGGAGGAGGAGGAGCTGCTCGGGAGGGGCCGGGTGTGGGGCCGCGAAGGCCACTCACGTAGACTGGGCGGAGAGGGGAGGTCGGCCATGCGCCCGGGTTTGCCATTTTGAGACATATCCCCATCCCTATGTTTGACATCACCTCGCCTCGATGCCGATCTCAAGGATTCCCTCAGTTTCTGGGGGCCTATCCCTAAGGTTGTCCTCGTTTTTTGCTTGCCCATCTTAGGGATAGGGATACGTTCGAGGCTGGTTAAGGGTGGCCCTTCGCCAGAGTGGCCTTCGGTGCGGGCCCGTGGGGATGCCTCCAGCACTGGCTCGCGCGCCTCGGCTCGTCCTCCCCCGCGGCTCCCGCACGCCGCGCACGAGGGGCCGATCTCCTCCGTGGGGCCACTCCTGTGTGCAGCCGGGGCGTGCGGCCGTGGTGACTGTGATGAGGGGAAGAATGACGCGAAGGGCGAGGATCCGACGAAGGCATCTATACACCACCACCGTGCCAGGCCAGGGCCATCCTGGGCCCCAGGATGGTGTATAGACCCTCTTGGCCTCGGCCAGGAGGGCGTATACACCATCCTGGGGCCCAGGATGGCCCTGCCTTGGCACGGAGGTGGTGTATAGATGCCTTCTGCGAAGAGGAGGAGTGGCGCGTGGGCCAGGAGGGTGGATGACGCACAGAACCCCGTGCAGCCCTCAGCCCCTGCCTTCCCGACCTCGTGTCTGTCCGCTGCCTCCTGCTTGCCGTCCGATGCCTCCCCCGCTTCTTCTCCTTCCTCCAGTGGCGTCTACGCTCTTGGCCACGTCTCGTGTGACGTTCCCGGCTTGCCAGTGCGGTCATTGCTCTCACGTCGTGGAGTCAGCTGTGCGCAGGCTTCGTCGAGGAGAAAAAGAGCAGTCCTCTGCAGCCCTCAAAGCATTCGGCCCCCGCCCCGCTCCATGGGCCACCTCCTGGCCGGCCCTTCGGGCTCCGACCGGCCGGTTGCGACGGCGGCCTCCTTGAAAATACGCCCCCAGCGCTCCTGGAGCGCCGACGACGCTGGCGTCGCTGCCGCCGCTGCCGTCGGAGGAGAGGGAACGGCAGGTGCCGCGGCGGCGACAACTCGGAGACCAACGGCCTGATAGCCAACTCGGACGCCGCCGACACGGACGGCAGGCCCGCCCGGGGTGCTCCCACTCTGTGTGGCGATCCGCCACCTCCGCCTCCGCCGCCTCCGCCGCCTCTCTCGCCTCCTCCGCTGCGGCGTGTCGTTCCCTCCCTTCCTCTCTCCTCCCCTCTGGGATGCCGCTGCGTGCGCTTGCATCAAGTAAGTGGCCGATTGGGCCGCAGGAGGTCTCCCACGGCGCCGTGGCCCCTTCTCCTTCTTCTCCTATCTTATCGCCACGCTCATTGCGCCGGCCCATATAGTATCTACATGCTGGTGTGATCGTGGCGAGCGAAGGAGGAGGAGGAGGAGGAGGAGGAGGAGGAGGAGGAGGAGGAGGAGGAGGAGGAGGAGGAGGAGGAGGAGGGATGCATGCATGGATGGATGGATGGATGGATGGAGCACCATCAAAGAGGCCCTGGCGACAGTCTGCACGCAGACGACCGCCAGGGCCCCAGAGGTCGTGTCACGAGCACCCAAGGCCGCCCGCGCCACTCCTCCCCCAAAAAGGGAGCTCAGGGGAGGGTAGGGACCGTCTGCCCTGGGCGCCCTGCGCGCCGACGGTGAGCGTCGGGCAGGGGCACGCCTCGCAAGGCGGGGGGCTTCAGAGCACACCCCGAACTCCCGAGGCTCGCGCGCGCGCGGCGGCACCGGCGGCGCCGAGGGCGCGTCCGCCCGCTCCTCGCCACCGCCCGCAGCCAGGAAGGGGCGGCAGGGGCCTCCAGCTGCGGCGGTGGCCCCGCGGGGCGCCGCACCGGCGGCACTTCCCCGCCCTCGCACGGGTAGCTGGCCGCGGGTCGCCTTGAGGAGGTGGGCCTCCTGGACGAACGCGAGCTCCCCGGGGGAGAGTGCGAGGCCCTGCGCCTGCACCGCGTCTAGGAGGTGCCCGAGGAGCGCGTCGGGCGAGAGGCGGAGCCGCGCCGCCAGCGCCGCCCGCCGCCGGCCGAAGCCGAACCACCACGGCTCCGACGCGCGCACCGCCTCGCCCTCTGCCTGCCCCAGCGCGGGGACCGCCGAGGGCGCACCCAACGCGGGGGCGCCAGGCGGCCTGCCAGCATGAGTCGACGACGCACCATTGCCAGCAGCTCCCGCTGCGGGGGCGGGCGGCGCGCCGCGGGCCAGGCCGTCGGCCCAGCCGTCGTCGCCAAGGGAGGCGTCGCCGTCGCCGTCCCCGAGGTCGCGAGAGGCTGCCGCCGTGCCAGGCCCACCCGCCCGCGCTGCAGCCGCCCCCGTCCCGCCGCCCGCCTCCGCCGTCTCGCCCTCCACGTCCATCCTCACCGTAGCAGCGGCGGCGCCTCGCCGACGTCGCCCGCGGCGGCGCTTCCGCCGGGGCGCGGGGGCGCCTGGCGGCCGCGGCTCCGCCTCGGGAGCGTCGACAGCAGCTCTAGGAGGTCGCTGGGGAGCTCGAGCCAGCGCAGGGCGGCGGGGCAGGCTGAGGTCGACGATCGCCGTCCTCAGCATGCCCTCCGCCGCACGCAGGAGGCGCGACGGGACGACGCCTCCCCAGCCAGCCCGCTGGCGGCGTGATCCGCCAGGAGCGCGCCGCGGGCGGCCTCCAGGGCCCCTCGGCGCGCCGCGTCCGCGCCGCTGGCTTCAGGACGCGCTGCGAGCCCAGCGGCGGCCATCACGGCGGACGGCGGGCGCGAGCCCAGGCGGACACGGCTTGATACAGAGCGGCTAGACGGAGGAGGGGGAGGAGGAGGAGGAGGAGGAGGAGGAGGAGGAGGAGGAGGAGGAGGAGGAGGAGGAGGAGGAGCAGGAGGAGGAGGAGGAGGCGGAGGAGGAGGAGGAGGAGGAGGAGGAGGAGGAGGAGGAGGAGGATTTCCTTTCGTTTATTCCGTGGGCTTGCGATGCGTGTGGGCAGTGGCGTGGCGGCGGACGTGGGCCACGGCATTTTCTCGCGTCATTCATGGCTGGTTCAGCTGCAGGCGGAGTGTTTTCGGTGACAGCGACATCGCCAGGCGAAGCGCCCAACCACATACAATTCTGACAGAGTGCCGCAATGCAGGTGGGGCAAAGGAGGGGTGCGCCGAAATGGGGCGAGGAGCCACATGGAGACCCTGCCACTAGAGCCTTCGATGGGGCTCCCTGTGGGGCCACGGAGCGTGTGAGGGGTGTGCCGAAACGGGCGAGGAGCCACGTGCGGACCCTGCCATTTGGGCCTCAGGTGGAGCTCCCTTTGGGGCCACGAAGCGTGTGAGGGGTTTGCCGACATGTGCGGGGATCCGCTTGTGGACCCTGCCACTGAGGCCTGTGGAGCCCCTTATGGGGCCACGAAGCGTGTGAGGGGTGCGCCGAAATGGCTCCCTATGGGGCCACGAAGCGTGTGAGGGGTGTGCCGAAATGTGCGGGAGCCGCTTGTGGACCCTGCCACTGGGGCCTTCGGTGGAGCTCCCTATGGTGCGACGCGTGTGAGGGGTGCGCCGACATGGGGCGGGGCCGCCTTGCGACCTTTGCCGCTGGGGCCTTTGGTGGAGCTCCTTATGGTGCCACGGCACGGGGGGGGGGTGCGCCGAAACGGGGCGAGGTCGCCATGCGATCTTTGCCGTGGGGCCTTCGGTGGAGCTCCCAAGATATGTTCGCAACGTGAGAGAGGTGCGCCGGAATGGGGCGCGGCCGCCATGCGAACTTTGTCGCTGTTGCCTTCGGTGGAGCCCCCTATGGGGCTACGAAACGTGCGAGGGGTGCGCTGGCATAGGGCGGGGCTGCCATGCGAGCTGTGACACTGGGGCCTTCAGTGGAGCTCCCTGTGGGGCCACGAAACGTGAGAGGGGTGCGCCGACATGGGCGGGGCCGCCATGCGAACTGTGGCACTGAGGCATTCGGTGGAGCTTTCTATAAGACCAAGAAAACGTGTGAGAGATGCGCAAGCATGGGTCGGGGCCGCCGTGCGAACTTTGCCAATGAGGCCTTCGGTGGAGCTCTCTGAAGGGCACGAAACGTGTGATGGGTGCGCCGAAATGGGGCGGGGCCGCCATGCGAACTTTGCCACTAGGGCCTTCGGTGGGGCTCGCTATGGGGCGTGAGAGGGGTGCGCCGAAACGGGGCGAGGTCGCCATGCGAACTTTGTCGCTGGGGCCTTCGATGGAGCCTCCTTATGGGGCCACGAAACGTGTGAAGGGTGCGCCAGCATAGGGCGGGGCTGGGGCCTTCGGTGGAGCTCCCGACATGTCTTCGTAACGTGTGAGGGGTGCGCCGAAATGGGGCGAGGTCGCCACGCGAACTTTTTCGCTGGGCCCTTCGGTGGAGCGCCCTGTTGGGGCCACGAAGCGTGTAAGGGATGCGTCGAAATGGGGCGGGGTGGCACTGGGGCCTTCGGCGGAGCGCTTTATGGGACCACGAAAGCGTGTGAGGGGTGTGCTGACACAGAGACATGCGGAGGGCAGGGGCAAGGGAGGGAGGAGGGAGAAGAGAGGAGGTGGGACGCGGGGCGCTGTCTCTTCAAAACGAGGACCCAACACTACAGGATGGTTGGGACGTGTCCTCTTCTTGATCTTGGGCGCTGAGATGACGGCAGTCCAAAGAAGTCGGGTGAGGGCTTCTGCGCTGGTTCACTCAGCACTGGCACTGGCAGTGTGCCCCACGGCCAAGGCCCTTGCGCGGGGACGATGGGTAGATTCCGCGCCACAGTTCTTGGGTTATCGCCCTAGCTAAACAAACTAAAGAAGTCAATTCCTCGACAATGGCCTCTGTGATGTCAGGATTGGACCATCGCAAGACGACAGTTTGCAGGGACAAGGGAACATGAGAGTCGTAGAGTCTGTTCATCAGGCCTGGGGCAACCGTAGGGATCCATTCTACGACGAAGGGATGATCGTGCACTTTCTTGGTATCGAAGACGCCTGCGGCGAATCACCGCCGTCCCCTGCCTTTTGGAATCGCTCATGTGACCGAACGTTGTGGCAAGCGCTCTGCCAAGCTATCGGACCATGAGTTCCCCCAGCCATTGTAGAAACCCTTCGGGGAACACTTGGGAGAGGATGGCGGGGAAGATCAGGATGAGGAGGAGGAGGGGGCATCTTGGGAGCTTCTGGGGGCACTCTTGGGGCCTCCTGGCAGCTTCCTGGGAGCCTCTTGGAGGCATCTTGTGGGCCTCCTTGGGCCTCTTGGGGGCCTTTGGGGGTTTCTCGGGGGCCTCATTGGCCGTCTTGGGGCATTCTTGGCCCGTCTGACGCCGTCGGAAGCCATCTTGTGGGCCTCACTGGGCCGACTTGGGATCCTCTTGGGGTGCTCCAGGTCCGTCTTGGAGGCCATCTGGGGCGCCTTGGAGGCCTCTTGGGCCGTCTTGGGGCCCTCTTGGGGCCGTCTTGGGGGCCTTTTGGGCCGTTCTGGTGCTATTTTGGAGGCCTCTTGGGCGATCTTGGGGCGGTCTTTGGGGGCTCCTGGGCCGTCTCGGGCCGTCGGAAGGCCGAAGAGAAGCAAATGCCAGAATCAGTCAAACACCAGAGGAACAACAATGATTTAGGTCTCTCCGGGCCTTCCTGGAGGCCCTCTTGGGGGCCTCGTGGGCCGTCTTGGAGAACTCTTGGTGGTTTCTTAGACCGTCTTGGGCCATCTTCGAGCCATCTCGGGCCGTCTTGATGGTCTCCTGGCCCGTCCGACGCCGTCGGAAGCCGTTTTTGGGAGCCTCTCTGGGCCGACTTGGGACCCTCTTGGGGTGCTCCAGGGCCGTCTTGGAGGCCATCTGGGGCGTCTTGGAGGCCTCTTGGGCCGTCTTGGGGCCCTCCTGGCAGCGTTCGTTATGGAATGTGCCCAGGAGGCTTCAGCCCCTGCAGGATTTCTTGCCCTTATGAGGGCGGCGGTGGTGCCGATGGCCAGGCCTCAACTGGTGTTCCACTGGCTTCGAAGCCGTGGGCTGCCGCCGCATGCAATGGTCGACACTACGCATACGTTCGTCGACTTTACAGCTCGACGGCCGTCTTGTTTTCCTCTGTCTCGCGCTGTAGCGCAGCGTCGCTGTCGTGTTTTACAGTGTATGACGAGGTTATCTGATGCTTTGCGGTGGAAAAAGAAGCTTCGAAACTGTGGGCTCCCTTATCTAGGAGGGTGCCTGATCCAATATCCTCACCGTAGTTCCGACCTGCTCGGGCCTGGCGACGGGGTGGGCCGAGCCCAGACCCCCCGACGTCGTGATCTTTTCACAGCGTCGGCCCTGGGAGGTCTCGGCCCCTTCCCTGGGACCAGTCTTTCATCCCGAGTCGTTATTTGACGGCCCCGAGGCCCGGTAAGGGCCTCCAGAGGCCGAACATATGGAAAAAGTCTCCCGCCACGATTTTCTCATTGCCCGAGGGGGTCTGGGAGGCCTGCCGTGTGTCTCTCGCGGGGCACTCATCAGGCGGGGAGCCTTCGCGGGGCCTCGGATAATTCCGACGTGTCATGGCGCCATCATCGCAGAGCGGATTTGGTTCGGAAAGCAAAAGGATGGGCCCGGAGTGTCCTGGAGAAGTTCGCTCCGGATTTCGAAGTGGATTTCGTGCAGTTCTGCTTGGCCAGGAATGGAGATTACAAGTCCAAGCGAGACTCACTTCGCTCTTTCCGCCCCCCCGTTGCGGGGTCTTGCGCCGGCAGAAGTCCACGCAGAAATCCGTCGACTAGACGTAAGAGTGACCCTTCGCTGGAGTGACCTTTGGTGCGGGCTCATCGGGCTCCCCCCGATCGCCGAGCACGATGCGATATAAGCGGCCCACGCCGTTGGGTTGGGCTCCCTCGCGCCCCCGAAAGCTGCGCAGCAAAGGTCACTCTTACCCAGGGTCACTCTTACGTCTAGCCGAATCCGCGACAGCACGCCTGCAAGGTCGGTGCAGTGGGTCTCTCGCGGCCACTCGTCGGGCAGGGTGCCTTCGCGGGCCCCCGGGGTCACTCGGGCGTGCTCGGCGAACGCCGTGGGCCCCCCTGGCCGTCCGCGGCCCTCCGCCTCCGCGCCTCCTCCGCCCGTCTTTTCCTCCTTCCGCCTCCGGTGCCCCAGTTTCGGGGGCGGACAGAACCCCCAACAGTGACACGTCGATTAGTGAATTGTCCGTTTTCGGTTCTCGAGAGGGCGCCGTGGCCGTCATTTTCCAGGCTCGCGCCCGCCAGATTTGGGCCTCAGGTCGTTTTCACTAAACCACGTTTTGCTAAAGGGGGGTCTGTCCATCCCCGACAGTTCGCTCCGCAGCAGCCCCCCCGCCGTAGCCTCAGGTCGGGCATGCCCCCCTACAGGAGGACTGCTTGAAGACAGTCGAAGCAGATTCTGGGGACGATTTTTTGAGCATTTTCTGGCTCTTCTTGAGTATTATTTTGAATATTTTTTGATGTTTCGCCCCATATCCGCCTTTAGGGGGACATGCCCGACCTGACCGTAGCCACGACCCGCATCTTGGATCCAAGGCGCCGTCGCTCAAGCAGTGCGGTTCGCTGAGAGGAGCCACTCTCGATCCAGCTCTCGGCGGCGCAGGGTGTGCACGGCCCGGTTATGGTCTCCAGGCGGCCCTCCGCGGACGTCCACGGGACGAGGCGGCCGGGAAGCTTCGGCACTCAGATGCACCTCCGCTGAACTGTAGCAGTCTCGCGGGAGGCCTCGTCTCGCACTCCATCAGGCAGCTCTCCCAGAGGTCCCCTGCTGGAGTGCGTGGACATCCTTTCGGTGGTTCGATGTGGATTGTGGGCGGAGCTCCGCGGAAACACGTAACACCACAGGATCATGCTTGGGGATCATATCCGCCTAAACTATCTCGGCAGAACAGGCATCAGCGAAAATACGATGAACCACACCAGTGTCCAGAAACGAGGAGGTATGATCCTCCACGTATTTGTTGCGGGGACGGTGCAACCACTGATGTGTGCGCAAGGTCAGGCCAGCCTGTATCGTGGAGACCCTGAAGTGAGATCCGCCAGCCTCTACCAATGTTGAAGGGGGTGCCACGTGCTTTCACGATATCTGCAAGGCGAGCGAACTCCTGCGTGTTGCTCTTCTCAGCCTCTGGTGAAGCGCCTTACGAGTGTATACCGAATGTGGGGGCCCCCCTGAGGTGCCAAACCATACCAAGTCCAGCCCACAAGCATCACTGGGACAGGCCACTGGGACGAATCGACGCCGCGCTGCAACGGTCGAAGTCTGCACGACTACGGAAAGAATATAGCTACCCCTGCAGAGAAGCCCGCAGCATCCGTAGCAATAGAAGCTCGCATAGTCGTATGATGCCCACACGTGTTAGCTTGCTGAATACTCGCGTCAAGCGTCCCACCACCTCTTGACAGCTCTTGCAAGATATTTGCATCATACTGGATTCCACCGATTCCACACACAAGAGTTTGACCGTTGGTCCGCGACGTTGCGTTGGCTACGACGAGACGCCACGCTCTGCTGACAGTTCGGCGTTGCTTGCAATCACGCTTGCGACGAGGTACTCCCCCGATCCATGCGCTGTTTGGGCAGCCAGGCTGGGCGAGAGACATGTCACCCCCGAGATGGTACCCCTGCCCCTTCTGCCCCAGGGTCAGGCCTGAGCGGCTGGGGAGGCAGACTGCCCGGAACCAGACCCAGAAGCACGAGACGCAGCAGCATGGTTTTGACGTTGGGCGCTCTGGCGATCCCAGCCGATCCGGTTGTCATCGTCGTCTCCGTCGAAAACGGTGTCATCGTCCACCCTGCCGTGGTCAAAACTATCGTTCCACTGTTTCCTTGTCCTGTTGCCTCCTGTCCTGCTTGCTGCTTTCTCGTCCATCGTGGCCCGTGACCGAGGCAGTGCTATATTCATGCAATATTGTCATACCATCTGCAGAAGGAGGCATGTGCTGCATTCTTGAAGGAATACTAGCAGCCACGGCAAACAAGGCATCCGAACGAGGTCCCGACTCTATATTGTTGTCATGGGTATCTTGGTCCAAGGAGTTACGTCTGGCCTGACATACATTAATTGCATCAAGCAGCTTGTCGTTCTAACTGACACTATGGTCCTTGCAGGCATGCCATCGACTTCCTCACTCTTCTCCTCGCTTACGGATCAGCGCGCCCCATGCTTCCGATACCAGTTCATTTAGGTCCATTCAAGACGGCTGCCGAGTAACTTCGTCGTGGCTGGGTGTGGTTGGGTTGGGGGACTGAAGCTCCTCCTTCTGATCCTATACAATCGCAATGCCAGGCTAAACTTGCTGGAACCCCTTTGGCACCGCTGGCAGCTTGGTTGAGAAGGATTCTGGGTTGTCTGGGTGTACCTGGTCTTAGCCTGAAGCAACGCATAATTTCGATAGAGATCATCAGCATCAGGAGCTCCTGCAGCTGAGTCCTACCCTCCCTCCTCCATGTCCACCTCCTTATTTCCATTTTCATCATTGGGTTGGGCTCCGCGGGAGCCCTCCCATTCTTGGGGATATTCACGAACCGCTGTCGCACATGCACGATCGAGGGGTTCGTTGCAGCAGCCCCTCTCCTGATGCTCCTTCCTTTGCTCGTCCCTTCTGTCTGCATTCCTCTTGGGGAGTAGTGGTCAACCGTATTTGTCAAGACAGTCCTGCTGATGTGTATCCAGCTGTTCACCCCGCGCCCAGTGCATGCCAGATAAGACATCCCCAGACATCCGGCTGCTCCAATTTTTTCGATGCCTGGGCCCCAGAGGTCCCGACCACTTCCCCAGGGCTGGTTTTTCGCCCTGAGTCGTTTTTGTCACGCTCCCGAAGCCTGGCGAGGGCCCCCAGAGGCCGGAAACACACAAAAACCGCCGCCCCGTGACAACGGGATGGCGTCGCCCCAGACGTATGTCACGTCCCAGGGAGCGGAACGCCATGAATTCTGGACCACCTGGGCCTCCTGGCTCAGGACAGGTTCAAGGCTAGCCAGATTGCCTCGCTTCTCCGGAGGAGGAGGAGGAGGAGGATGAGATGGAGGAGGAGGAGGAGGAGGAGGAGGAGGAGGAGGAGGAGGAGGAGGAGAGGAGGAGGAGGAGGAGAAAGACGCGGAGGAGGAGGAGCAAGAAGAGGAGGAAGAGGGGGAAGAAGAGCGAAGGACAGGCCACGGAGGAGGAGGAGGATGAGGAGGAGGAGGAGGAGGAGGAGAAGGAGGAGGCGGACGAGAGGGAGGAGGAGGAGGAGGAGGAGGAAGAGAAGCATGAGGAGGAGCAAGGAGGAGGCGGATGACCAGGAGGAGGAGGAGGAGGAGGAGGCGGAGGAGGAGGAGGAGGACGAGGAGAAGGTGTAGGAGGAGGAGGATGAGGAGCAAGGAGGAAGAGGCGGGTGATGATGACGACGATGCTGATGATGTTGATGATGATGGTGATGATGCTGACGATGATGATGCTGCTGCTGATGATGATGCTGCTGCTGCTGCCGATGATGCTGCTGCTGATGATGATGATGATGACGCCGATGTTGATGCTGCTGATGATGCTGATGCGGGTGATGGTAATGACGACGCTGATTATGTTGCTGCTGATGGTGCTGATGATGTTGATGATGCTGCTGCTGGCGATACTGCTGCTGCTGCTGATGATGATGATGATGATGCTGTTGATGATGCTGATGCTGATGCTGCTGCTTCTGCTGATCCTGCTACTGCTGATGATGATTAAGCTGCTGCTGCTCAGGAGGAGGAGGAGGAGGAGGAGGAGGAGGAGGAGGAGGAGAAGGAAGAGGAAGAGGAGGTGGACAAGGAGCATGATCGGGAGGATGAGGATGAGGAGGAGGAGGAGGAGGAGAAAGAGGATGATCGATTAGCGAGGAAGAGCAGTCAGGTGGTGCAGTGAAGAGGTGCTGTGAGGAGGCGGAGCAACAAAGAGCACGAGGAGGAGGAGGCGGAGGAAGCAGAGGATACGCAGGAGTGTGAGAGGGAAAGCACGAAACAGCAGCACACTGCAGCAGGCATAACGAATGTGCATCAAGCAGCAGCGAGAGATTACCATCAGCAGCATCAGCAGACAGTGGGCCCGCAGTGATTGTAGCCAGCTCCCAGCTATGGAGCCATGGTAGGCGAGGAGGTCTCCAGCGACTTTGCCCGGAACGCTTTGCCAGCGCGTCGTGTGTGAGGGGCAGGGGATGATGGGAGAGTGTGATGATGATATGTGGTTTGGCCAGAAGGTGGAGAAAGAGGAGGATGAGGAGGAGGAGGAAGAGGAGGACGAGCAAAAGGAGAATGAGGAACAGACGGATGAGGTGAAGGTGAAGGGGAAGGACGAGGCTGCTGATGATACGATTGACGATGATGATGATGATGGTGATGATGCTGCTGATGATGATGGTGATGGTGGTGGTGCTGCTGCTGATGATGTTGATGACGATAATAGTGATGATGCTGATGATGCTGATGATGCTGATGATGGTGTTGATGATTATTATAATGATGATGGTGAGGATGAACATCATAATAGTAATGATGACGATGATGCTGATGATGATACGATTGACGATGATGATGATGCTGCTGATGCTGATGATGATGGTGATGCTGATCCTGATACTGATGCTGATGATGATAATGGTGATGATGCTGATGATGCTGCTGCTGCTGATGATGCTGATGATGCTGATGATGGTAACGACGACGATGATGATGCTGCTGATGCTGATGATGATGGTGATGGTGATGGTGATGCTGATGCTGATGCTGAGGATGAGTATGAGGATGATGGTGGTGCTGATGATTATAATGATGATGGTGATGATGATGGTTAGGATGCACATCATAATAGTAGTGATGATGATGATGATGATGATGATGATGATGATGATGATGTTGATGATGATGACGATGATGATGATGATGATGATAATGATGATGATGATGATGATGATGATGATGATGATGATGATGATGATGATGATGATGATGATGATGATGATGATACTTCTACAGGTACGGATGAGGAGGAGGCTGATAATTCTGATGGTGAGGAGGAGGACGAGGAGGAAGCGGAGATGGAGGATGAGGATAGTTTATGGTGGCGATGACAAGGAGGATACGTGTGATGAGGAGGACTTGTAGTGGGGAGGGCGATGAGGACGAGGATTGAGCTAAGGATGAGGATCATGATAACGTGGAGTAGGACACTGAGGGATAATAGGATTTGCACCAGGATGAAGATGTTGATGATGATGGTGGTGATGATTATAGTGATGAGGTGGGTGAGGGGGATACGGAGGAGCAGGAGGAGGGCTGGGGGATGGCAATGCTTTGTATTTTCCCATTCCTCGTCCTCTCCCCTTTCTCCTCCTCCTCCTCCTCTTCCTCCTTCTCTTTCTCCTCCCTGCCCTTCCCCCCTCCTGTTCTCGTGCTGTTCCTGCTCATCCTCCTGCCCCTCCTCCTTCTGCTCCTCTCCTGCCGTCCTTCTGCTGCTGCTGCTGCTTCCCCTCCTCTCCTCCTCCTCCTCCTCCTCCTCCTCCTCCTCCTCCTCCTCCTCCTCCTCCTCCTCCCCCCTGCTCCTCCTCCGCCTCCTCCTCCCCCTCCTTCTCCTCCTCCTCCTCCTCCTCTTCCTCCTCCTCCAGTCCTTTCCTTATGAATAACTCCTCCCTGTTCCACCCCGAGGCCAGTCGGAAGGGCGGGCCAGACGTTTCGCATCATAATTCTTTACCATTCATGAGCCTCGAGCTGCAAAACTGACACCAGTTTCACAGATGGAAGGAGGGCGGGCCGCTTCCAAAATGTGGCTCTCGCTTCAGCGCCGCGCAGCGAAGTGAAGGCGGGTCGTATTCAAAATGTGGCTCTCGCCTTAGCGCCGCGCACAGTCGTTTCCAAACATTACAAGAGCTCCACGGATAGAGGGCGGTTCGTTTTCCAACTGTGGCTCTCGCCTCAGCGCCGCGCACATTCGTGACACCAGAGTGCAGGAGTTTCCCGGATTGAGGGCGGTTGGTCGCCAAACTGTGATTCTCGCCTTTGCGCTGCGCACATTTGTTTTACAAAGGTGCAATATTCTTTAGGATTCAGGGCGGTTCGTTTTCACACAGGCGCGCATTTGTTTCACACATTTGCAAGAGTTTCACGGATTGAGGGCGGGTTCTTTCAACATGTTGCTCTCGCATTAGCGCCGCGCACATTCGCTTTAAAGGAATTGCAAGAGTTGAATTGGTTCTCATGGTAAACGCACCCGTATTTTTGGCAACATTATTCGCACGGTTCAGGATTGCCAGGGCGCAGCAGTTACGTTGATTCGCGGTGTTTAATTCCCAGGAGTGGTGTTCTGGCGCGGCCCAGGATCGTCAGGACGCAACAGTCAGGTTGACTCGTGGCGTTGAATTCATCAGAATGTATTCTGGCATGCCTCAGGATCTTCAAGCGGTTGTCTCCCAACGGGGCATTTCCTTCAGTGCAAATGAGTCCTTATGGGGGCCTGTGAAGAGGGAGCTTGGAGGGAGGGTGTGCTCCAACATCGTTGATGAGTCTTGGATTTGCATTGGCCCTCCTCCTCCTCCTCATCCTCGTCCTCCTCTTCCTCCTCCTCCTCCTCCTCCTTCTCCTCCTCCTCCTCTTCCCACAGACACACGTTGTCTTGATCTCTCCATACGGGGCTCCCCAGAGTCCCGACCCTCTCCCCAGGGCCGGTTTTTCATACCAAGTCGTTTTTGATGATCCCAGGGTCTGGCGAGGGCCCCCAGAGGCCGAAAACGGCCAAACACCTTCCGTCGTTGTCCTTCACGTCGCGAGCATGTCTGAGCTCCTCTTCCCCTTGCCGCTCCTGCTGCCTCTCCTCCTCCTCCTCTTCTTCTGAGATCCGACGTAGTGAACAAAAGGTAACATCGCGAAAAATCGCAACTGGAGCCCTAGACTGCACCTTTGAGCGCCATTTTCCGAACCGGATCGATCAGTGAGGGTCCCGGGTCCCGAACTGGGGCGCAATCGCCCGTTTTGACAAAGTGTAACGCCATGAGCAACGCCATGATTTCAGGGTCTTCCTCTCACGGAGACCAGGGGTCGTGCGCGGCTAGAACGAGGATAAACCCGTTCCAGAGCGTTCCAGAACGCTCTGAGAGCGCTCTGGAACGCTCTGAGAATGGTCGCGGCACTGGACACATCCTCCTTAGCCGCCGGATCTCAGAGATTCTCGATTCATCCTCAGCCGAATCTGTCTTCGTCCTGGCTTCGTCTTCAGGGGGAGCAGCGCCGCAGGCCAGAGCCCTCTCCGACGAGGGGCCGCTACATCGCGTCGGCCGTCACGCTGGCCGCGGCCCCGGCCCGCTGTCTTCTTTCTTCGCGGCCCAGATCTGCCTGCAGGGCGCGATGCTCCTTCTCCTCCTCCTGCGTCTCCGAAGCGGGCGCATCATGTGACTGATAGCTGTAGCAACAAGAAGAATCGTCGCAGCAATGATGCGAAGAAGCCCCCGTGTGCCAACACGACAGTGTAATGGAGGATGACGATTAATAAATGACCGGGGATCGTGTTCACGCGGCAGCGCCGAGGATGACGATTAGAGAAAACCGGCCGCGGGCTTGAAGACTATTTTTTTAATCGTTCTCCTCCAGTCAGAAAATCATGCAGAAATGGTGGAAAACTATTTTTTCAATCGTTCTCTCCCATTTTTTTATGAATCGTCATCCTCTTCCTTGCCCGACGCCCGTGGCCGTGTGGGCTCGGGCGAGCCCGCCGCTTCGGAGCACCGGTCGGGCGCTGAAGCTGGCCCGTGGGCCTGCGCCCTCGGCGCCGGGCGCCGCGGCGGACACGCGGAGAGCGTCTCCCTGGCGCCAGCCATGCCGGCGCGCAGGAGGAAGGCGAATGGGGCCGGGGCGGAGGGCCGCGGAGGAAGGGCGGGAGCGAGTGGCAGCGCTCCATACGACCCTCCGGGGCGGGAGCCGGGTCGTCGGGCGAGCATTTTTTTGTTTGTTTGTTTTTTTTTTTGTTGTTTGTTTTGTTTTGTTTCTTGTTTAAATTTTCTCTTGCCGCCGGATTCGGAACCAGACGGCGAAGAATGGCAGGAAATCCGCGAAGGGCACGCAGCCGCAAATATCACGCCCGAGGCGAAGATGACGCCCGTGGTCAGGGAGGCCGACGGTGCGGCCACGTGCATTGGCGACCACGTCATTGCGCACAGCCCAGCCACGTGCCACCACTGCAGGGGCGAATGCGGCGTGATCTCTTGTTTCGTCCAGGCTTTATGAAGCGGGGAGACGCCATGCTTCCAGAGAAGGCAGTTCGATCATCTCACGCGAGCGCGTGGCCAAGGCCGTGGGCGGTGAATTCCTGCGGACGTTCGTCAACAGGATCCTAGACCCCTCGCGCCCACCACTACACGTGATTCAGGCGCCACGGGGACAAGAAGTGCGGGGACGCGGAGTCTTGGCCCAGGCCTGGTACCTTCAGCTTGAAGTCCGAGTGGCTCAACCTGAGGACCAACCTGAGTCGACGACGCAGCAGACCAAGACCATCGAACTCGCTACGGAGGCGGAGCTCGCGAAACGCAGTGATATGCCAAGGGTCTTGCACGTCAGCCTGGGTGAATCCTACGAGGCCATTCTGCAGGACGAACGTTTGGGAGCTGCGACCGACTTCACGATTGCCCTCGGCGGGTGCAGCCATGTAGTGTGCGTGTGCCCGCGCTGCAGGACGGCCCCTCTCACGCCGGAGGAGGGGGTGCGCTGCGTGGCGCCACCGCAAGCGCAGGGGGGTACCACGGCAGGAGGCGGCCACTGGGGGTGCGTGCGCAAGAGCTGCCGTCGCAGGTGGTCAGAGACAAGGCACCGAGGCGTGGGAGCTCCGCGTCATCATCTTCTCTTTGCATTCCATCGTTGACAAGAGTGGCATGTCGCTGGCCAGCGACGGGGAGGTCAAGCACATGCAGCAGGCTCGCGAATGCAGCCCAGAGGGCCGCGCGGGGCAACCCGGGGCAGGGGGGCACCCAGACTGTGCTTTGGTCGGCCAAGCTGGTGTCCACCATTCGCGCCATGTAGGGGGGCGATATCTCCCTGGGCGGATTGTCGCAGATGGAGCTCGGTGCGGTCATGGACGCCGTCGGCGCGATCACCGAGGAGGCCCGCATTCAACTCATTAAGCACGTGCCCATGTTCTCGGAGGAGAGGATCACCGCGGGCAAGCTCGGGGAGCTGAGCGTCCGCGCTCACTGCGAGGACTCGCGCCTCTCCCAGGACGAGATCACGGGCAGCTACCGTGCCTTCAACCCGCTCGCAGGCCGTCCCATCCTTGATTCGGCGGACCCCGATAAAGTGATCGACTGCTTGTTCCCGTTCTGCGATGTCTCGAACTCCGCGGGCAGCCCGACGGCCTAGATGGGCAAGGTGGCGGGGCAGCTGGCGCGGCCGCGCGGCCCTGAGCGCGTTGGGGGCTGCGGTCGTCTAGTGCTTAGGCCCGCGTCGGGCGTGGGGCAGGATGGCCGCGCGCGGCTGAAAGGCTTCTCGCGTCTTGTCCCGTTGCCTTGCGGTGCCCGGTGGTGGGCGCGCCTGCGGGGTAGCCCCGGGCCCCCGCCGACTCGTGGGCGCCCTCCTACCGCGAAGGGGCCCGCCCGTTCGAGCGCCCTCCCTTTCCGCTGCGGGTGGGGTGTGGGCCCTCGACGGGTGGGTGCGCCCTCGCAGATGGGATGGGTCCTATGAGCGGCGGGCAGGGCTCCGGGGCCGCGCGTTGCCCCTCTTCCGTCGGTCTGATCGACGCACGGTCGAGACAGCAGGGTCGTCGCTTCCGCCTGAGCCTGTCAGCGCGCCTCCAGGATAACCCCGGAACGCCGTCGACAGGTGGGTTCCCTCCCGCCGAGAAGGCGCTGGCCCGCTCGTGCGCCCCCCGCTCCGCTGCGGGCGGAGGGGGCCCCCTCGGCGGTGTGTGTGTGTGTGTGTGTGTGCCCTCGCGGAGGGCAGTGGTCTTATGCGGGGGCGGGCAGAACTTCGGGGCCGCGTGTGCTATCCATTTGTCTGATCGTTGTGCGGTTGTGGCGCGATCAGCAGCCCATTGCAGCTCATCCCATTTCTGCGCCGACCTCGCCTGTTCGGTGCTGAGGCCGCCCTGCCCTCTGGTGGTCCAGCTGGGCGCGCATTGCAGGCCGCCCCCTCTCGAGGCTTGCAGGCCTCGCCGCGGGCCTCGCAGACGTCCGTGCTCGGGGCAGCTCGTGCGCCCGCGATCGTGGGGCGGCTCGCCGGCGCGTCGCCGCGGGCCCCCGCGGGCGGCGCGAGGGCGGGTGCGCCCGGGTCTCCAGGGGAAGAGCGGCAGGACATCGCCGTGGAGACATTCGGCCTCGTGGTGTAATCGGGGACAGCTCGGACAGGTTGGCGAGGGTTGCGAGAGAGGACCTCGGGCTGACCTTCAAGCGCAAGTACCGGGCTGCACTGGGCCGCCGCCTGAGAAAGATCAAGGGCGGTGGCGAGCAGGCCCGCTGAGGAAACGGTCGGGCCCGCCCCCGGCGCGCGCGCTGGACGGGTGCAGCGCGTGCGGGGGGCGGCGCTGGCGAATGCGAGGCAGGCGGCGAGCGCGGGGGCCGCGCGGGGTCGGGTGGGCAGGCGCCGCCGACCGCCGGGCGACGAGACCGGCCATCTCCCCGAACAGGGGGGGTCTGGTAGCACAGGGATACCACCTCGGTGCTAGGCAGCCCGGGATCAGGCGCCCCCCTGCACCGGGGGGGCGCGCGCGCCAGCCCTTCCCGCCGATGGGGGGCGAGGTCCTGCAGCGGTGGCGAAGCGATGGCGAGCGCGGGCGGCGACGGGGCTCCACGCGACCCTTCGGGGCGGGAGTTCCGTCGGAGCGCGAGCGAGGGCGGGCCGCCGCGCGGCTTGGAGATCATCCAGGGTGGGGGCCGCTATCTCGCTCGTTCTCTCTGCCAACCGGGCATGTCGGCTCAAGGCCAGGAGGGTTGTCGGCGCCCTGGAACGGAGGGGCGCGGGCGGTGGAGGGCGAGGGCGAGAAAGCGACGACCTCCACCCAGCGGCGAGGTGGAAGGTGGCGCGGCCGAGGCCGCGCGGGGAGCATCACTGGGAGATGACAGCCCCAGGAGGGGGGCTAGCGGCGGGCGATGGAAGCCAGGCGAGGAGGCAGACGGGGGCGACGCTGGGGCGCGCGCGGAGACGACGTGGGGGCGACGTGCTGGTGCCATGCGACGCGGGATGTCCGCGGGCAGGCGCCAGTCGCGCCGGGCCCGGGCCTGTTGGAGGAGGCGCGACGGATCCGGGAACGCGAGCTGCAGATGATCGCGGACTTCGAGGGCCGGGTCGGCGAGTGGTTCGTCAGGAGGCACCAGGCGATGCGCGGACAGAGGCCGCGCGCAGAAGTCGGACGGGAGGTCGCCATGGCCGCGAGGGGCTACGAGGACCTGCTGAGACGCCGTTCACCGGAGGAGCGCGGGCGGCTGTGGGAAAGGGCGCGGCAGCTCAGCGCGCTGCGCGAGGAGCGGCTGAGGCGGCAGCCCAGCAGAGCAGCATCCGGCGGCGCGAGGCCGTGGGAGCTGAAGGCGAAATCCATTGATGAGGGCAGGCCGACCCCCGAGGAGGAGGAGGAAGGGCGCGCCAGCGACGCCGACGGCACCATGAGCCAAATCTTTGATCCGCAGGGGGCGCGGCGTCCCAGGGTCAGCCGCGGGCCCCGCGGACGCCGCCGGCCGGGCGGGGCCGGCGGGCCCGCGTGGCCGCGGTCAGGTGCCAGGGCCGCCTCTGAGCAATGAGCGCAGGTGGCGGCGCTGGGCGGGCCGCCCCTTGAACAGTTGCCATTCAAGGTGCTGGGGCGGCGCAGTGGCGGGATTTGCCGCGGGCCTGCGACCCCGCGAGGCCGCGTGGCCATCTCGACGAGTGCTCGCGTTGCAGAGAGCAAGTGGCGGCGCCGCGCGCTCCCTCGGGGGGTGGATCCCGACGAAAGAGGGGCACGGAACCGTCGGCCGAGAGCCGCGTGGACTGGCCGCCCCCCTCCCGTCGCCCATGCGTGGCGGCAGCCCGCGGGCGGTCCAGGAGGTCGCGCCCGCTGCGGCGCCGCGGGCTGCGGTTGTAGTGTATGACTGCCGTCGACCATTCGCCTTAGGTCGCGTCCCGGGCGGGGCTCGGCGGCGCCCCCCGTGGAGGGTCCCAGAGCAGTTGCGTGGCGTGCCTGCGGGTTAGTCTCGAATCCCCACCCTCAGGCGGGCCCTTCTGCGGCGGCGCCTCCCTTCCTTCCTTCGGGGCCCCCGCCCTTTCGTCGCGGGTGGGGGGGTGGTCGGCGCAGCAGGGGGGCCTCGACCGCGGGGGCCCCTTATGTTCGATGGGCGGGGGTTCGGGGCCGCGCCTCTCTGACCCCGAGCGCGCGCGAGCGGCGAGCAGCGGCCGCGGCGTTGAAAATGAGGGGGGGGCACGGTGAAAAGGCTGATGGGCCCTTGACGCTCGAATTGCCCGGGGGCGGGGCGGCCTGCATCTCCCCTTTCCCGCTGTTATCGGTGGCCCACTCCCATCGCAGAGGGGGGTATTATGTGTGCGTGTGTATGTATGCGTGTATGTATGCATGCATGTAATTATATATGTATGGTTGCATAACTATGCATATATCAATAGGTATGCCTATATGTATGTATGCATGTAATGATGTATATATGTATGCATGCATGCATGCATGCATGCATGTATGTATGAATGCATGTATGTATGTATGTATGTATGTATGTATGCATGCATGCATGCATGCATGTATGTATGCATGCATGTATGTATGTATGTATGTATGTATGTATGTATGTATATATATGTATGTATGTATGTATATGTTTGTATATGCCTGTCTGGATGTATGTATGTATGTATGTATGTATGTATATATGTCTGCCTGTTTGTATATATGTATACATGTATGTCTCTCTGTCTGGATGTAGGTATCTATGAATGCATGTATGGTTTTGTTTATATTTGTGTGTATATATATAGATATATATACATACACACATCTATATATATTGTATATGTAAACTGTGTACATATCTGTATACACACATTCTTCCTTGCCCGACTTCTGTGGCCATTTGGGTACAGGCGCCCAGCCGTTTTCAGAGTCGCCCACCCACGACCGCCCTGGGGCATCGAGTTCCTGGGAATGGCAGGTGCCCTGCGCACAGGTCCTCCGGCGCCGCCACCTGTGAACGAGGGCGTCGCCGTCACCTTATCCACCCCGTTTCACCGCTATCGCACTGCGATTACGGTTCTGCGAGGATACCAAGGGTAAACGTGACAGGGCAGCTGATGCCAAGCAGTACGAAGCAGTGCAGGGCGACGCATGTCAGTAGCAACGGCAATGCGGACACAGGGCCTTCGCGGGGCGCGGCCCTCTCTGCGCCGCGCCATCTGGGCATGTCCCACGCCCGTCGCCGAACTCAGATTGCTTCGCCGAGGGCGCGGGCCCGTGGGAGGCGACCCTCGTCCCCTCCTCCTGCTGCCCTGTGCCCCCTCCGCTCCCTTCTCCCCCCCCCCCCCTCCGCCTCCCACCCTCCCCCCTTTCCCCCTTCTGCCTCCTTCCTGGGCCTCCGTTGGTCCGGATGGGATAGTGTGGCGGGGTGGTTCGGGCTGGGCTGGGCTGGGCGCAAGGGTCGATCCCACCGGTCTTCGCCGTCGACAACGCATTCGCTTGGGCCGGGCTGGAAGGAATGCGCCCCCCCCCCCCCTCCCTGGGTGGCCCCCTCCCCCTCCGTCCTGTAGAGGTCTCGCAGCTGCGCCCCGCGTCGACGTGAGGCGGCAAGGAGTCAGGCGGGGGTCCCTGTCGAGGTGGGTTCTTCTGTGGTCCCTCACCCAGGCCTTCCCGCTCCTCGCGGTATGTAAATACAAGACTGCAGCAGCGCTTCGCGCCATGCACTTTGGTCCTCGGAGTTTCGCACGCGGGCGGCGTGCGTGCGCGTGCACATGCGCGCCCGAATATGTGCATACTTGTCATAAGCGCGCACGTGCATGCGCGCTATGCACATACATAGACACGTATAAGGTCGGTTAATGCGTAGACATATATACACACGTGTGTGGGGGTGTACAGATGTACATACGTTAATGTATACACACATGTGCATTTGTATGCATGCATGCATGCATGAATGTACGTGTGTATGTGTGTATGTACGTGTGTACGTATGTGTGCATACATGCATGCATGCATGCATGCATGCAAGTATGTATGTATGTATGTACGTATGTATGTATGTATGTATGCATGCATGTATGTACGTATTTATATACATGTATGCCCATGCGTGTGCATACATACATGCATACATACATACATACATACACGCATACACACATACACACCTACACACATACATACATACATACATACATACATACATACATACATACATACATACACACATACTTACAAACAAACACACACACAACAAACATGCACACAAACACATATACATACAAACATACATACAAACATACATACATACATACATACATACATGCATTCATACATACATACATACATACACACATGCATGCATGCATGCATGCATGCAGATATGCACACACATACATACATACATACACACATACATACATACATACATACATACATACATACATACACGCATACACACATACATACATACATTCATACATACATACATGCATACACACATACATACAAACAAACACACACAACAAACACACACACAAACACATAGACATACATACATACACACATACATACACACATACATACATACATACATACATGCATGCATGCATGCATGCATGCATGCATACAACTATCATGTATACTTGGGCATATCTACGCCTGCACGTTTGCATATTCATATACATGTACGCGGTCGTGGCCACAGAGGGGGGAGCATCAACGCAGTGAGGGGCTCGCGAATGCCGAAATACTTGGGGTAGGAGACGGCGTGCAGGACATGGCAGAAGGTGGAACGGCGACCTGGGCTTACCAATGACAGTGTTTTTGGGACTATGGAAGGAGCCGTGTGAGGGCCTTGGGGGGCCACAGGACCGTGGCGCAGCGGGGCTCGATTATCTCCACGCTGAAGTTGTTTTGCGCCTCCGTTCGCTCTTGGGAGGCCTCGCGTTCAGAGTGTTTACGTCACGTGGACCTTAGTGGAGCCTCCCAACCCCTTCTGAGGGCCTCTGTGGGACGTGGTGCAGTCCCGTCATGGCTTGGGCCCGTCTTGGGGCGCGTATTGGCTCTGTTGGGCTGTCTTGGGCTCATGTTCGGGCTCCTGTCCCGTTTTGGGCCTGTCTTGGGGGCCTTTCGGGCGTTTTCGAGCTTCTGTGGGGTCCTTGCGGTATCTTTTGCTCTTGGGGACCCCTTGGGGCTTCCTGGGGCCCTCTTGGGGGCCTCTTGGGGCTTCTTCGGGGCCTCTTGGGAACCTCCTGGGGCCTCCCGGACCCTGTCGGGACTGTCTGGGGGCCCTCTTGGGCCAGTTTGGGGCCCTCTTGGAGGTCTGTCGGGCTGTCTTAGGGCTATCTTGGGGACCTCGTGGGCCGTCTTGGAGCGTCGGGAAGCAGAAAAGGGGAGAACTCGAAAATCCTTTACAAACCAATGGAAACAAATCAATGAATTTTGCCTCGTGGGGCCCTCTTGGGAGTGCTCTCGGAGGTCTCCTGTGACGTTTTGGAGCGATCTCGAACTTCTGTGGGGTCCTTGCGGGATCTTTCGGGACTTTTGGGAACCTCTTGGGGCTTCCTGGCGGCCTCCGCCTCTTGGGGGCCTCTTGGGGCCTCTTCGGGGCCTCTTGGGAGCCTCCTGGGCTGTCGGGACTGTCTGGGGGCCCTCTTGGGCCAGTCTGGGGCCCTCTTGGAGGTCTGTCGGGCCATCTTAGGGCGATCTTGGGGGCCTCGTGGGCCGTCTTGGATCGTGGGAAGCCGAAAAGGGGAGAACTCCCAAATCCTTTCAAACCACCGGAGAATCAATGATTTTTGCCTCTTGGGGCCCTCTTGGGAGTGCTCTTGGAGGCCTCTTGACGTTTTTGGAGCGATTTCTGGGGGTATGACGGCTCGTTTGGGGTCGTCGTCGACCGTTTTGGGGTTCTCTGGGGTCGTTTCGGGAGCGCGCTGGACCGTCGGGGGCCCTCTGGGGCCGTCTTCGGGCTCCCGTGAGGTCCTCCCAGGTCGTCTGGGGAACTGCCCGGGGGGCCCAGGGTGGGCCAAATTCGTTGGGTGGGGGGCTTTTTCCAGGGTCCCCTGCCTTCTGACAATATAGGAATAGGAATATAACAGATTTCCTCCATCTCTCTCCCGATTTCCATCTTTTTGGTTGTTTCGTATCATTATCTCACTCTATGTTTCCCACCTTTTGTGTTGTTAGTTTCTCGTTTTCTCTCCGCTGCGCCGCGCGTCTCCTCACTCACCTCCTGCTGCTGCTGCTGCTGCTGCTCCGATTCCTCCTCCTCCTCCTGCTCCTCCCCCATCTGCTTATCTTTTTGGTTTACATACTTTCTTCTTCCTACCCTCTCTGTTGTTCGGTCCTAGTTTTCTCTTCGCAGCGCCTCGCGTCTGCTCGCTCACCTCCTCCTCCTCCTCCTCCTCGTCCTCCTCCTCCTCCTCCTCCTCTGCCCTCTCCTCCATCATCCTCCTCTTCTCTCCTCTCGTCCTCCTCCTCGTCCTCCTTCCTTCCTCCTCCTCCTCCTTCTCCATCCTCCTCCCCTCCTCTCCTCCCTCCTTCCTCCTCACCTCCTCCACCTTCCCCTCCCCCTCCCCCTTTTATCCTCTTCCCCTTCGCCATCGTCACGTCCACGCTGCAGCTATGCCGTTGCTGCTCTTCCCGCTTCCGGCCGCTGCCGTTGGTGCTGCCCGCACCTCACATGGATGTTGCCCCACAGGCGCAGGGTGCTCCACCTACGGCCCCAGTGGGAGGGGCCATACGCGTCCCCCGATAAGCTTGCTGCAGCCCTCATGCGGATCGCACCCCCCCACATGGAGTTCCACTCACGGCCCAAGGTGGGAGGGTCCGCGTGCCGTGCGCCCCCCGCCCACGTCGATGCAGCCCTCACGCGGGTCGTACCCCTCCACAGGGAATTCCACCTGCTGCTCCAGTGGGAGCGTCCACATGCATGCCCCGCCCATTTCGGTGCAGCACTCACACGTAGTGCCTTAAAGGGCGTTCCACCTACGGCCCCAGTGGGAGGGTCCACATGTGTCCCCCGGCCATTTCTTCTGTGCACCCCCTTACACATGTCGCCCCCCCCCCCCCCCCCCAGGGGGCTCTCCGCATACGCCCATTTCGGCACATGCCCCTCGAGACTCGCGCTCCACAGGGAGCTCCACTTGGGACCCGATGGGGAGGGTCCACATGCGTCCCTCCGCCCATGTCGGTGCAGCCCTCGCGAAGACAGTGCCCGACAGAGAGCTTCACCTGCGGCTTCCGTGGGAGGGCCCGCATTCGCCCCCCGCCCATTTCGGCGCAGCCCTCACGCGGATCGTGGCCCCCCCCTTATGGAGTGCCGCCTGCGGGCCGGGTGGGAATGTCCGCACGCGTCTCCGCTGCTGTCGGCGCAGCCCTCGGACAGATCGTGCCCCAGGGGGCTCTCCAGCTGTGGCCCCAGTGGGAGAATCCACACGCGCCCCCCCGCCGATTTTCGGCACATCCCTTCACGTGGACCGTGACCCGCACGGAGCTTGGTGCACCTCTGCACGCTTGTTTCACAGCCCGTCCGCACTGCCCCATGGTGCGCAGTACCAGAGTGTGCCGTGCCCTGCGATGCACGCATATGCATATTAGGTTCGACCCCTGCGCCAGGCTAAGTTTCGGCCTCATCGCCCCGTTGCGTTTCCGCACCCTCGTCGTGTCGCTCCTCTGTGGCTCCCTCGTGAAGCCTCTTGGGTTCGCTCGCCCACCTCTTTCATTCGCACCTCGCTTCTCTGCTCTTTCTATCCTCTTACATTATCTGCTATATCGTCTTTCTTCTCTCTTCTCCTTCTGTCGCATTCGCCTAAGCCTCTCCTTGCCACATTAGCCAAGGCTGCCACTGCGGCCTGCGCTGCCATTGGGATGCACTTCGGCCAGCAGCCGAGAACGTTCCAGGGTGGACGGCTTCAGGACTGCATCCAGGGAGGATGAAGAAGATGATGATGCTGATGCTGCTGCTGATGATGATGCTGATGCTGATGCTGATGCTGCTGCTGCTGCTGCTGCTGCTGCTGATGATGATGATGATGATGATGATGATGGTGATAATGAGGAGGAGGCGTTCGAGGGGGGAGAGAAGAAGGAGGAGGAGGAGGAAGCGCAGCGTGGGGATCAGGAACAACATGCATATGAAGCCGGTGATGACGGTGATGGTGGTGGTGATACTGACGACGGCCGCGATAGTGACACTGCTGCTGATGATTAGGATGGTTACGATAACGACGACAACGCGACAACGCTGCTTTTGGCTGTGGTAATGGTTGCTTACGTTCTGAGAATGACGTTGCTGTTGTGGACGATGGTGGTGACGATGTTGATGATGACGATTACGACGGCGGCGATGTTGATGCTGATGGGAACGATGATAATGATACTGATGACAATTATGTTGCTGTCGTTGTTGTTGATGATGCTGATGCTGATGCTGATGCTGGTTCTGCTGCTCATGATGATGATACAGATGATGACTCTGATGATCATGAGGCTGCTGATGATGCTGATGATGATGATGATACTGACGCGGATGCTGATGTTGATGCTGATGCTGCTGCTGATGAAGATGGTGATGATGATGCTGCTGATGCTGCTGCTGCTGCTGCTGCTGCTGATGATGATGATGATGATGATGATGATGATGATGATGATGATGATGATGATGATGATGCTGCGCTGCTGGTGATGATGACGATGCGCTCAAGTTCTATGGGCTCAAGCGCGCGCTTGAGGAGTCCAAGGGTGCCTTCTCACGGAGGCGTTGACTCGCCCCGATGCGACTGGGGCGAACACCGGGATGGCTTCCCAGAAGACCATGGCCTTCCAGCTCGGTATATCAAGCAGAGCCGCGGATCCTCGGACGAAGACATCTGGATCATCAAGCTGAAGGCAGGCAATTACGGCAAGAGTTACGGCGAGCGCACCTGCGCGGACGACGAGGTGCTGCGCCTCATAGAGGCCAGCGATAACCACTCCAGAGAGCACGCCGGCGCTGAGTTCGTCGAGGTCTGCGTCCGCGGTTTGGTGTTAAGGCTACTGGGGGTCAACTGGGATCCCACCGTGCTCTGGAGTGGGGGGCGAGCACGGGCTCCACTCCTTCCAACACGCGAACTCCCGGAGGTCGTCCAAGCCTGGGCGCGCCCGGGCGGCGCCAGGGCCCGCTTCAAGCGCTGCGCACAAGAGGTACCGGAGGCCCCTCTGGTCGGATGAGCTTTTCCCCCGCGCACCCCTGTAGTTGCGAGGTGTTTTCTTTTTCACAGTCCCTGCAGCAGCACTGGAGGGCATCCGGGCGCGGCCGCCTCGTCGGGGTGGCTCGGCTCGGCCCCCTCGGGCACGAGTCTGTGCAAGAGTCTTGAGCCAAGATATGCCTCCTCGGACTTTTGGCTATGATCAAGTGTAGTTTCTGTTCTTATCAGTGTGACAACCGATTTGTCTCCAACTGGAGACTTGCTTGTCGCATTTTTTTTTTGTTTTTTTTTTTCTGGGGAGGTACGTTCTCGAGCTTGTTCAGGATTCCTCAAGCATTGCTTTTGCTTGGCACGCCAGATGTGGTGCACCCAACAGCCTTGAGCCAAGATGCCGCCGGACAGCAAGGCGTAGAGCAAGGGCGGCGCACGCTGACCAAGCTCGGGGCCAGGGCGTCCGAGGTCGCACCACGCCAACAGCATGGGCAACACATGTCCCGCCAAGCCATAGCAGGGCAGCCTCGGATCGCACCGCGCAATTGTCGAAGGCTTCCGGGGCAATGGCGCATTGTTCCCCTCATGGGCTGGGCGCGGTTTGTCTGCCCCCGTGGGCGTAACAAACTAGAACCACGGTTGTGTCGCGATCGCGAGGCACGGCAATCGATTTGGAAAAACCGCGCGGACATTTATCCCACCAGGTGGGGATAGCAAGCTTCTGTTCATTATCGACCAGGCCATGCGACATTCATCAAAGCAACAGGCGCTTGTGGAAGGAGCAAAGAAGCAGAGTACATGGTGCTCAGTGCCAACGGCCGCACGGCCATGTGCGGGAAGTGGACCTCCAATGCCGCTGGCAGGTACCTGGATGGCGGCAAGAAGGCCGGCGGCTCGCTGGTTGACCAGCGCTTCTTCCCGCGCATCTTGGACGCCGAGCTCCGCTACAGCATGGTCGCGGACAAGCTTGGGGGCATCATCCACAAGGTGCCCAAGGAGGGTCGGGGGCACGGGCCGCTGCCGGGTTAAAAGGCATGTGGCCGCTGTCGGGTTAGAGGGCACGCTGGCGGCACGTGGCCGCTGCGGTCCGCATCCATCGTGACCGCTGCCAGGTTGGCGGGCACGCTGTCGTTCTACGACCCGGCGGATTTCGCCGCGGGCTCCGAGAAGGAGATGGCGTTCGAGTCCCGCGTGATCAAGCAGAACTGCGGCTCCTGGGTCCAAGGCATCAGGCTCATCAAGCTGAAGGCGGGCAACTACTGTTCCTAGTGCGGCGAGCGCTCTTGTATTGACTGCGAAGTCTTCAATCTCATGGAGGCCAACTGCAATCGCGCGGAGGAGCGCACCGTCGCTGGTCTCATCGAATTGTGCGCCAGTGGCCGCACAGCCACATCGGGCACATGGACCTCGAGGGGTGGCGGCAAGTATCTCGATGGCGGCAAGAAGGCAGGCATTCTTGCGGACCGCGCCTACCCCCGCACCGTTGAGGGCGAGCTCCGTTACGACATGGTCGCGGACAAGCTCGTGGGCGTCATCCAAGATGCCCAAAGAGGGCGCCGTCTTGGCCGCTGGCGGCGCACGCTCCGTCTCCACCTCCAGCGGGCTGGCTGACCTGAAGGGCCTGCCGTTCGTGATGCATGCGCTGGGCCCGACCTCGGAGCCGATCCCCCTGTGGGGTACCTCCGAGCTCATCCTGGCCTCGCCGGGGGTAACCCGGGCGTTAGGGGAGAAGTGGATCGGGGGCGAGTTCAAGTGCTCCTGCGTGGGCGTCGCCCAGTGCCTGCTGAGCTGCTGCGCCGACGACGCGCCGAACGCCTGCTGCGCCGACATCCCGCAGGAGTTCACGGGTCCCCTCGCGCATGTCTACTTGCGCAGCCTGCCCTGCGGCGGCTTGGATAAGAGCTCCAACAGTCACCGCTACTACTCCGCCCCGCATGCCAGCGGCAAGATCCGCGCGGGCATGAGCTGCCAGCTGATCCACTACGTCCACGAAGAACGCGGCGCAGTCCTGAGGGCCCGCTCCAAGTTCGACTGCTTCATCATGCGCTGCAGCCTGGGGCAGATCAACGCCGGCGGCGGCGACCAGGACAAGACCGACAATGTCTTGAACCTCTTGCGCCCCCACTGCGGCCTGGGCATGAGCTCCAGCGATGGCCGCTGCGACTCGCTCCATCCCGCTTGCCAGCGGCGTGATCATCGCGGGCATGAGCTGCCAGCTGATCCACTATGTCCACGAGGAGTACGACACCTTCTTCATTTTCTGCTCCACAGTCGGCTTCGTGGTTGTGCGCTGCGGCCCAGAGCAGACCGTTGCCGACGGCGGCACCTAGGGCAAATTTGGCGATGGCATGCGCCTCGCCCGCAAGAAGGGGATGCAGGTCTGGCCGTCCCTGGACTTGATGGGGTCGATGTGGGCTCATGGCGCCCTGGCCAGGGTGGCCCGCGTGAGCGCCCTCTTGGAGGGCGCCCATTCGTCGAACGACCCCGTGGACTCCGCGACTACTTTCAGAGAGCATGGTCCTCCGGCCCCGCGTGGCGCAGCGGGGCCGCGGCCCCTCCGGAGACGGCGATTGGATCGTGGAGCTGGAGGCCGTCAACTACTGCAAGCCCCTCGGCGAGCACTCCTGCATCGACGACGAGGGCCTTGTCCTCGTGGAGGCCAGCGACAACCGTTCCGAGGTGCGCGCCGAAGCTGAGCCCAATGAGGCCTGCGTCAACGGACGCACTTCCAAGTCCTGCGCCTGGGCCTCCAAGGGTACTTGCAGGTGCCTGGAGGGCGGCAAGGCGGCAGGGGGCATGCTCGTTGACCCCCCCCTGCTGCCCTCGCACCGTGGAGGGCGAGCTGCGCTGCCGCGTGATCACTGACTCGCTGGTCGGCACCGTCTACGAGAGGCCGATAGGGGGGGCGGCGTCTCGGCCGATGGCGGCGCGGGCGCGAGTTGCGCGCGCCGTGGCCCCGAGGGGCTTGAGTTCCCGAGCTTGACCACCCACTTCCTGGACATGGGCCCGCCGTGGATGCTGCCGGCGCTGGGCCTGGCCTCGGAGACGTTCCACCTGTGGTGGGCTGCCGACTTCATCCTAGCTTCGCCGGATGAGGCCCCAGCCTCGGAGGAGAAATGGACCGTGGGCGTGTTCAGCTGCCCCTGCGTGAGTATCTCCACGTGCCTGGCAGCTTCTTGTAAGGGCGGCGCGTCATTGGCGTGCTGCGCCGACGTCGCAGCGGAGGACCTGGCGGGGTGGGGCCGCTATGGTGTCCTGATGGGCATCAAGGTGCTCGTCTTCCTCTCGGGGCCAGCGTCGCCCAGCGTCTCGGGGGCCGACCGCGTCGCCAAGGGCGACGTCGGTCTCTTGCCGCGGCCTGCCGACCCCAGGTCTAAGGGCGCGCGGTGCCGGATCTGCGTGCGCGGCGCGCCGCGCGGCGGACCCGACAGGAGAGACAACGGCCGCCGCTGCGTTTTTATTCCGCTCGCTAACTGCATGATCAGCGTGGGCATGAGATGCTAGCTGGTCCACTGCCTGTGCAGGGAGCCCCACGCTTTCTCTCTCTTTCTCTCTCTCTCTCTCTCTCTCTCTTTTTTTGTTTCTCTCTCTCTCTCTCTCTCTTTCTCTTTCTTTCTCCCTCTCTCTCTCTCTGAGTTGTGCAAGGCCGTTGACCCCCTCATCGTGCGCTGCGGCCCGCGCCAGATGAAGGCCGGCGGCGGCGACCAGGGCGCGTTCGATTTCGGCGCGCGCGACGCGCGCGACCTGGGCGCCCGGGCGCGTCTGTTCCCGACCGCGATGGAAGTCGTGGTCGCCAAGGGCGCGCTCTGCAGGGTCGCCGGTTTTGGGCGCTCTCGTCATGCGACCCGGCGGCTGTCACCGCGGGCTTCGCGGAGACGATGGCGTTCCAGCTCCGCGTGGCCAAGCAGAGCCGCGGTTCGTTGCGGGATGGCATCTGGATCTTCAAGCCGAGCGCGGGCAACTATTGCTTCGCGTGCGGCGGGCGCTCCTGCGCGGGCGACGAGGTCTTCGATCGCACGGGGGCCAGCGACAGCCATGCGGAGGAGCGCGCCGTCGCCGGACTCATCGAGTCCCGCGCCAGCGGCCGCGCCGCCACCTCGGGTGCGCGGACCTCGAAGGGGGTCGACAAGTATCTCAAGGGCGACAAGGAGGCAGGAGGCACCCTTGTGGGCGAGCGCCGCTGTTCCCGCATTGTTGAGGGCGAGCTCCGCGACGACTCGGGCGCCGACTCGCTCGTTGGCATCGTCCACGAGAAGCCTGGGGAGGGCGGCACCTCCGCGGTTGGTGGCGCTGGCTCGATCTGCAACCTCTACGAACCCGCATCCCACCAAATCAGTAACATCGCCTCCAGCTTCCTCGAGAGGGCCCTGCCCTTCGTCGTGTCGGCCCTCGGGCTCGCCGAGGAGCCAGCCCCCCCTTGGCGTGCCGCCGATTTTGTCTAGGCGTCGCCGGAAGTCGCGCTCTCGGGCGAGGGCGAGCGGATTGAGGCGAGATCAATTGCTCGTGTTCGGGCGCATCCACGTGCCTTGCGGCCTACTGCAAGGGCGACGCACCGATGGCGTGCTACGACGACACCGGGGCCGATGGCATGCAGGATCTGCACATGCACTCCAATTGGCCAGAAGGCGCAGGGCATCCCCCGCGTGAGGGTGCCCCGCTTGCCGGTCGGGTGCGCATCGCCTCGCTCGCGCGCGTCGCCAAAGACAACCTGGGCCCGACGGGCCTGCCGGTCTGCCCGTCCTGCAGGGGGGCCGCGGCCGAGAGCCCCGCGCGCGCCCGGCCGTGGGGCGGCTCCGGACAAGAGCAACAACGCCCACCGCTGCGACTTCATTCCGTTCGCCAACGGCGTGATCAAGGCCGGCGCGATTCGGCAGTTGACCTCTTGCGTCGGGCAGGGGCGCAACCAGTTCTTCAACGCGTGCATGGGCTTCGATTCCATCATTGAGCGCTGCGGCCCCAGGCGGATCATGGCCGACGTCTTCGACCGGGGGGTTCCTGCTGACACCGCGTGGGGCCGCCGCGCGATGGGCGCCTGGGCCTGGCCCTCCCCCGACGTGATGGTGTTCATGGGCGCAGAGGGCGCCCGGTGCAAGGTGGCGACCCTGAGCGTCGACCTGGAGGACGCCCCGTCGCCCTATGACCCGATTGAGTCCGAACTCTGCAGGAATACCTTGGCCCCCCAGCCGCGCGTGACCGAGCGGAGCCGCGGCCTCTTGGGCGAGGGTCCCTGGGTCGTCGAGCCCAAGAAGGGCAGCCGCCGCCCCGCGCGCGACGAGCGCCCACGCGCCGACGACGAATTCCGAAGCGCCCGACCCAATGGAGGCCAATGACAACCGCGCCGAGGAACACGCCGTGGCCGAGTTCGTCGAGGCCTGCTTCGCTGGCCGCGCGGCCAGCTCGGGCCCCTGGACTTCCAAGGGCCT